>CAWUFW010002976.1:1200000-1617500 GCA_963921515.1 Calotriton arnoldi
ACCTAAGAATGTTAGTATTGACGTGAGTTGGACAGCGAAAGACGTCATGAATGAACCCCCTAAGGAATAATGGTTCATGCATAATATATGAGTCCTTGAAGAAATCAATAGTCCTGGACTAGGGAAACTCCCGCAGCCTAAGGGTCTGTTCTTCATGAACTCGTTGTGACGTTAGGGTGGACGGATGTCAGAGACCATGCCTGTATTTGGAGTGCATGGTTTAATGCCTAAATAAGGGCTGGGATTTTATGCCTATATAAGGGCAGGGCGAATTGTGCCTATATAAGGACATGATACTGGAAAGCCCGTTTATGGATACCCTAAGAGAAATACAACACCCACTCCTCTTTCGTGTGTACGATAATACTAAAATGCTAAACATTTAAAATGCTAAACATTAAAATGGAGTACCGCATATTTCTAAAATTTTTCATAAAACCATTTAAAAAAGGCATTTAAAAAAACCGATTAGAATGCAAAAGGTACTGTACATTTTAAGCATTGCTTTTCATTACAGGCATAAAGTTCGAAAATAAATGCAATTGGAATGAAATAAGCAGTAATATTTACATGTGACAAAAAATGGTCGATAAGTTTCTCAAAAATCAAAGTCATTTCATGTCATGAAAATTAATGAACTGTTTTAGACACACAAGATGACTAAGTGTCCGTGGAAGTACCTCAAAGTCTGTATTATAAGGCTAGTTCTACTGTAAGCAGATTGATGTGCCATTTTCGTTTAAGAAAAAAAAAAATGGGAAAAAGTTCAATTTTGGTAGAGTTCCAAGTTGTTTAAAAATGAAGGCCAAATTTGTCACTGCAGCTCTGGAACACTGTATGCCGAATCAGAGTTAGTTCACGGGTCTGGTGTAAACATGAGATCATCTATTTCAATAGACAAAACATCATCCACTGTTGTTGGTGTCAGTTGGAACACCTCGTGTAGTAGATTAATTGCACAGAGATGGGAAGCATTGCTTCCAGCATCGGTTGCCTCAGCAATGTTCGTGTCCGTTGTTACCTGTGTGCCTGGAGTTCTTTCTCGTACCTCAGCAGCAGCCAGAAGCGTCTGTGAGATCTCAATGAATGCTGACAGCAGGATAGGAAGCCTCTGGGGACAACACATAGCATGGGCCGTTATCGGGTCCAGCAGAGTATCGACATCCGTTGGCGTTGCTGATGGAAATGTTAGACAGGTGTCCAACACGCATTCTTCACCGCATAGCAGGCATCGTAGAACAGGTAAGATGCAATCTTGCCAGATTGGTCTGAACGACAGGAACCAAGTTGTATTAAGGTCCCGTAGACGAGTCATGCCCAAAAGCTTTACTATTTGCTCACTGCACTTTCGTTCAAGGAGAGCTTTCTCCATTTCGCTCGGAGTGATGTCTGCGAATAGGCTGGCCATAGCGCAATAGCAGGAAGAGAACTAGAATCCCGGCAACAAGTGCTGGAATTAATGGTATGCCACCAAACACTGAATGTGCAAAGTTCGGGATGATTCCGAGTATTGCCTGGAAAGGTGCTAACAGACCTGAGCAGATGCTCTTAAATACATGTACAATTCCGGTTGTATCAGACATGTTAAAGATACGTGATATCATTTCCACGAAATGTATAGGGCAGTTTGTACGTATTAAAGTCTGTATCTCAGCCGAAGTCCTTGCTATTTGTAGATCATAGGTTTCTTTGGCCGAGGTCAAAGGCACTGTTTGCTGTAAAAGCATGGCTTTCATTCTGCTTAAAGTATCAAATCTTATAAAAGAGACGTTCAGCGAAGGCCATAGAGGCGACTCCCTGACTGTGTCTATTGGGGGAAACAATACTTGCATACAGCAAGTGACCCTGGAGTTGACCGTTACTAGATATGGGATGCCTGGCAGCATGCCACAGCAACTCTGATCATTCAACATGAGGTAACTCCCATTAGAAAGTTGTCCAAACGCTGGATTAATCACAGCAGCTGGAGTACCCTGCTGATGGCAAGACAAATTTTCCACTGAACCATTACAAGCCCCGTGCAAGGAAATGTCTTGACATATAAGTGAACCACTCAGTGCAAGTTTACAGTTTGAACCGCTCAAAAACACTTCACGATCCCCACTCCAACATCTATATGTATACGGTAAATCCCAAGATGTCTTAATGTATTCCTTACCCAACCTTTCATATTTGCCTGCTTGCATTTGTCTGAGGCAATACTGAAACTGAAAAGTACTCACAGGTAATGTTATTTTGCCATGAATAAGCCATTCTGTAGCTGGTTTTTCTGCCACAGTGAATGGTAATTTTTCCAGTTTTTCAATGCTCAGCACTGTATACTTTGCTCCTCTTTGTGCCAGTTCGATCTGTTTATCAGTGAGATTGTATTCTGCAAACAGAGCCGTTGTGTTGATGAAACGCCAAGGCACATAGCCCGCTCGCAAAGATTGCAGCGTCCAGCTTAATAACATAATAGAACGTAATTGAGATTGGCCTTGTTGTAGCATCGCCAAATCTTGTTCTAGTATGTCGATAGCAGAGGATACAATGCCATCCAATGAATATATTCTGGAGGACAAAGTTGTTAACCCATTGTCGACCACAGAGAGTGTTTTCTCTAAATTAATACGATCAAGTTCACGTATTCGTTCTGCGGCCTCTATCTGTGATACCTTCCAAGCTTCATTATAAGCAGCATAAATGCCGGCATATATGAAACGTTTTTGACGCGGTTTTCTTGGTCCAAGCAAGAATTCCCTAAGGTCTGCATCCTTTTTAAGTAAGGTTAAGTGTTGTTTCATATCCTGTAGTGTAGACTTATGCAGCCAATCGAGGCATAATTTTCCTACACTGTATGTTGTTACTACCCCCGGATGTTGTCTTTGCACGTATCTTGGGTCTGGCCTATGAATAGTAAACCCCTGAGTTTTATTCAGGAATCTTTCCTGACAGTTATTCGTGTCTGTGGGCCAGATGAACCATTTTTTCCAAGTAGGATTAGATCTGTTGAGTTGTAGTATATTGTCAACTGTCACCACTGCCTTTGTATTATTTTCACTGGCAGGTGTTGGTACAGAAGGTGTGTTCATCTCTTTTATCTTGGCTAATCCAAGACAAGATGTTTGTTGGATAGTTTCATTCAAAAACATTATTTGTTCTGGGATGATGCAGGCTCTAAATAAAGCTTCTATCCCCTGCACTTGCCAATCTTTAGTACCCCACACAGTTTTTGTGTCAATTGTGTCCTTCCAAAAGTCAAAACTCTGTCTAGACAGTTGGGCATTAAAAAATGCAGAATAAATCTGTTTTGTATTTGTTAACATAATTTTCAGCCCTGTCGTGTTTACATTTTTATAGTAAAACATTTCTGGTTCAGATGTATTGTATCCTGAAAAATATGGAAACTTATTAGCAAATGTTTTTGAACTACCTTTAGGTGGTGTAGGACAATGTTCCCATTGGTTAAACATAAACACATTTCTTGGATATGCAGATTTATGCAAATAATGATGACCATAGTGATTATAACAATACATTTGTTCATAGTCTGATGAACCCTCTAAATATTCATGTTTAGAAAATGCAGCAGATTTTTCTAGGTCAAACATTATTTCGTTAACAGTCTCAAAGTCCCAATCATCTGAATAGGTACTGGACGTTATTAGATCACTTAGTGAAACTTTAAACAAATGTGGAATGTTCAATTGTTCATTCGGGCCGAAGATATCATAATCTGTTTTGTCCCACACTATACCATCCTGTATAGGAACAGCTGTGATGTTCACTGATGATAAGTCTCTTGCTTCACGATGGGAAGATTTATGAGGTTTCAAAAGTACGTTTACGTCTTTTCCTTCAGTGTTCACATGGATGTATCTGCCACTTATAAGCACGCTTACAGTTGTAACCAAAGCTAGCCAGAGCAGGAAAACAAAAAGTCCAGATGTAATCCAGAGTTCAATCCATGGAGAAACCAAATAAGTCTTTTTCATAAATTGAAGAAAGTCTTGTACTTGCTGCTTGAATTTCAATGACACTGGCGTCGTTTCAGGTTCACTCGGATCTTCTGAGAACGTATCAAAGTTAATGAAGTAGCCAGAAGCAGTTCTGTCAATTGTTGGAATTGCATCAGGATTTGTAGAAATCATTGGAACCAGTTCATCACTTGTTACGTTGGTGTAGACAGGTGTATTTGGACGAACTGTTACTTGGTGTTCAAGAGGGATGAGTTCCATAGCGTTGTTGCATAGTCCTCCGTCTGTTACAGCTGAATTCTCGATTGTTATCAGTCTTTCAGTCTGAACCTCTTGGATAGTAGCGAGAGGAGTGTGTCTGCTACTAGGTCGGAGTCCACGAGGCCTACTATTTAGTATTGGCCACATACTGTGGTTTGATCAGGTCGATGGACACAAATCTTTTCTCCTTTCTTCCAGCAAGTGGCGGCAGAAGTACTGTTCTTGTTCCTTGAACTGCTAGGACAGGTACTGGTTGTCTGTAAGAAGGTCCAAATTCCTTCTTGTCCGCAATTTTTTCTCTGACTAGATCCCCAACTTTTGGAATCCAGACAGGCCTTGCTGGGACAGCCGGTTGATCCCCAGTGGTGGTTGGCTGTAGGAATACGTTGCTTTGTTTCGTTCTTAACTTGTTTAAGTCCTGTAAAACAGCCAAACGATCTTTGATATCAAATGGTTTATTTTCCACCACTGTGCCTACGTGTTCAATGTCTGGTACCCACATTCGTGTCCCAAATAGGATCTCATATGGAGTGACCCCCCTAGAGAACTTCTTGGCAGATTGTTCAATGCACGTTGAACCCCACTAAGGTGTTTGACCCACCCATCACCCGAACCTAATACCCTAGCTGTTATAGACTGCTTTATGTCCCGGTTTTTCCTTTCCACAACCGAATTTCCCTCAGGATGGAATGGAGAGGAGTACCGCAATGCAACGCCCAGACTGGCCATGGCTTCTTTGTAAGCCCTAGAGCTAAACGCAGGACCCTGGTCAGAATGTAGCGTCCCTTTTGCGTATGTGCCGATAAAGACTCGCAAATCTTTTATAACAGTTCGAGCGTCAGCCGAGCGCTGAGGCCATAACCATAGGAACCTAGATTCAGTATTTGCGGGAATGCCTTTGTCCAGTAGGACGCAGGGGCGTAGATAGTCGAATGCTGTCTAACAATGGTGTCTGTACTGGGTTGCCGCATTCGCAGCATGGTGTTTGGTGGCTCTCTCGCTGTAATTTACAGTCTAAGCAGTTGTTGATGAATATGTGAATTTCTGTATTCATTCCAGGCCACCAGTACATCTCTTTTAACGTCAAGATTGTTTTAGAGATCCCTTGATGTGACAGACCCTCCCCCAAATGTGTTTCATAAATCAAGGCTGCTCTACGTTCATGTTTGGAATTACCCTATCCCCCACTCCAGGGATTCGAGCAAAAGGAACGTTGTTCGCATCAATTACATAAGAGTACTTGAGTGGAAACTTTTTTGGTAACGCTGCACTGCTGCCTTTGCTTGAAGCATTGACAGCCAACATTATCTCACCGTCTATTTTTGTTTTTGAACGAGTGATCGCAGCTACGGAAGCCGTTTGCACAGCCCCCTTTGCGGCTTCGTCAGCCAATGAATTCCCTGCAACATGAACGCCATCACTTTGATGACTCAGTGTGTGGATCACGTGAGCCTTTGGTAGTTCGTTTTTCAACTGAACTACTTGTTCCCAAAGCAATTTGTGCTTTATTGTGCCACCTTTTGCATCTTTGAAACCATTTTCAAGCCAGTTTTGTATAAATTCATTATACGACTGAACACAGTAAAAGGAATCGCACACTATTAGTGTGGGGAATTCTCGATCTGTACTTTCAAGTGCCAGTTTGAATGCTTGTAGTTCAGCTCGCTGAGCTGTACAATCCCCTAGAGATTGAGTTTTTGTGACCATAGGTCTGAAGATGCCATCTCGCATGCGACCTTTAACGATTGCACACGCTGCACTGTAAGCTTGCTTACTCCCTATTGCGGGTTGTGCGGATCCGTCAGTGTAAATTATAAATTCGTATTGATCAAGAGGCAGAATTTCAGTAGGCAGAGGACATTCTTGTTCATATTGTAGGAATGCTTGTGTTTTTAAATCTGGATCAAAAACATATTCAACATCTGTTGCAGCAAGAGAATTAACCCATTGTATCCATCTTGGATGTAATGCTTTAGCATTTGGAATGCTTGGTTTTGTGACCGCTTCTAAAGCCGGTACTGGGGTTACGACAATAATGCGTTTCCCTTGGGCTAAGGCTCTTTCTTTTGCTACAGCGGTTTGAACTGCTGTTAGAATTTTTTCAGTTGAACTGAAGCGCATTTCCGCTTGTGTGTACAAATGAGATTTGTATGCAATTGGGATTTTGTCACCCTCATTGAAGGTTAAGTAGGTGAATCCACATTGACCCGCAATTATTCGGATCACCAAATTACGTTGACTTACACGTGTTTGTAAGTGATTTGTTGCTAACATGTTAGCCTGGAGTGAACGCAAAATTTCTGTGTGTTCCTGTGTCCAGTTTTTGATTGAAAAATCAGGTTTGATTAATGCGTAGAGAGGTTTAACCCTTTCTGCGTAATTTAGTATGTAAGTTCTTCCAAAATTTTGGAAACCCAGGATGGATTGTAAGTTTTTTAGCGTTTTTGGAGGTTGGAGCAGCGCACACTTTTCTAAAAAGTTAGCTGCCAAGCTCTTGCCTTCACTTGAAAGCTCATATCCTAGAAATAGGACATTGAGATGGGCAATTCTAGACTTTTTAAAGTTGAATTTATAGCCCTCAGAGGCGAAATCCAGTATAATGGTGCTCACCCTGTTCAAGTGTTTTTCCAGGTCATCGTCCGTCAGATAGATGTCATCGACATAGGACAATGCCTCATTGTCATAAATTTGTAGTAACTCCGTTACCCTCGCTGAGAATAAACCTGGGCTATTCTTGAACCCTTGTGGGAGTCGACAAAAGTGACGCTGGGTCCCCATTATGGAGAATGCTGGTAAGTACCTGCTTTCAGGTGCTATGTTTTGACAAAAGAAACCATTTGAGATGTCTAATGTCGTTTTATATTTTTTACGCACAATGTTATTCATTAATGCTGTGCTATGTGCATTTTGTACTGCAAAAGTTTTAGAACAAGTGTTTAGGTGTCTGTAATCCAAAACTAGACGATATGTATTGTCTGGTTTGGAGACAGGAAACAAAGGATTGTTCATTGAGGAGGTGCATGTTTCAATCACCCCTTGGTATTCAAGTTGATCTAAGATCTCCCTGACCTGTTGTTTAGCTTCCTGCTTTATAGGGTACTGCCTTTGTGCAGTAGGTTCATGTTTCAGATGTATTTTATGGTGAGGTGAATCCTCATCCCATCCTACTAGATTTTTATATAATGCTGGGGACTGGGCCACTGCCCATTTCCTGGCATATGTATATTTTAGATGTATAGGAATATGGTTGGAGAAGGCAGGCATAATAATGTCCTCGCCGTGTGGGCACTCCCTGACAAATTGTGGTGGCCAGTCCTTTTCTGCTAGAAGTATGTCATAGCCTCTTGATAGTCTTTCCCCAAAAAGTGCTTTCACCTGTCTAGGTTTGTCTCCCTCCATCCGGAGTGTTATTTCATATAACTTTTGTGGAGTACTAACCCTGGTGTCTACAGTCTCAACTGTAATGTACTCATTCAAGTCCACTATCTCCAGAAGTTCCTTCACGTTCTGGCGAACTATTGTGACTTCTGCTGCACTGTCCAGCATGGTCTGAGCCCATTCTCCGTTCTTGAGTTGTGTTCTCAGTATTCTCGGCATGTCTGATCTTCAGACCTGCTACCTTCTTTTTGGAGAATTGAGGTTTTGTTTTATTTTTTGGAGCGTGTTTGTCGTCTTTCGATTTCACGCGTTCTTCTCTATGTTCTGTTCGTCCTCTTCTTTCCGAAGTCTGTGATGAGATCTGAAAGGGACGAGAGGAACGTGTATCAGTATCTTGATACCTATCAGGTTTTCTCAAATTATCCCTATTCCTGAGGTTATACCTCCTTTCAGAGGGCTCCGTTTGAGGAGACCTACCTCGGGATTGAGAATGTTTTTCGTTTGATTTTTGTTTAGTAGACTCCCACTTCTTTTTAGAAGGTGTAGGAGTTTGTTTAATTGAGTCCTTCTTAGGACTTTCAGATAGCTTCGGCTTCACTGGTCTTCCACCCAAACTATCTCTGCCTAATTCTGCATAAGATTGTTCTATAATTCTGGGTAGCTCTGTTTGATGTTCTGTAACATCGAATTCCCTCAATTTTTGGCGGATCGCCACTGCTGCTGCCTCCCTTTTAATATTAGATAATATTATTGTTGAGACCTGGTCGAAATTTTTCAGTAATTTCATACCTAAATTTAGAGCGGGCTCTGCCCCGTATTCGTTTTGAATTTGTTTTAGGACATCAGGTATTACCGCAATTGATGGAATACCATGTGTTTTAGTATAGATGGCAGCAAAGACTGAGCCCCAAGTGGTGCAGTCTTCCAGTTGTGGTGTGATCCCCATTGGTAAACTGATTGTTAGGATTCTGTGTTTCTCATGCGGGCTAGTATTTGGAAATACTGCTTCGATTTGAGTAATTTTTGAGCTATCCAAAATGGAATTTGCTCATGTTTTGTGGGCATTTTACCCATGACTGCGTATAGAGTCTGTGGTGTAATTTTTAGTGTATTCCCCTGTTGGGGAGTTGGATTTGGATATGTCAATGGTGGTCGGACTGTAAAAGTCCGCATGACATATTGGACCAATTGTCTGTAGATTTTTATTAACTCTGTGAGTTGAGTAAGTAACTCCTCATCTGACATCTCTTCAATGTCAGGATGAGGTGTGTAGCCGGCTAAAATCGGCCATGTTGCTCCTGGTCTACCTAGTGGACCGAGCCTAGTAATGTTTTTGTGATGTTTTAGGGCGCCTTTAAACCAGAGCTGATGCTCTTGGTATGTTAATGGAATTTCTATATCCTCGAAAGGACTGTATTCCTCTGGTGGTTCATCTTCTTTGTAGAAGTGAAACATGTGTGTTACTGAATTGGATTCAGGAAATATTACCCATGAATAGAATACCTCTGTCTGAAAGGATTCATGTGCCTCTATCACGAAAACTGCTCTACCGCCTCTTGGTGGTAGGCCATGTTTCATAAGTTTTAGAGTGATGGCTCTTCTTAAGTTTTGAGGGATGTCTATGACACCCTCCTCGGTTTCATTTAAACCGGTAAAGTTAAAAGCTGTTACGACTGGGTCAGCCGCAGCTCCACCGTTTTCGGTGTTATTCTCATTGTCAGGCATTTAGTTTTTTGCAAAATGAAAAACAAGTTTCAAGGAAACAAAGATAAGGTGCACAATATTGTGGAACACTGTATCCTTCAACGTTGAGCAAACCAAACAGCTAATATATAGGGTACTACCCTTATGTAGCCGTGGTGGATACTTAACCCTACCCACTCCAGACGTCTTTTGGATATGGGTAGGGGTCTTGAGAGAAAAAGCACGGCTGAGTTACTCAGTATCTAACGTTGAATTACCGCCTTACCAAACCGTTGGGCGCCATGTAGTGTAGCTCCTATTTCCCTAATAGGCTCTGCGCATTGGAATAATATATCCTATAGGTTTGACATAGGACTAAGGTCAGTATGTCCCTATCGAGTATATTAAACTTAATTACTTGTGCCAGCTAGCTCAGAGGCCACTAGAAACTCCTTGACAACAAGAAGGGAGTAGTTTCTGGCAGCCGCAAAACATGACCACTGTGTTTCCCTTTAGAATCAGAACGTGTCCCAGAGTCGTGGAAACAATAGATAACTATTTCACTCAGCTCAGTCGTGCATGCTTAGTTTTCTCCAAGTTACACAGAAAGAAATAGACGGGCGTTTCAATAAAGGATTTATTGAACAGTCTTGTTTCTGGTGTAAGTAAAATGTGCTGTTACGATCACAAGACAGTATGCGAGATAAATAATGTACAGGGTGAGCAGTAGAAATAAATAATACTGCGATAGCATTATCTTTTAGTACATATGCATTTACATAAATAACACAGACTAAAAATGCGAGTACTCATACGATGCGTTGCTAAGCTAATTCTACCCCAATGTACCTAACCTGACCTAGGTGTAGGAAGAGGGAAGAAGTAGGTGAAGTATTCCTTACTATGGTATACTAAGAGTATGTTAAGTCTAGTATGCCAAGAGTCCCTCTAGGTTCTAGTCAGCTCCATACCTGAAGAATGAGAGAGGTAGGAATCTCTTTGCCAGACTCGAACTCCAACACCCCGCAAGGGAAGTCAGATCACTGGAAGCTGGAAGCTGGGCTCTCTGCGTGCAGGGAAGGCGTCTTCTCAGTGCGTCAGGCCGGGAAACGGGCTCCTCTGAAGTCGAGGTCTCCTCTGGTTTACAGGGGCTAGGGAAGGTATATTTATACCTGAGAGCACCTAAGAATGTTAGTATTGACGTGAGTTGGACAGCGAAAGATGTCATGAATGAACCCCCTAAGGAATAATGGTTCATGCATAATATATGAGTCCTTGAAGAAATCAATAGTCCTGGACTAGGGAAACTCCCGCAGCCTAAGGGTCTGTTCTTCATGAACTCGTTGTGACGTTAGGGTGGACGGATGTCAGAGACCATGCCTGTATTTGGAGTGCATGGTTTAATGCCTAAATAAGGGCTGGGATTTTATGCCTATATAAGGGCAGGGCGAATTGTGCCTATATAAGGACATGATACTGGAAAGCCCGTTTATGGATACCCTAAGAGGAATACAACAGTATCAGCAAGCAAGCCTACATTATCATGTAACCATCATAACTCTCAATTGATCAATGTCTGCAAATAAATCATGACAAATCCAACTCGACACCTGTTCAATCTCTGCATTACCTGGTTGCAATTCTAGACACCGTACACACAAAAGCGTTTCCTTCAGAGAAGAGACGATTATCTATACATCAGAAATGTCGCAATCTGAAGAAAACATCCCATCCAACAGTGAGACAAGTCTCTTTCCTCCTGGGTTCAATGACGTTGTGCATCTTCCTCGTCACGCATGCACATCTCTTCATGCGGCCTCTCCAACAATGTCTGGAAGATCAATGGGATCAGATCTCGGGAAGATGGGAAGACAAAGTGATACTGACCACTCAAGGGAAGCAATCACTAAAATGGTGGGGCTGCTCAGAGAATGTCCTCAAAGGGATGAATTTTCACCATGACATTCCAGCCCAAAACATAGAGACGGATGCCTTCTTAAGAGGTTGGGGTGCTCATATGGACCATTATAGATTCATGGCCTGTGGTCTCTGAAGGAACAGTCTTACCACTCACCGAAAAATCGCTTCAACGCCTCGTATGGGGTAGTAAGCACTATATAAATGCAACTACAATACAATACAATAAATTAAACTTCTTGATCTGAGGGCAGTACATCTAGCCCTGAAAGCTTTCCCCCCGCTGTTTAGAACAGACTCTCTCCTTGTTCAGATGGACAATACAACAACAAGGCATTATCTCAACCAGCAGGAAGGGATGAGATCCAGACCTCCCTGGAAGCACAACCAATCTTGAATCTCCAGGGATCTCAAGATTACAGCGGTCCATCTTCTGGGAGCCCAGAATGCTCAGGCAGACACTCTCAGCAGAGTCATTCAAGAAAGCACAAATGGATTGTAAACAACACTGTACTTCGCAACATCTTTTCCGAATGGGGTTTTCACCAAACAGATCTTTTTGCAGATAAAGAAAACAAAAAATGCCCAACCTTCACCTCAAGGTTCTACCAACCAAGCGCACTGTGGAATGCTCGATTGATTGACTGGTCAGACAAATTTCTCCTCAATTAGATTGCATCTTGAAGCAATAACAGCTTATCAAAAATGTCCTTCACAAACGTCCTTTTATCAAAATGCCTGTTGTCAAAGATTTTATGGAAGCATTAAGAAGATATATCCTCCTCTCAGGAGACTTTCTCCTCCATGGGAGTTAAACATTGTCCTCTCTCGCCTCATGGGTCCTCCCTTCGAACCCATTCATATGGCTTCTCTACAACACCTGTCTGGGAAGGCTTCCTTCTTGGTAGCCATTAATTCAGCTTGCAGAGTTAGCGAGATACAGGCTCTCTGTTCACATGAACCTTACACAGTATTCCACAGCAACAGGGTAGTGATGAGGACCCATCCTAAATTACTACTTAAGGTTGTCTCCGATTTCCATGTCAATCAGACTATTACTGCACCTTTTTGTCCTACAGAGAGGTCTCTCCACAATCTTGATGTTAGCAGGGTATTGAAGGTTTATCTAGATAGGACAAAATCTATAATAAAATCAAAGCAACTCTTTGTCAACTATGGCCCTCTACAGACAAGATATGCTGCTTTCAAACAATCCTTATCTAGATGGATTGTCTACTGCATAATCCTTTGCTATCAAAAAGCAAACAAACCCCTATCTGGTAGACCCAGGGTTCACTCCAAAAGAGGCAAATCAGCTGGTTTGCTTAGGAACATCCCAATTGCTGAGATTTGCAAGGTTGCAACTTGGAGATCAGTTCACACCTTTACGAGATACTAAGGTTTTGATTCGGATGCTACGGCTGATGCACAAGTGGGGCAAGCATCTCTAAAGAATTTGTGTGCCTAATTTTACTACTGTCCTTTTTTATCTCATCCTTCGTGGAACTTTTGAGGGATAAGCTAGCTAATCTATTCAGTGCTTATGATTATCAATGGAGATCTCCATAGAGAGAAGGAGTGTTTTTTTAACTGTAATCCTAGTTCTCTCTCAGGGGAATCTCCAATGAAATCTTAAGCAACCCTCCATCCTCCCCGACGGAAGAGACAATATATGTATAACACTATACTGCTAATTCTCTTGTCAAAAAGAACCAAGTAAACTGACACCTACAGGGCATGATGGGACAGGGCCCTTAAAGGCACAGTGTCCTATTTACATTGTTTCAATGCTGCAACCTACACAGGCTACATTGCTATGTATTACTCCTTATCAAACTTTAAAATAAGTAAAAAGCGTTTGTGAAGAACGTTTTTAAAAGGTCACTTTTTGTTTGCCTAATTCACTTTTAAGGGTACGACCCTTTTTTCCTTCTAAATTTTAAAGTAATTCAATAACGATTGGCAATATAGCCTATTTTGAAGGCTGCAAAATTTAACATGTCTGTCACATATGTTTCCTGGCCTTTCGAAAGTAAGGGAAAGTAGATGTGACTTTGAAAGAACTGTTTGGGGTCCCCGCAAGTGGGCGGGACTACTCAGTGCTTATGATTTCAATGGAGATTCACCTGAGAGAGAACTAGTATTACAGGTAAGAAACCATTCTTTCTTCAAGGAGCACTACCCCTGACTCAGGCTACCCTAAATTTCCCGTAATTATTGTATTTTCCCAGGGCCATACCCCCGATCAGCATACTACTGCTCTCGAGGAAAGTTTGTGCTCCACACATACCAAATCATACATACATGTATTAAAGCCAGACCTATTTGCTTTGCCCATGTTTGTTTTAAAAATTACAATAAGAAAAAGTCTAGCCCAGTGTGAAAATGAATATCTGAATGGGTTTATTCGCAGTGATGTTAACAGTTTCTAAAATGAATATTCTGCAACCTGTGAAAAAACACATGTGACAAACCCACAAAAGAAACCTATACTGCAATTCAGAAAAGTGATAGCTCACCTAGGCCCCAACTTCTAACCATTCTGGGACGATGATAATGAACGTGATGGCAGCTTCAAATAATTCACATAGTATTTGGAATACAGTGGTCTATGATTGAAAGGAAAAAAATATTATATTAGGCTCTTTTTGTTTATAGAAAGATCTAATATGGCATGCTTTAGTCAATAATGTGCAAAATGTGCGTCAACACGCTACTTTTCCTGTTCTTCCATAATTATAATTTCTTTAATATACGCAGGAAAGCTTACACTTTCAACAGAAATTAAAAGTCAGGGTGTGATTTTTATGAAACAGTCTACTTCAGAGCTATCTGAAGCAAGGTGCAAATATTTACTTCAACAGTATATTATTTTGTGTAGTGCTTGCCGTTTTATTTTCCCATTATGAACAAACTGAACACTTTAACAGACTATTCCATGAGAGACAAAAGCATGTACTGCACATAGAAATCTCAAGATTTTTGTATGTATGTATGTATATATATATATATTATTACTATAGCTTGAACATGGACAAAAGGCAGTGGAATGTTGTAGGTTCAAACACAAGCATAAAGTCAACAAGTGATAGGAGAGGTAACTTGGTTGTAGATGATTAATGCATTGTGATGTAGCATTCTTTGAAGAGGCAAGTCTTCAATACTCTGCTAAATTGGAGTAGTGTTTGGGTGGTCCTGATTGATACTGGGATCTTGTTTCAGATCCTCAGTGCATAGCTGAAAAAGGCCTGATCCCTTATTTTATCTTTTTTTACACTTCTTAGTCTGCAGTCTGATGATGGGCTTGCTGTTGGTGTGCCGAGACCCACCTAAGCTTTTCGGCAAGAGAAGCGGGATGCTGGCTGGGATGCTTTTGTAAATGATGCTGCTGGTTTTGAAGATGGTGCAGGCTAGCACGGGGGGCAATACAGTTCCATCAGTACCAATACAGTTCAGTCAGGATGGGGGTGATGTGATAATTTTTCTTCAAACCTGAGTGAGACATCCTTTGGCATGTAGGATGCCCTTAAGGGATGTCAGTGTGGACTCTGGAAGGTTTTGGAGCAGGGCATTACCATCATCCAGATGCAAGAGTACGAGTGCTTGAAGAGCAGTTCTAAACTCACTTTCTGGAGAAAAAAACTGTTGTGTACCCCCTACAAATCTATATAGGATCTGCGCATTTAGACAACATAAACTAAGGGATTGGTGTCCAGACTGATTCCAGACACCACCAAAGGATATGTTAGTCTGTAGAAAAGCTAGCTCACAGTGCCACTATAAACCCCCCAACCTTACCAAGGAATGAATAGTTTCTGGCAACTATCGAACATGACAATCCTGACCCCTCAGGGATCATGGAAACAGTACAGTGTTTTTCGCTCGGTCACTCGTGCTCACTTGTTCTCAGAGAGATACACAGAATAAACGATGGGGACGTTTTCAATAAGCATTTATTGAACCAGCGTCATTCTAGTATAAAATACGTGTGCTGCAATAACCATTAGGCAGAAACAGATATATACAATTACAAGCACCAACAGAGTAAATAAAAGGTAGAATTCTACCATGGTGCTAAAACAGTGAATATATGCAGGCATCTAGATACATGGCAGTAATCATGAGTACTCCAACGAGGCAAACCCTAACTAGATGTACCTAAGTGTACCTAGCATGTATGTAGGTGTATAGCCAAGAATCCCACCATGAAAGAGCCAACCCCATTACCTGATGTGAGAGAATGAAGGACCTCTTCTTGGTTTCGAGCTGGACACCCCCAAGGGATGTCAGACCACTGCAGGCTGGAGTTTCTGCGTGCAGGGACTTTAGCGTCTTGTGTCAGCATGGAAGTTTTTCTTCTCTGTATTGCCTAGCGAAGATGTGGTACTTATATACCCGAAAGATACCCTCAGGGGTTCTACCTAGATGTGTCATGGTACTGTGGACATGTCGGCCGAGGATGACGGTAGTGGTGACACTTATACAGAGTTATTATGCAGAAGATGGTAATCCTGCTGTGATACTGAGAATCCTCATGCATAATAAATGAGGCTAGTTTTTGGAGAAAACCACACAACATTTATGCGGCACCTAACTAGGTAAAAGGTCAGCGCCAGACCCGTTATGTAGAGCAAGGTAGGACAAATGTAGGTAAAAGGTTGTGCAACTACCTAGGCCTATATTGGGGTACATTGGGGTTCATAACACCCACTCCTTATCCGACTAGACGACAAATTAGCAAACCAGCAAATGCTAAAATATGCCTGTTTATAAAAGCATAAAAAACATTGCTAAAATATGAGTATAAAACATCTAAAAACATGGTATTTGTTAAAAACGGTGCGAAAAGTAAAAATAACTCTAAGTCCTCTAAATAGTCAAAAGACATATTGCTCAGTGAGAGCAAAAAGAGAAAAATAAAACAAAAATGATGTTTTTGAATTCCAATTTGGGTTGTTTTGGAAAAGGGCCGAATTGTTCCCATCACACGGAGAGCCAAATGTTTATGTGTCCTGTGTGGGAGATCCAACATCACTGCTGCTTGCCTTCACAGACGACGGTCCCTGTAACACCTCTCGGATCAGGTCAATGGAGCAAAGGTGATCTTCTCCGCTGCTGCTGAGGAAGCACTCGATGCCTGTGAGCCTGTCGTCAGAGCCGGCGTCCATTCCGACAAGAGCTGAAGCATCCCCTGGTGGCTTTAAGAATGCCAGCATCAACAAGGGAATATGCTATATGCTGAGAACACTGCACTACGTGGGCCTTTAATGGGTCCAGCAGTACAACCACTTCCGGAGGCGCAACCGATGGAAGTGTTAGACAGATGTCCAACACGCATTCATATCCGCAGAACAGGCAGTGGAGTACAGGTAAGACGCAGTCAACCCAGACTGATCTGAACGAAAGGAACCAATGCTCACTTAGCTCCCAAAGTCGAGGTGCGCCTAGATGGAGTACCATGCGTTCACGGCAACATCGCATAAGAAGTGCTTTTTCCATCTCTTTGGAATCTGGAACGTCCATTGCGTAGCAGGAAAATTAAAACCAGGATATCCACTACAAGTAGTAGGACCAGTGGCAGCCCTCCAAAAACGCTTCCCAATACGGAATGTATAAATGATGGAATAACTCCGAAGATCGTCTGAAAGGTGCTTAATAGCCCAGAACCTATGCTCTTAAATAGGTGTACTATCCCAATCGTATCAGACATGTTAAAAATACAATGTACCATTTCCCCGAAATGGAGCGGGAAGTTAGTTCGGACTAGTGCCTGTATCTTAGCTGAAGACCTTGCAACTAGGAGATCAAAAGTCTCTCGGGCTGAGGTTAAGGCCACATCCTTTTGTAAAAGCATGGCTTTCAGTCTGCTCGGAGAATCAAACCGTATAAAGGAAACATTCAACGAAGGCCATAGCGGCGCCTCCCTGACTGTGTGGGTCGGTGGAAACAATATTTGCATACAACAAGTAACCCTGGAACTTACTGTGACCAGATAGGCGATGCCTGGCAGCATGCCACAACAACATTGATCATTCAACATCAAATAACTCCCATTCGAGAGCAGTTTGAACACCGGATAAATCACAGCAGCTGGGGATCCTTTTAAGTGACATGATAGGTTTGCGACCAAAGCATTACAAGCTCAGTGAAGCATAATATCCTGACAAATTAGAGACCCACTTAACAAATTCTCGCAGTCTGAAATGCTGAGAAAGACTTCAGTGTCCCCATTCCTGCATCTAAATCTGTACTGTAATTCCCAAGATTCATGTATATATTCCTTACCCAACGCTTCATACCTGCCTACTTGGTGATATGGTAGACAGTACTGAAATTAGAATGTCGTGATTGACAGTGTAATGTGGCCATGGATTAATCATTCTGTGGAGGGTGACTCAGCCACGGTGAAAGGTAATTGGTCCAATTTTTCAATGTGCAGCATTATATATTTTGCATCCCTTCGTGCCATTGTCGTCTATCTTTCGGTCAGATTGTATGCTAAAACAGAGAAGTACTGGTGATATATCGCCAGGGCAGGTGACCAGAGCGCAATGATTGTAGTGTCCAGCTCAATAATAGAATGGATCGCAATTGAGACTGTCTCTGTTGTAAAATATACAAATCCTGTTCTATTAGATCTATTGCAGAAGACACAATGTTGCACAGTGAATAAATCCTGGATGTTAGTGTGATCATGCCATTGTCGACCACTGCCAAAGCCTTTTCCAGGTTAACCCTGTCAATCTTACGCAATCTCCCTGCAGCTTCTTGTTGAGAGATTTTCCATGCTTCATTATAAATAGCATATAAGAAGCGTTTCCGACGTGGCTTTTGGGGACCTAATAAAAATCCCTAAGATCCATGTCGCCCGAAAGTAAGGACAAGTGTTGTTTCACCTGGGACAGTGTTGAGGTTTTTAGCCACTCTGGGCATCGCTTCCCAACACTCTAGGATGTCACCACCCCCGGGTGTTCTCGTTGTACGTAGCGTTGATCAGGCCTATGGATACTAAACCCTTCGATGGTACCCTTAAATCTCGACTGACAACTATTTGTGTCTGTAGGCCAAACCAACCATCCCTTCCAATTGGGGTCTGATGAATTGTATGAACCATCAAATAGAATGTCATTAAGTGTATCCTCACTATGTTGCATATAATTCTGCCATCCCTCAAAGTGTATTTTCAAATCCTTGATCTTGGCTAACCGAAGACAGGAAGTTTGTTGCACTGAGTTGTTCAGGAAAATAATTTGCTGTGGCATGAGGCATGCTCTAAATAAAGCCTTGGTTCCCTGAACTTGCCATTCTTTTTGTGTCTATGGTGTCTCTCCAAAAGTCAAAACCCTGTAAAGACAGCTGGGAAATAAAGGAAGCAGAGTATATCTGTTTCATGTTAGTAAGCATATTTTTCTTTGCAGGTGTAGGTGCAAGCTTATAATATTATAAGCACAGAGCTGGAGGAAACGTTGGAGGGGAGAAGGGGGCAACTATCACAAATGGAATGTCTCCTCAAAATAATCGCAGCCAAAAATGAGAACTTGGAAGTGCGCTCCGGGCAAAATAATGTGCGCATCATGGGGGCATTGGAAAGCACAAACACGGGGCGACTGGTGGACTGTATGGAAAAAATGCTGCTCACCCTGTTTGGAGCTGGAGCGTTCTCCACTCAGCTGGTGGTCAAGAGGGCACATCGTACTCTGGGGCCTCGGCCCCCTCCGGGAGCCCCCCCAGGCTAATCATCACCAGGATCCTTAATTACCGAAACAGCGATGCGGCCCTCCGACTGTCCAGGGAAAAAAAGCAGATAGAATTTGATGGCAACAGCATAGCGATCTACCCAGACTTTACAATGGCGGTGCAGGAAGCCAGGAAAAAGTTCTTACCAATCAAGAAGAAACTACGCCTAGCCCAAATAGACTATGCAATGTTATACCCGGCTAGCCTCCGCATTACCCACCAAGGGAAACAATATTTTTATACTAACCCTCAACAGGCAGAAGACTACCTCAAAAAGGTTATCCGAGGCTCGGCGGACAGAGACACTGGAGGAGCATCAATGCGTTCAGCATCACCGATGTCGGAGGTGGGGTAATGACCACTGTACAGGAAAATTGAACTAACCCGCAACCCAGGTACCCCGCAATTGCAAGACAGGGGGAAATGGAACTAATCCACAACTATCAAAATCGGACTAGAGCATTACTCAAAACCCCTTCCACTATCCCATGATGATGTAACGAGGCACTGTCAAAATATCTCCCGGGCACCACCCCTTCCCGAGCAAGCGGACGGGGGATGGCTGCAGTGCCCCCTCGATGAACCGCACTAGAAAGGCGATCCCTACCAAACTTTTCTTTTCTTTGAAACTTTCTCTCTCACTATTACCTTTCTTCTTTACTTCCAGCATTATTGAATAGGAGTAATACCGTAGTAATTGTGGACATTAAATGGGATAGCTTCACGTTAGACGCACCGGTGCGGGGGAGGGAGGGGACTCAATTCTCGACAAGTTGGGGAAGTCGTTGTGGGTGGGGGATGGGAGGGAAGTTGCATCCAATCTGAATGTGGTACACAATGTCAGTTAAGTAAGGAAAGGAGTCATGCTAGTAGAGAACTGCGGGAAGGAGGTACATCAGCTGATCGAGAGATATATACAGTACACACCCCATGACCGACAAACCTAAATCTATAGGACTAAATCTCCTAACCTGGAAGGTTCGGGGGTTGGGGAACCCATGTAAATGCAGACAGGTCCTAAGCTATCTGGACAGGCATAATGTTCATATAGCCATATTACAGGCAACGCACTTGGGGTCTGGGACAGAGCCGCGCTTCGCATCTCGCTGGGCAGAACATAGGAGTTTCTCCTCGTTTTCCACAAACGCAAGGAGCACCGCGATACTAATTAAAAAGCACACACCATATGGGGCAATGGGGGCGATGCAGGACACACAGGGACGCTACAGCATCATGTGGGGCAGATTAGCTATATACTCGGTTACCCTGGTGTGCTGCTACGGCCCAAATGTAGACAAACCCTCTTTAATATTTTATGGGGTAAGGTGATGGATATAGAATCCACTTATGTATTATGGGGGAGAGCCTTTAATATCGCACTGGAACCCCATAGAGATAGATCCAATCCTCAGCCCCAACAGTACACGGCCAGACAAAAGCAGCTACAACATATAATAACAGACAACCAGCTACTAGACGCATGGTGACATCTTCACCCCCAGATAGAAGAAGGCACCCACTACTGAGCAGTACATTCAACATGGTCCAGACTCGACTACTGTATAGTCTCTAGGGGTATGGGAACCTGGGTGGCACAGGCACAACACATCGCACATACCTTCTCAGATCACTCCCCGGTGCGACTCACACTCGATCCCCCGTCTGAATGCATGCCACGTGCAGCATGGCGACTTAATCCTACAATGTTGTTGGACAACCTCTTCAGAAAAGAGATGGGGCAGGAGATACGTGATTTCTTCCAGAGAAATGATAAATCAGCCCCCGTGTAGCCACGGTGTGGGAGGCATTTAAGGTCACCATACGTGGTATGTGTATTGCGAAGGGGGGGAGGAGTGCTGCGCGATATAAAGAACACCCTCACCGGCATGGAAGCTGAACTTAAACAACTAGAACAACAGCTTGCAGAAGCTCAGGCAGGAAAGACGCTAACTGATCTTAGAGAAAAAATAGCGGAATATAAGGAGACAGCAGAACAGGAATGTTTGTTCCGTAGCAAATACTTCCGAGCCCGTAGGTATGGGGAGGGAGAGAGAGACCGGGGAAAGCCCTGGCGGAACAGATACGACATCCCAAATTTTCCAACTATGTACTGGAGATACAAAATACATATGGCACAGCGCATAAAGACACAGAGGCTATCCTACAAGCATTCACTAATTATTATACCGAGCTTAACACGTCAAAAGGGACACAAACTGCCCTGCTAGGGGCATACGTAGAGGATATGGCACTGGGGTGGCTGGGAGACGCCCAAAGAGATTTCCTCTCCGCTGAAATTGAGGAAGATGAAATTAGAGCATCGATAATGCAGTTGCGCTCGGGTAGAGCCCCTGGCTCAGACGGCCTACCGGCAGAGTTTTATAAGACATACATTGAACACTTGACTCCGATACTTAAGCAGGTCTACATAGAGGCTAGAGAGGAGGGAATTCTCCCCATGACAATGCGGGAGGCGACATCTGTTTCACTACTGAAGTCCGGGAAATCGGGTAGCAAATGTGAATATTATAGGCCGCTTTCGTTAATTAATTGAGACGCTAAAATATTAGCCAAGGTGCTCGCCAACAGGCTCAGTCTTCTGATGAGCTCCTTGGTGTTGCCCAACCAGGCGGGATTTATTCCCAGAAGGTCAATGTCACATAACTTGCAAACGCTCTTCCCGCTGCTTCGAGACGTGGACCCAGAGATAGAGGCGGTGGCGGTCTTTCTCAACGCCACCAAGGCATTTGATTCGGTGGAGTGGGGTTACCTGCTGGGAGTGTTGGAGCGCATGGGGATGCCATATGATTTCCTCTCTTGGATTAGATTGCTGTATCAACAGCCACAGGCGAAAGTACTCATCAACGGAGTATACTCAGCCCTGTTCATGCTATCACAGGGAACAAGACAGGGATGCCCACCCTCACCCCTGCTCTTCGCACTGGCAGTGGAGCCACTTGCTGCGAAGCTACGCCAACACCATCGGAACACACCATAGGTTACCCCACCAGACACATATTGGCGTCTTTATATGCAGACGATATAACAATCTATGTACGGAACCCGCAAATAAGCCTGAACCCCATACTGAGAGAATTCACTGCGTTTGGAGGGATCTCGGGTGTCAACATTAATTGGGAGAAAACACAGATCTTTCCACAGAGGTAACCCAGAAATATACACTTGACTACCCCATTGAATGGTGTCAGGCAGAAGTTAAATATCTAGGGATAGTAATCTCCAGAGATAGGACGGAGCTCATGCGGGCCAATTATGGGCAGACGCTAGCCTCCCTGACAGACAAGATCACGCAGTAGATAGCCATGCCACTCTCAATGGCAGGATGAAAATCTCTAATGAAAATGGTGATACTGCCTAAACTATTGTACCTCTTCATAAATATACCATACAACCCAGGACAGCACTTTTTTAAAACACTTCAAACACAATTAATCAGATTGGTGTGGGGAGGTAAACCACCTCGCCTCAAATGGGACACCCTCACACACCTCTTCTCACAGGGGGGCTTTGAAGCACCAGACATGAAACTTTACTACCTATGTGCACAGGCGCACTTCGCGGTATATTGGTTTCACCCCCCCCTTGCATGCCGCACTTAGCAGTTGAACAAGGTTCATGGCTCCAATCCCATTGTCTAGTTTCATTGCACATAAGCCTAATAATAGAGATACAGATCCCACCCCGGTAGAATGTACTACTGCTGCATGGAAGGGCATTTCAGATAGAGTAGCAGCACCAATGCTTTATTCGCCTAGATTGAGCTTCCTGCAGTGGCCAGAGCTCGGTGTGCCACAAGAAACAGGCTGCCGGAAACTGTTGCATAGAGTCAAAATAAACACCTGGGGGGATCTTTACAGCAATGGGATATTCAAAAGCAGAGACCAGTTCTTTCAAAGTAATGACCCGACACCAATGGAATTATTCCTATTCGTGAGGCTTTGCCTAAGTGTCAAAGCAGTCACGCCCGCAGTCCCTCATGGAGCCACCAACGCTGGGACCACTCCATGCCCTACTGCAGTGCACCACCCCGACACACGTGGTCTCCCTCCTCTACCACCAGACACAGGCCTACTTAACAGATGCCCCCACTGATTCCAAACAACAATGGGAGGTAGACCTGGGCAAACCCCTTACAGATACGAAGTGGGATTATAGTTGTGCTCAAACCGGGAACATATCTGACAACAGCTGCCTGCGCAAAATACATTATAAATTCCTCCACCGCATGTATCACACTCCTGATATACTACACAGATATCAGATAAGAGAGGATAGTAGATGCGACAGATGTGGGCAAATTAATGCAGACTTTCTACATTTAGCCTGGGTCAGCACATCCATAAAGGCATACTGGCAGCGGGTCCTGACGGCACTCGGAGAGATGATAGCAGCACCACTGCCAGAATCGCCGTTCTTAGCGTTGCTGGGATACACTGTGGAAGTTGAGGCGACACACAGAAAATTCACAGCATTAGGTCTCCTGTTGGCTAAGCGAAGAATTGCTAGTAGATGGGGGAGAGGCAGGGCTCCTAAATTCAAGGTCTGGGTGCAGGATCTCATATTGTGGCAAGAGTAGTCCCTCGCCTATGCAGAGCTCTTCCCACCCACCTCCAGACCGACAGATATATGGGACCCGCTAAGGGTGTACTTATTGGCTCACCCATCGTGACCGTCCTCTGGCTGGAGGAGAGGAGAGCACCTGACAAAAGGGGACACTGCAACAGCTGCCGTTGTGAAGGGTCAGATGGGATCTTCGGGGGTAACGATAAACTGAATGTACAAAAGTGGGGAACACTGGGTGAGAAAGGGAATAAGATGAACAAGATAGAGATGAAATGTGGGGTTGGGCAAAAAAAGAAAAGACTGTAAAAAAGATTGCTGACGAGATATACCTCTGTTTAGTGATAATAACAAAGGGGATACTGCCATGTATGACTACTATAACATGCACAATGATGTGGATGCATTTAATGTTGGTTGTATTTGTAAAACTTCAATAAACGAAAAAATAATAATAATATGAGTGCGGGTCAAATGTGTTAAACCTGGAAAAATAAGCAAACTTTTGTGCAAGGGTTTGTGAACTGCCTTTTGGCAGTGTTGGGCAGTGTTCCCATTGATGGTAAGTGAAAACATTATGTGGGATACTTGCTTTGTACAAGAAATGATGACCATAGTGTTGGTAACAGTGCATGGTGTCAAAATCAGATGAATCATCATACAATTCATTATTAGAGAATGCAGCAGATTGTTCTAAATCAGACAGCATACTATTCACAGTTTCAAAGTCCCAATCGTCAGAGAAAGTACTGGAGGTGATGATATCACTTATGGAAATTTTAAATAAATGTGGAATTTTTAAAAGTTCAGTGGGACCAAATACATCATATGAAACCCTATCCCAAACGATTCCTTCAGGAACTGCTGTAATGTTCACAAAGGCCAGGTCTCTTTGTTCACAATGAGATGATGCATGTGGTTTCAGGACCAGGTTCACATGTTGTACTGCGGAGCGTTCTGGGCGATAATGTCCATTAAGGAGAAGGAAAAAGACAGTCACTACACCTATCCAGAGGACTAGGAACAGTAGACCAATTGCAATTCAGAGCTGTAGCCAGGGAGAAACAAAGTAAGTCTTTTTCATCCAAAGGTAGAGAACATGTATTCTTTCTTTGTGGGAAACAGAAGCTGGCGGTGACTCAGGTTCACTAGGATCCAGAGAAAAGGTGTCAAAATCGATGAAGTAGCAAGACGCTTTTCGATCTATCTTTGGTAGCTCAGCAGGTTTTGTTGAACTGGCAGATAACTCGTTATGAGACATATTCACATAGATGTCGGTATTAGGCCGAATTGAGATCTGTGTTTCATTTTTATTTTGTTGCTGTTCAATTTCAACAGTTACGAGTTCCATTCCATTGTTTGTAACTCCGTTACTTCGTAGAGTAGAATCTTCAAACGTTATTAGTCTTTCTGCCTGAACTTCCTGTATGGTAGCGAGAGGAGATCGACAGATACCCAGGAGCCCACGCGGCCTGCTATTCAGTATTGGCCACATAGTGTGGTTTGATCAGATCAATGGACACAAATCTCTTTTCTTTTTTGCCAACGGTAGAAGTTCTGTTCTTGTTCCTTCAACAGCCAGGACAGGTACAGGCGCTCTGTAAGATGGCCCAAATTCTTTTTTGTCCACAATCTTTTCTCTGACCAGGTCTGTGATCTTTGGGATCCAGGCAGGTCTTGCCGTAACAGCTTTCACTTCCCCAGTGGCGGTGCGTTTTACTTGGACGTTGCTTTGTAATGACCAGAATTAATTGAGTTCCTGTAAAACAGCCAAACGATCATTGATGTCAAATGCTTTTTCATCTGCCATTGTGCTGCCACAATTGAGGTCGGGTACCCACATTCTCGTCCCAAACAGGACCTTGTATGGAGTACGGCCTCCTAGGGAACTTCTTGGCATGTTATTAAGTGCCCTCTGGACCCCATAGAGGTAACTGACCCAACTGCCACCAAGCCTAATTCCCTTGCTGTTAAGGATTGCTTTAAGCCCCGGTTTTTCCTCTCCACAATCAAATTTCCCTCTGGATGATACGGAGAGGAGTACCGCAAGACCACACCCAAACTTCCCATAGCTTCTTTGTAAGCCTAAGAGCTAAACGTAAGGCCATGGTCAGAATGTAATGTGACAATTGCCTATGTCCCTATGAAGACCTGCAAATCCTTTATAATAGTTCGGGCGTCAGCCGAGCGCTGAGGCCAAACCCACAGGAATCCAGAGCATGAATCCACTGCCATCAAGATGTACTTGTAAGCCCCGTCAGATTGTAAGGGGCGGCAGTGGTCCAAATAGGCACATGCGAGAGAGGTCTGTCTGATATCAGTAGTGGTGTTTGTGGCGGACGTGCTACAGGGGAACCCTTCATCTGCCAACAGATGTCGCACTTAAGGACAAAGCCCTTGGTCTATTTGGTAAGACATGGCCACCAATAACGTTGTTTCAAAAGTGAAACTGTTGCAGTAATACCTGTGTGTGCTGAACCCAGACCCTCGTGTGCAGCTAGAATTAAACTTAATCTGCGATCCATATTTGGTATTACTCTATCCCCCCCTCCTGGAATTTGAGCTTACGGAATGTTTTGCGCATCTAGCTTGTAGGAGTACTTGAGTGGAAAACCTTTTGACAAGGCTGAGCTGTTCGTATCGTTGACAGCTACCATTATCTGTCCGTCTATCCTCGTACTAGAACAAGTGATTGCAGCAACGACAGCAGTTCTCACTGTTGCCTTAGCGGCTTCATCAGCCAATGAATTCCCTTCAATGTGCACGCCAACACGCTGATGACTCAGCGTATGAATCACGTGAGCCCGTGGCAAGCCTTTTTTCAGCTCTGCCACTTGTTCCCAAAGCAACCTGTGCTTTATTGTGCAACCTTTGGAATCACTAAACCCATTCCGGCCCCAGTAATAAAGATATTCGTTATATGACTGAACACAGTAAAATGAATCCCACACAATTAGTGTGGGGAATTCTCGATCCATATTTTTTAGTGTCAGTATTAGGGCTTTTAGTTCTGTCAGCTGTGCCGTGCAATCTCCTAGAGACAGCGTCTGCGTATTGCTAAGACAGAAACTTACCGTCCCGCATACGTCCCTTTACAACCGCCCATGCGGCGCTGTATTGCTGTTTACTTCCTACTGCAGGCTGAGCAGATCCGTCAGAGTAAATTATGTATTCATACTGATCTAGAGGCATTATTTAATTCGGGAGAGGATATTCTTGTTCGTACTGCAAGAATTCTTGTGTTTTTAGTGTAGAATCAAATTTGTAGTCTACATCTGTTGCAGTGAGAGAATTAGCTCATTGTGTCCATCGTGGATGCAGTACTTTTGCGTTTGGAATGCTTGCTTTTGTAATGGTCTCTAAGGTCGGTACTGGAGTCACGACAATTATACGCTTCCTCTGAGCTAGTGCTCTTTCTCTCACTACAGCAGTCTGTGCTGCTGTCAGTATTTTTTCTTTTGATGCAAAACGCATTTCAGCGTTTGTGTACAAATGTGATTTGTATGCAGTGGGTACAGTTTCGCCTTCATTGAAGGTGAGGTAAGTGTACCCAGACTGATCCACGACTACAAGGATCACCGAATTCGTGGTGTTTACACGTGTGTGTAAGTGTTTGGAAGCTATCATGTCAGCTTGTAAGGAACAGAGAATTTCTGTGCGTTTCTGTGTCCAATATCGAACTGAAAAATCAGGTCTTATTAAGTCGTAGAAAAGTTTTTCCTTTTACTGCGTAATCCAAAATGTATGTTCTGCCAAAATTTAGGAATCCTAAAATTGACTGTAGATTTTTCAGAGTCCTTGGAGGTTGGAGCAGGGCACATTTTCCCAGAAATTAGCTACTAGGCTTTTTCCTTCGCTTGAGAGCTCATATCCTAAAAATAGGACATTGAGGTGGGCAATTTTTGATTTTTTAAAGTTAAATTTGTAGCCCTCAGAGGCGAACCCCAGAATTAAGTTGTTCACCCTGGTTAAATGATCCAATAGTTCATCATCCGTCAGATAAATATCATCTACATAGGAAAATGCCTCCTCATTAAAATTTTGAAGTAACTCTGATACTCTTGCTGAGAATAATCCGGGGCTATTCTTATACCCTTGTGGCAATCTACAGAATGGACGTTGAGAACCTAGGGCCAAAAATGCTGTCAAATATCTGCTTTCAGGCGCTATATTTTGGCAAAAGAATCCATTCGAGATATCTAGTGTTGTTTTGTATTTCTTCCGCACAATGTTATTCATTAATGCGGCACTGTGTGCATTTTGTACTGCAAATGTTTTTTATGCATTGGTTCAAATGCCTGTATTCTAAAACTTGACGGTACGAATTATGGGGTTTCATTACGGGAAAGAAAGGATTATTCATGGAAGAGGTGCAATTCCCGATTATACCCTGGTATTCAAGTTGATCTCCCTGATTTGTTTTTTCGCATCATGTTTTTAATGGGATTTAATGGTGAGATGACTCAGCATCCCACCCTACATGATTGCGGTATAATGCAGGAGCTAGTGCTACCGCCCACTCCTGCGTGTATGAATGTTTTAATGATTCTGGAACGAGGTTGGAGAAGGCTGGTAATATTACTTTTGGGCAGTCCATAACGAACTCAGGTGGCCAATCTTTTTCAGCCAAAAAGATATTATATCCAAAAGTCAGGTTCTCCCAAAAGAGACCATTCACTTTTCTTGGTACATCCCCTCCATATGGAGAGTTATTTCATGTAGCTGATGCGGGATGCTTACCCTTGTATCAGGTTTTTCCACCATGATATGTTCATTAAACGCTGCTGTCACCAGAAATTCCAATAGGTTCTGGCGAGCTATTGTTACTTCTGCTGCGCTGTCTAGCATCGTCAGAGCCCATTCAGAAGTTGAGTCCTCAGTATCCTGAGCATTTCTTATTTTAAGGCCAGCTACTTTCTTCTTTTTAAATTGAGGTTTTGATTTTGGTTTATCTTCTTGTTTGATAATATAGTCGGAAGTGCGATGTGTGTCTCTATGGCTCGCTCTTTTGATCTGTGTTCTGACCATCCTTCCCTCTCCGAATTTTTGGATGAACCCTGAAAGGAACGAGAGGAATGTGTATCAGTGTCCTGAAACCTCTCAGGTTTCTTAATATTGTCACAGTTTCTAAGGTTATATTTCTTATTAGAGGGCTCCTGCTGAGGAGACCCACCCCACGTTTTTGATGCATTCTGCTTGTTTTTTGTTTGTTTATTATCCCATTTCTTTTTAGAAGAATCTGGTGCTTGCTTCGAGTTGTCCATTTCAGGATTACCCATTAATTATGGTTTCACAGGTCTAGCTCCTAAATTATCTCTACCCAGTGAAGCATAGGTCTCTTTGATAATTTTAGGTAATTCCCCCTCCTGTTGTGCAGGAGTGCATTCCCTCAGGCGTTGGCGTATAGCCACCGCTGCTGCCTCCCCTTTTATGTTTGCTAACATAATTGTGGATACCTGGGAAAAATTGGCAATCAATTTCATCCCTAAGTCCAGGGCAGGTTCTACCCTGTACACGTTCTGTATTTGTTTCAATACTTCTGGTATGACTGCTATTGAGGGGGTACCATGAGTTCTGGTATAAACGGCAGAGGAAAACTGTACCCCAAGTGGTACAATCCTTCATCGGGAGAGCTCTCCCCATTGGCAAGCAGATTGTCAGTATTCTGTTTTTCTTGCGGGCCTGTATGTGGAAACACTGCCTCAAGCTGCCCTATTTTCTGCGCTATCCAGAATGGCATTTACTCACATTTAGTGGGCATTCTTCCCATAATCGCATTCAGCATTTGTGGGATGATTTTTGTTGCGGTCCCTTGTAGTTGACCTGTTTGAGTGACCCTTGCAGGTTGAAGTGTGAGTGTTTGCATAACAAACCGTATAAGATTTCTGTAAAGCTTTATTATTCTTACTGCTGCTGGTGATGTGTCAATTTCTGGGTGCGGTGTGTAAGCACCTAGAACCGGCCATGTCGCTCCGTTTCTGCTGAGCGGACCGAGTCTCACTTTTTCTTTGGTATGTGGGAGGGTTCCTTTAAACCGGATATATATGTTCCTGGTATGTTAACGGGACTTCTATGTCCTCGTACGGATTGTATTTATCTGGTATTTCATCCGGAATGTATTAATTAAATGTATTTGTGCGTGCATCTGCAGGTAGGAATTTGACCCATAAATAGAACACCTCTGTTCTGTATGCCTCGTGTGCCTCAATCACGAAGGTAACGGTCCCGCCTAACGCCGGGTGAACAAAATGTTCTAATTTTATAGCAAGTGCATTTCTGCAATTTTCGAAATGTTTATAGCACCTTCTTGCTCAGCTTCCTCCCTACTAGTGCCACTAGTACCGCTATCCCCTGTGTCTGCCCTTTGAGACATTATGGGTGGAAGCACTATGAGAAAAGAGATAAGGTTTTGCACAATGTGGAACTATGATCCTTCAAGCTTGAATATACCTACAGCCAATACATACGGTATACCAACTCAGCTGTGGCGGATTTTCCCTCCCCACTCCAGATGTCTCTGGATAAATGTGAGTAGGGGTCTCTGAGAAAAGCACGACTGAACTACCCAGATTTGACCATTAAATAAGAACCAAACCAACGTTGGCGGCGCTATGTCGTGTAGTTCCTATAAGTCTATATAGGATCTGCGCGTTTAGACAACATTAAAAAGGGTTTGGTGTCCAGAATGATTCCAGACACCCCCAAAGGATATGTTAGTCTGTAGACCAACTAGCTCACAGTGCCACTATAAACCCCCCAACCTTACCAATAAATGAATAGTTTCTGGCAACTATCGAACATGACAACTCTGACCCCTCAGGGATCATGGAAACAGTACAGTGTTTTTCATTCAGTCACTCGTGCTCACTTGTTCTCAGAGAGATACACAGAATAAACGATGGGGACGTTTTCAATAAGCATTTATTGAACCAGCGTCATTCTAGTATAAAATACGTGTGCTGCAACAACCATTAGGCAGAAACAGATATATATACGATTCCAAGCACCAACAGAGTAAATAAAAGGTAGAATTCTACCATGGTGCTAAAACAGTGAATATATGTAGGCATATAGATACGTGGCAGAAATCATGAGTACTCCTACGATGCAAACCCTAACTAGATGTACTTAAGTGTACCTAGCATGCATGTAGGTGTACAGCCAAGAATCCCCCCAGGAAAGAGCCAACCCTATCTCTGATGTGAGAGAATGAAGGACCCCGTCTTGGTCTCGAGCTGGACACCCGCAAGGGATGTCAGACCACTGCGGGCTGGAGTTTCTGCGTGCAGGCACTTCAGCGTCTCATGTCAGCATGGAAGTTTTTCTCCTCTGGATTGCCCAGCGAAGATGTGGCACTTATATTCCCGAAAGGTACCCTTAGGGGTTCTACCTAGATGTGTCATGGTACTGTGGGCATGTCGGCCAAGGATGACGATAGTGGTGACCCTTATACAGAGTTATTATACAGAAGATGGTAATCCTGCTGTGATACTGAGAATCCTCATGCATAATCAATGAGGCTAGTTTTTGGAGTAACCACATGACATTTATGCGGCACCTAGCTAGGTAAAAGGTCAGCGCCAGAACCGGTATGTAGAGCAAGGTAGGACAAATGTAGGTAAAAGGTTGTGCAACTACCTAGGCCTATATTGGGGTACATTGGGGTTCATAACAAAATGGTTTCACTTTCTTTAGAAGAGAGAACTGATACTAGGCCGTCTTTGTTTTTTTGGCAATGTGTTCCTTGAGAGTGTTGCAGTCTAAGATCCTAATGATTTGTAAATGCCAGCTAGGTAGACTAACTGTCTAATCCAGCTCCCTACGTAAAGATACCATGATCACAGTTCAATAATTCATTTGTGTATTAGCTCTTTTATACGCTACTCAGCAAGACACAGCTAGCACTACAGAAATCCATAGCACCAACGTGCATGAAAACATTTAAAAAACAGAACGAAGCCCAGCATTGACGAATCACGACACTGCAACCCAACAGTATGAAGCATGAGAATTATTTTCAATAAGCTGTAACTAAAAAGTCCTTCTTTAATAAATCAGTATCATACCTGCAAAAATGACTACAAATCAGTAACAAATCAAGTGTTTGGTGAACATGCTTATACACTAAACTCCATATTCTACTCCAGTCTTGCTGCACATAACAACACACCAATCCCACCTTAAAAAAACAAATTCAGGAACGAGATCTTTTGCGGAGAATTATTCACGGGTGATAGAAGAAACCAGTGGCTGATTGCTTCCATCTTCTCAGTAGAAACTATGTTAGGCAACTAAGCAGCCCTCCACTATCAGTGACATTTAATAGATGGTACTTTCTTGAAACATCTCCAAGTACTAAAAAGACATTCATGGGGAGGGGGCGTGGCTAGCCGCCAACAATGATGGCCGCACACTGAACGAGCTCCTGTAGTCGTCAGTGATTAATCCCCTTACATCCGCACAGTGACCAGTCCAAAAGCATGTACTTGTAATCGACACGTCACTGGCCTTCTGCTGAGGACTGTGTCAGCGAGGGGCGCCCTGTGAAGGAGGGATCAGCACTTGACTGTGCACCCGCAAGGCCAACATCGAAATCTGGCCTTTAGAGCCCAAAAGCCTGCTTCACTGGCCTCCATGTTCTTCCATGGGCCTAATTGAAGCGGACTTCCCCTGGCGTGGTTCCTCGGCGGCGCCAACAACTATGGTCGGTTAGGGTAAGCTAAGTCTCCTATAAGAAAATAAACATTTGGCCCAAAAATTTAACAATATTTTAGATCATTAAACTTTAAATTAACCAAACAATATATTGACAGATTGTACTTACCAACAAGCCAGGCGCTCTCAGGTCCAAGTTGTGACATTTGTAGGGGTATGCTGCTGTTCAATAGTAGAAAGGAATCATGGGTTGATCCTGGAAAACGCGCACACACGCTTGTGATGTATAAATCTGGTAAGCAGAAAACTTTGACTGAATGGTAGTCCTTTTGATTGCAGTAAACTTGTTCTCTGATGTGTGGTGGCACTAAGGAAATATGTGTGCTATCAATTGCTCCAACCATATGTGGTAGGCGACCCAAAGAATACAAATCTCCCTTCACATTGGCAAAATCCTCGTTTTGTGGAAACTGGATGAAGCTGTTGATGTGTCTCATCATTGAAGAAAGAACTTCTTGTAGCACACCACTGAAAGTTGGATACTGCCACAGTGAATTGGAATGATCCTGTGGCCAAAAAATGTAGTACTGCCATGATTTTGACTATTGGTGTTATTGCTGTGGTAGTCCTATTGTGAGGCAGAAGACCTGGCACCAGATGATGACATAAATCAAGAATTGTTTGCCTGCTAAATTTTTTGATAATATCCCGTTCTTCCATGGTGGCAAGGTCTGGAAAAGGTCTGAACACTTAAGGCTGTTGTCTCCTCATTCTCCCTTTTCATATGTCTTCATTTAAAATATTAAAAATGTAAATGTTTGATAACATATTTTTAAATTAAAACACATTTCATCTAGTTTTCAATAATAATACATGTTTTAACATATTTATACAGACCATTAATATGTTTGATGTAATTTTATGGAAAAAATGTATTTTTACATGTCAATTGTTTTTTAAATGTGCAAATAATATATTTTAAATGTATTATTTACACATTCTTACTTTTTATTTCTGTCATCGAATATTCCGTCAACGGCAGTATAAACAACACTGCGCAAATATTGCATCTACCAACATTAACGCATTACATAACACTTTTTTGTAAAAAAACAACATTAGCATTTTCTATATGTAAACAAAGTAGCCACAATTTTGAGTGGTGGTGAGGCACTTAACATTCACAAACACACTATTTAAACAACCTAAAATCACAGGTGCGTGACCTCGCTGTAAGGATATTTTCTATCAGACTGCCTGGCCAGAAATTGACCAGGTACTGGGTGCGATACTCCACGACGGACAAAGTCATAGGCTAACGTGTTGGATAGCAACGTACGAAAGCCAATGGATCTGCCCATCTTCGTTAACGATCACGTACACTGTGTACATGTACGCGGCGTTTCAAAAATAGCTCACTTGCCTCCTAACACTGCAGCCAACAATACCACCTCAACATTTGCTGCTGTTTCATACCTCTGGGAGCCTCGATGCCGGGGAAAGCAGGTGACAGGGCCCCAGCCTTTTTACCAGAAGAGCTAGATTTGCTGGCTACGGAGTCCTGTATGGTTCACCAGAGGAACAGGTACATGTTGAAAATGAATATGTTTTCTGGCTAACGGTTATTTTTCGAAAACACAGGCCAGACTGTCCCTTTTACTTCCTGAGTGAAGTGTAGTGATTAAAGTGAAGTTTAATTTTTTTTCATGACCGAGCATTATGAAGGTTTGTATTTTTAAACACATTTTAATTACAGAACACCACAACATTAATATGTGTTGTGTGTTTGGGGCCCTATATTTTATTTGGTGTGTATTGCAATATATATATATATATATATATATAACGCTCCAATATCTGGGATCTATGACTTGGTAGATCTGTGCAACACTATGGAGGATGACAGAGAAAGACGGGCAGCGGCGCAGACCCTGTTTGCACATGCACCAGGGGTTGGACGCAGCCAACATATAATGACCAACAAAGAGTCCACCATTGTTGATGTATTAAAGAAATATGAATAACTACATAAGCAAGAAATGTCTAAATGGTGGGAAGCCATTTCCCTCCAGGATTACATTGACAAAAAGATGGTACAGAGGGGGCTAAGGATCTACATCACCCCCTCATACGACTCACCAGACCCGCGCATGTTGGAAGAATGGGCAGCCAACTCAGCTAACAGCTCTAAAACAATGCTAGAAATCCTAGTAAAATATGCCTGGTCTGATAGGGAGAACATCAAGAAAGAGATTGGTCGCATTAAAGAGGAATTGACTGCAAGCACCGAGCAAGAAACGATCTCGAAATTCCTGGAAGAGATGAAGAAAAGACTACAAATGGTGGAGGACCACATAAAGGCAAGAAAACAAAGAAAATTGCATCGTGACTGTGGCGACTATGAGTCCGGAAGGATACTTACTTATAGCCAAAAATATGATCATCTTTATGAAAGCACTAGAGGGACAGAAGCAGCCACACCAATTGAGCAAGAAGTCCGTGAAGAAGCACACTCAAGTTCGAGTGATACCAACTCGGACTTTTCATTGACATCAAGAACCTCAGAGAGCTCAACCTCGGATGGCGACTCAACTACACGCCCGAAGACTTTTTTAGACGAGTACCGGCTCCTGTGAAGGGGCCGGCAGACAACCCGAGCAACACCTAAACCGAATTACAAGGAGAAAACACCGACGGGAAGAGGACGAGGAAGAGCAAGGGGTACCAAGCCAAGAGAAGGAAGAGGTGCAAACAGAGGAGAGAGAAGAGGGAGCGAAGCGGAGCTAATGGGAAGCAGACAAACACGCTCCACGAAATCACAATGATGGATGACGCCATGGTAAACCACACCATTATTAACCTATCTACTAGACCCATGAGTAACAAAGAAAAAAGAACACTGTGCATGGGCTTGTCATTTTGTCCAGCAGAACCTATGAACTACGTGGATACTCGAATCGACATGTTCAAGTTCTGCCGAAAATTAAAACTTAAGAAATGGCATAGATTGAAACCAGCTAGGAATAGGGACCTACCGAATTCTGAATGCACTATCTCCAGTAGTGACCTCAATATAGGTGATATTGACACCCTGATCGCACAACATGAATTGGGAGGTGGAGGTGGGGACCCTGATACCAATGTTTGTCACATGCTTGACAAATTGGAAATCACATACGACAAGGCAGCAGGAACTGAATTTACACCCAAGTCCACATTTTTACCCACCATGCCCCACGACAATATCGACACCTTCCAGGAGATGGTCAGAACTGAGTTATTTGAATTCAGACAAAAGAACTGCGTGAAGAAGATGGGAAAATTCAAACATAATTTAACCTTATTACAGAAAAAGGCAATGAAAGACTTGGCAGCGGATAATAATGTGGTTATTCGACCTGCTGATAAAGGGGGGGATATTGTCATTTTAACTAAAGAAATGTATGTGAATGAGGCCATGCGACAGCTCAGTGACACCAGTGCCTATGTAGTAGAGTACAATGAGAACATCACCAGGATCTGGGGGAAGCTGGAAGATTGGAGAGACAAGGGCCTCTTAGAATGGGAAGAATATTGCTTCCTAAAAAAGATCATCCAATACTTCCAGTGATGTACCTACTTCCAAAGGTACACAAGAACAAAACGAATCCCCCGGGCAGACCCATAGTCTCCTCCAGAGGATGTGTTTTGGAGAACATTTCCCGTTATGTTGATCACTTTCTTAGAGACTTTGTGTTCACACTGCCCTCATACGTAAGGGACACAAAAGATTTCCTCAACAAAATTAATAATCTGGTCTGGCAGGAGGAGTACCTCCTCATGACCATGGACGTCAATTCACTGTACACAGTGATTGATCATGAACAGGGAGTGTCTGCATGTGCTAAATTCCTGGATCGGAGATCCATTAGATACCTGGAACACACGCGGATGCTGCTTGACATGATCAGGTACTGTTTGACCAACAACTTCTTTCTGTTCAATAATCAAGTGTACAGGCAAACCCTTGGTACTGCCATGGGCATGTGCTTTGCTCCGAGCTTTGCCAACCTGTTTATGGGAGCATGGGGAGAGGAACTCAGGAAAGACACCAACCTTGGCAATGACCTGGGCAAAGTCATCTTATGTCTCAGGTACATAGATGACCTGTTCGTAGTATGGAATGGCAGCGAACAGGGAGCTCTGGAATTTTTAAGCAAACTCATTAATTCCTACAACCTCAGACTTACCAGTGTGATTAGTAAGAAGGCGGTAGAGTATCTGGACACTAAGGTGGAGATTATCTCCAACAACATCCACACGAGGCTATTCAGGAAGTGCACAGCGGGCAACACATTGCCTCATGCAATGAGCAGCCACCCGGACAATCTCAAGTGGAGCATCCCCTATGGAGAATTGCTCAGAGCGAAACGCAATTGTAGCTCTGAGAATGCCTTTACCATCGAACAAAAACCTATGATTGCTAGATTTGAGGAAAGGGGCTATCCTAAATGGGTTCTCAAAAGAGCTGTGGACAGGGTAAAAAGCCTTGACAGGGAAACCATTCTTGGGGATAAAACCAACAAGGACGAAGCTAACAGGGACAGCAGTGAAATGAGAGTCATACTTACGTACAACGGCAATGCAAATTGCATTCGCAAAACCATTGCACGTAACTGGGACATTCTCAAAAAGGATCCGGTCATAGGAGACATTATTCCGGTGAGACCAAGTATAACTTACGGAAGGGGCCGGAACTTATGAGACCTGCTAGTGCATAGTGACCTCACTGACATGGAGCAAACCAGGGGGATGAATCTGCAGAGTTTCTTTCCATAGGGCCACTGCAAGGCCTGTGGAGGTAGCCGCATGAGGAAAGAATATTTCAATAGCAGTACCAACAGCATGATCCCGATTAAGCAGTTCCTCACGTGCAGCACTAATTTTGAAGTATATGTACTAGAGTGTCCGTGCAAGTTGAGGTACGTGGGCAGCACGATACACATGGCCAAAAAAAGAATCCTAGAGCAAATGAGAGCCATAACAAACAAAGACCACCAGTATCCCATTGCCAGACATTACGAGACACACCATTTCTCAGATAGCTCCAAACTGGTATATTATGCAATAGAACAGGTGACCAACAGCAGGAGAGGTGGCAATCGGATTCTCAAACTCTGACAACGTGAGTCGAGGCATATCATAGGTATGGGCACATGCTACCCCAATGGGTACAACATTGATGAAGAATTGGCAGTGCATTTACAAGAGCTATAGGTCTCCATATTCACTAAAAAATATGAGGGAAGTTGTGCTTCAGATTTTAAAATAACAGTATTTGAAGATAACAGTATTTAAAATAACAGTATCTGAAACTGTGGCTGAAACTGAAGTATCTTTGTTTTATCATTTTAGCCCTAGTGTTTCCACGTTAACTTCTTAATGGCATTGCATATGAAGTGTATTCTACTGTTATTATGTTCCCCTTCTTCTTCTTTTCCCCACAATCTTTTCCCCCCCTTATTATCTACACATGACTCACTGACACTTTGCTCTTTTCTGGTATCTCTTTCAGGAGGAAAGGAAGGGATCCAACTGCTGTACCTATCATTACTGCGTCCCTACCCTTTTCTTCGCGACATCCTCGTGTTGCATCTCAGCTCCCAGATTAGACAACTTCGCATGTTGCTTTTTGTATTTGAATATATATTATGTGCACTAGGATGAGGTTGCATATAGGGGTAGTTAATACGTATTGTTCTTACAGAAGCACAGTGGTGCTGTTCAGTTCCTTTTTTTGGGGATACAGGAGGAATGTTTCTTATATAGCCATCGGGCGAGACAGCAATTGATACCTACTCGCTGCAGGGGTATACCTTTATGATCATACTAGGCATGTGACCGTTCTGCACAGGTGCCTATGATTAAAAAGAAGCCACTAAGGCGAATTCAGGGATGTATTGAAGTGCAACATACATCTTTAACAAAAGACTCTCATATTGGGCATACCCATGGAACTTCACCATTGTGGGAAATCAGCTGGATAGAATACGGGGGACCGGCATAACTACAACAGGCAAGGATTCCCAGCCCACGCACATGACGGGGCACTACATCTACCAGGAGGCACCACTTCTGATTTTAAGTAAAGGAATGTGAAACACACAAACGCACATTACAAAGCGACATCGGATAGGGCCAGAGGTACGCCCTGCACAACATGCTGTAGTACGGGCTGCAAATCCGAGGCCAATAAGGCTTATACACACTGCCACTTGGGAGTTACTTAAGCAGTACACATAGGCTAGCGTACTCCCGGCGGCGGATGGTATCTTTCATTTGTACTCCTTCTGTTTTATATTGTTTGACTATGCACACAGACTGATTATTTGTGCACTTTGCTGCAAATGTGAACACTTGGTCAATTATACCTACATTTGAATGTTCCAATATGGCGGGTATGTGATGTTGTTTTGATGCATATATGTGTGCTTAAGTCCTTTGTTTATGTTCAATCAGGAAGTATATGTAAGACAGTAAAAGCTTTACTCCGGTATGTGATCAAGTCCGCTGAAGTCGAAACGCGTCACGGAGGATTTATGATGTTCAATAAATCCCCTTTACTTTAATTGGAGAAGTTTCTGGAGTTTGTGATCCGAGAGCGCGTTATACTGGATGTTCTGCAGAATTTGATTGCCGGTATTTCTCCGCTGGCGAAGGCGCCACCCCCCATGGGCTTAGGTTTCCAGAAGGAGTTCATTTGTTTGGAATCATGTGATCAAGGCCCGTCTGGGCTAAAACGCGTAATGGCTGACATCTAATAAAGAAAATTTTCAAGCACTTACTCTGTGGTCCATGCTCCGGTCTTTGAGAAAAGAACTGCAAGCTGTGGTTGGAGTGTACAGATATATATATATATATATATATATATATATATGTGTGTGTATGTGAATTTGACAATTTCATTTGTATTCTACAAAATTAACATAATTTTACTTTAGAAAACACATCATATTTTCAATACAAATTAACATATATACATTTTTTAACACCAAATAACATTGATATTTGCTATTTCTTTTATCCCACAATTACTCAGCCTAGATCAGGTATCTCCAGCCAGTCTATTGTGAGCTACCAGTAGCTCCCAGACACCTTCAGAGTAGCTCACAGCCTTGAGTTAATTTTTAGAATAGCACAAGCTCAAATTTACCTTTAAATGATAAGTGAAGTCTGTGTTCATTTAACATTATTGTCATCAGGCTACAATTAGCAGGGCCAGTTAATGAGCGGTGCACAGTCCGAATCATGTCCCAGGCTGGGTCACAGAGGTGAACTACAGAAGCACTGAGGTATGTGACTCTGAAAAAAAAGCCCTGGTCAACTTAACAGTGAACAAAATTATGTTTCTGAATGCTTTGAAATGGGAGAAATTGAAAACGGAAACCTTAATGAGTAAGTTAGCTCTTCATTTCAATTTTCTCCCAATTCAAAGTGATGCGTTTACAAACAGAAGGCCCCTTACTCCCAGTGGTATGACAGGAAAAATGCAGTCATTTTGTAAAAAGGGAGAAAATTTAAATGCAGAAAAATGTTCCATGTTATGAAGTTTATGGCAGAATATTTTTCTGCTCTTTAAATTTCTCCCATTTAACAAATTAAATTGTATGGTTGTGTTATTCAAGTAACGGCGCCCCATATGGCAAAAGGTATGTACTGTGTTGCAAGTACATACGACACAGGCTCTTAGTCCAACATACAATATGTCCCATTCATATGCACACATGTTCATACAGCCACCAAAGACCGCGCTCTCACTGAAACACACTTTCACAGTGCCCTTAATCATAGTATGTTGTTCAGAAACATGGGGACTCAATCAATCAATCAATCAATCACGGCATTTATAGAGCGCGCTACTCACCCGGGAGGGTCTCAAGGCGCTGGGGGAGGGGGTAAGTTACTGCTCGAACAGCCAGGTCTTGAGCTGCTTCCTGAAGGAGAGATGGTCCTGGGTTCGCCGAAGGTGAGTGGGGAGGGAGTTCCAGGTCTTGGCTGCCAGGTAGGAGAAGGATCTTCCTCCGGCGGTGGTTCTGCGGATGCGTGGTATGGTGGCGAGGGCGTGGCTGGTTGATCGTAGCTGGCGTGTGGGCGTGTAGAAGGTCATGCGGTCGTTGAGGTACTTTGGGCCCAGGTCGTGGAGGGCCTTGTGTGCGTGGGTGAGGAGTCTGAACGTGATTCTCTTGCTGACGGGGAGCCAGTGCAGGTCTTTCAGGTGTCCGGTGATGTGGCTGTGTCGGGGGATGTCCAGGATGAGTCGTGCGGAGGCGTTCTGGATGCGCTGGAGTCTTTTTGAAGTTTGGCTGTGGTTCCGGCGTAGAGGGTGTTCCCATAGTCCAGTCGGCTGGTGACGAGTGCCTGGGTGACGGTCTTCCTGGTTTCAGTGGGGATCCATCTGAAGATCTTGCGGAGCATGCGCAGGGTGTTGAAGCATGAAGATGAGACGGCGTTGACTTGTCTGGTCATCGACAGGGAGGAGTCCAGGATGAAGCCCAGGTTGCGTGCGTGGTCCGTTGGCTTGGGCGCGGTGCCCAGGGCCGGGGGCCACCAGGAGTCGTCCCAGGCGGAGGGTGATGAGCCCAGGATGAGGACTTCCGTCTTGTCTGAGTTCAGTTTAAGGCGGCTGTTCCTCATCCAGTCGGCGACGTCTCTCATCCCGTCGTGTAGGTTGGCTCTGGCGGTGGTGGGGTCGTTGGTGAGGGAGAGGATCAGCTGGGTGTCGTCGGCGTAGGAGATGATGTTGAGGTTGTGTTGGCGTGCGATGGCTGCGAGGGGGCTCATGTAGACGTTGAAGAGGGTTGGGCTGAGTGAAGATCCTTGTGGAACGCCGCAGATGACTTCGGTGGCTTCGGATCTGAACGGGGGGAGGCGGACTCTCTGGGTTCTTCCGGCGAGGAACGAGATGATCCATTCCAGTGCTTTCTCTCGGATTCCGATGTTGCTGAGGCGCTTCACTAGGGTGCGGTGGCAGACGGTGTCGAACGCCGCGGAGAGGTCCAAGAGGATGAGGGCAGCTGTTTCCCGTTGTCGGTTAGGGTTCTGATGTCGTCGGTGGCTGCGATAAGGGCGGTCTCGGTGCTGTGGTTGGCCCGAAACCCGGACTGCGAGGGGTCGAGGGATCCATTCGTCTCGAGGAAGGCGGCAAGCTGTCTGTTGACGGTCTTCTCGATGACTTTGGCCGGAAACGGAAGGAGCGAGATGGGACGGTAGTTCTTGAGGTCGGTGGGGTCCGCCGTTGGTTTCTTCAGGAGGGCGGTAAGCTCGGCGTGCTTCCAGCTCTCCGGGAAGGTGGCGGTGTGGAAGGAGTTGATGATGTCCCGGAGATGGGGTGCGATGGTGGCGTCGGCTTTGTTGAAGACGTGGTGTGGGCAGGGGTCGGTTGGTGATCCGGAGTGGATGGAGTTCATCGTGCGGGTGGTGTCTTCGGTGCTGATCGGGGTCCAGTTGCAGAGGGTGGTGGTGGCGGGCGTTGGTTCGGCGGTAGGGTGCGTGGTTTGTGCGTCGAAGCTGTTATGTATGTCGGTGATCTTGCGGTGGAAGAACGCGGAGAGTGAGTTGCAGAGGTCTTGCGAGGGGGTGATGTCGTTGTTTCCGGCGCTGGGGTTGGAGAACTCTTTGACGATGCTGAAAAGTTCCTTGCTGTCATGGGCGTTGTTGTCCAGTCGCTGATTATGATAGCGGGTGGTCGGACCGCTGCCCGCTATCACGACGGTCAGGAGACCGTCCGATAAGCAGGTGGCGGTCCGACCACCCAATTACGATAGGACCGCCGTGCTGGCGGTCGGAAAGTGCACTTTAACACTGTGGCTTGTGCTGCGGCCCAGGAAAAGGGCCGCTGCACAAGTCGCAGTGTTAAAATGCACTTTCTGCACATCCATGCAAGGTGTGCTAGGCACTATGTGGTGCCTGGCAGACAGTGCATGGTTGTGTGTGGGGGCACTGCATGTGCCCCCAGGGCCACTTTGCAGTGGCCCACGGGGCACAAGGGCCCTGTTTGGGGCCCCTAAAGTCCATTCCCGACAGCCTTTCCATGGCGGTCGGACCGCCATGGAAAGGGTGTCGGAAAGGGACATCGTAATCCCGACGGCGGTGCCTGCCTCGGCAGCGCCTACACTCAGGATCACGATTATGACCGCCACCCCATCAGGATCAGTAGATCCTGTCGGAGGCCAGGGTCTGTCCCCCGTCCAACAACTGTCCGACCACCTCTATCGTAATGCAGCAGTTAGACCGAAGGGCTGTCTGTCTGTGGCGGTCCCACCGACATCGTAATCAGCCCCATAGTATCTGGCTCTATGGACATAAGCCTTAAAGTAAATGCAGCTGGGTGCGGGGGTGTCTGGTAACAATGAGCAAGTTGTTTAGCCTTCAGTAGTTCTTAATGATTTGCATTGATCAGAAGTAGGTCTTATTACAGAAAAGGTTGTAGACCCCTGGCCTAAATGATGTCAGTGGCCTGGATTTAGTGAGATGAGGAAAAGATAAAGGATAAGGGTACTGTACAGGTTACTACAATATTTTTTCTTTGTATTATTTTTTTTTTCTCCTAAAAATGCAGTTGGGACTTTATGCTAATGCCTGTGAGCGATCTCTCAATATTGTGTTACATCAATACAAACAAACAAAAAGTCACCAACATTTTTTTTTCTTTCTTTTTCTGTATCCATACAGGTCAACGCCCATCAGAAGTAATATGGAAGGCCATCGCCAGGAAGGTGCGGACCCTGGAGGTCTACAAGCGGCGCAGCATCCACTGCTGGAAGAGGTGGGAGGACCTACGATGCTGGACCGAAAAAGTAATCTGAAATCCAGCTCGGGCTGGATTTCAGATTACTTTTCTGGAAATTTAAAATTACAATAAAATTATACAAGTGTGTTTCTTAAACGACAACATTACACACATATGGATTACACATTGGTATGTTAATGCTTGTTAGAGAGATTTCAACATGCACGAGTCCAGAACAATTGTACACTGACAAGTCAAAAGGTAACAAGTTATATAGAAGCTTACCTCCGATTCCGGCAACAACGGTGTTGATTTGCTTCGTGGTCAAGTAGCAGCACAAAGGCATGACTAGGAGGATCGTCTCCATGACGGTAATGGAAGTGTGAAACAGAAAGAAGGTACATTTCTGCCTTATAGCCAATCCAAACCGCCAACTAAGGTGTGGAGGTTTCCCCGCCACAATAACGTCGGCGGTAAGGCACATTGTGATTGGCCAGGCGGACAAACTGGCTGTACTCCCTCCAACAGCAGCTTCTGCCTATGGCGCCATCGACGCGGGTGAACAAATGTGGCGGGGTCAGCAGCACGCCAGCGGTCTTTCGTCCATCAACCCGCCATCATCTAAATAGAGCAGGCGGACTGCCTAGTAGGCGGGCAGGGAATCCGATGGAAAAACAAGGGCGGGACCGATTCCACCAAGATCTAACTCAGGCCCTTTGTCTTTTTCTTGGAGCTTTTCTCTCTTCGACTGGCTTGTCAGTGGGTCCTCTGGCTTCTTAGATTTGAAGTTCGATTCGACGAATGCAGCCTACTGCAGCGCGATGCCTCGGTGAGCCTCTCGAAGTCTTTGTGCTCTATGGCGAGGAGCTCCGAGCTTTCAGCGGGACAAACCAGCACGGTCAAGCTGACTCACTAGTCGACAACAGTGGCTTGACTCTCGACATCGAGCCAGTCTCCTCCTGGAGCTTTTCAGCAAAACTTTGTAGAAAGTTTTCAAACTTTCAGTTCTTGTTCCTTGTTGGTTTCTTTAGGGAGAGAAATGTCCTGGAGCACCAGCCAAGGGTTCAGACACTCTTGGTTGACTCATGAGGGCTAGCAGTCTCTTACCCACAATGCACTTGCACAGTCCAGGAAACATCCAGTTGCAACTGGTCATCTGGGGTGATCCTCTCCTTGGGCTTGCCGGTGACTTCTTCCAGCTCTGTTGTACCCGTTGCTGACCAGGGAGTCCATTCCTTTCCCTTTGAGTTAGGCACAGTCCTTTCTTTGTGGAGCCTTGAGAGAGCAGCAGGTGCAGTCATTTTGCGTGCAAGCCTTCTGTGATGCAGTCCAAGGCTCCAGCAGGGCAGTCCTTCTTCTTTTGTTCCAGGCAGTGTTCTAAGGAGTTCCTGCCGCTCTCCCATATTTATCCTTCATTCTGGGCTGGCAAATGGGCCTCAACCAATAGGGGTAAAGTTGCCTCCCTTTGCTATGACCACTTCCTGTGAAGTGTGGCATATTTCTGACCCAGAATGCACTGTTCTCCAAAAATCAAAATGGAGAAAATCTCTCCTTGGTGTGTGGGTATCTGTGTAACCTAGCCCAGAGGTGTGGCTAACAACTCACTACACTCCCCTTCCAGACCTTATCCTAATCTAATTAGGGGGGCTTGCATCTGGCTGGGGATCAAGGAAGTGGGGGCTGGCCTGGGTCCTGTGACAACTGTTCTCCTGCCTTTGGAGGCCAGCTTATCTCCCAGACCCTTCCTCTCCTAGCTTCTCTAGGAAGCAAACCTCCTCCCACTAAATGGATGTATTGTTTCAGCCTCTGGCCTCTTCACATCTACTCAGGGAACAGCTTGGCTCAGGCTGTCAAAGGCTGACCAATCAGTAGAGGCTGCTACATAGCTGCTTTAGGTAACTTCAGGGTAGTAAGTTCTAAAACTACTTTCCTGTAATAGTTATAATAAATGCCCACCTTGGCAAGTTGTTGGGTTTCTTGTATCCATTATTTTGATACTTAGAATGATATTACTAGATAGCTAGCTCCGAAGCAAAGATAAATTAAGTTTGATACAGGTTTCCTGTGTTAGCCTATGGTGCTAGCAGCACTACAATAGGGAAAAACTACTTTGGCTGTTTTTCCCTACCATGGCATATGAAGCATCTTTTATATAATCCCTGCTTTTTATAACAATGCACCCTAGCCCTGGAGCACATAGGACAGACCTTATGAGTGACTTATATGTAATAAAAAGGTAGTTTTGGTCTTTGGAATTACTCTTAACGCCAAAGTCAAATTTGGACACAGTTTTATTTTAAAACCAGCCTGCAAGGCAGTCTGGGCTTTAATATTGCACCAGCCATCACAGCATGCTTAAGTGCATTAAGTCCACTGGGTTCTCTAAACCTACATGCCCTACCATATACAAGGGACTTACATGTAGTTTGCCTCAGCCAATTAGAATTATACCAATTACTATATACCTTTTAGAGGGCAGAGCACTGGCCTGGTCCTGGTTATAAGAATCCACAACACTTTCAGAGTCAGTAACCACCAGCATCAGTCAAAAAATGGGGGTGATCAGGGCAAAAAAGGATGTCTTTCCTACACAACTCCCCCAGACGAAAGATGATGGGCAACTAACCTGCACTTTGGTAATCCTCATCAGCTAAGTGGAAAAACCTGGAAAGTTCATCTGCATTGGCCTGGGCAGTCCCAGGTCTGTGTTCCATTGTGAAATCCATCCCCTGTAGGGAAATGGACCACCTCAACAATTTTGGGTTCTCCCCCTTCATCTTCATGAGCCATCTGAGACATCTGTGGTCAGCTTGAACACGGAGTGAGTACCAAACAAGTATGGTCTCAGCTTCTTCAGGGACCACAGTGAAGGCTTCCCTCTCAATGGCACTCGATCTTTGCTCTCTGGGGATAGTCGTATGCTAATAAAGGCAACTGGTTGATGTTGACCCTCTTCATTTACTTGTGCCTGTACTACCCCATTCCCTTGCTCTGAAGCATCTGTCTGTACCACAAACTCCTTTTTGTAGTCAGAGCCAGTAGGACTGGTGCTGACTACGTAGCCTTCTTCGGAATGTCAAAGGCCTTCTGACACTCTGGGGTCCAAATGACCTTTTTCGACTGCTTCTTTGAGGAAAAGTTCTGTTAAAGGACCCACAATGGTCCCATAATTCTATACAAATGTTCTGTAGTACCCAGTCAGGCCAAGAGAGACCCTGACCTGTGTCTGGGTCATAGGAGCTTCCAAATCCAGGATGGTTTGGATCTTGGGCAGGAGAGGTTGTGCATGGCCTCCACCTACAAAGTGGCCCAGTTACCCTACTGAACCTTGCCCTATCTGGATTTGCTTGTCTTGATAGTCAGGCCCACCTGTTGCATGGCCTGAAGCACCTTCCTCAGGTGGACCAGGTGCTCCTCACAGGTGGAACCGAATACAGTTATATCGTCCAGATACGCTGCACTGAATGTTTCCAACCCAGACAGGACTCTGTTCACCAACCTTTGGAAGGAGGCAGGAGCCTTCTTCAAGCAAAAGGGCATCACCTTGAACTGAAAGTGGCCCTCTATGGTGGAGAATGCTGACCTCTTCTCCTGCACTCCCGGAGGTCAAGTCAAATGTACTCGGGTACTTCGCAGCTCCCAACCTGTCAATGCGCTCATCAGCTCTAGGTATGGGGCGAGAGTCAGTCTTGGTGACTGCATTCAAACCTCTGTAGTCCACACAAAACCTCAATTCTTTCTTTCCCCCTTGGGGATTGGGCTTGGGCATCAGTACCACTGGACTGGCACATGGACAATCAAAGGGATAAATTACCCCCAGCTCAAGCATCATGGCTACCTCAGCCTTAATGATTGCTTTGACCTGGTCAGACGTGTACAACTTGTTTTTAATAGGTAGGATGTCACCAGTGTTAATGTCATGGACACACCAAGTTGTGAGTCCAGGAGTCAGGGAGGAGATCCCACCAAACTGCTCCAACACTTGTCTGCAGTCTTTTTGATGCTGGTTTGTCAACTTGGGAGAGAGTACTACTCCCTCCACTGACCCATCTTGTGCATTGGTGGAGAGGAGCCCTAGCAGGGGCTCACTCCCCTCCTTCATCTGTGACCATCAGCATGGTCATGTCTGCCCTGACTTGGTGGGGTTTTAATCTGTTGACATGGAGTATCCTGTGGGGATTCATGGGGTTGCCAAGGTCCACCAAGTAGTGACCTCACCCTTTTCCTCCAGAATAGGGTAGGGCCCAGTCCTGGCTCCAACACCCACACCAACTGTCCTGGATGGTAACCAGGCATAGTAACCTTCTGGTCATACCAAAGCTTAATAAGCTCTTGGCTGGCTTCCAGGTTGCTGCTAGCTCTGCTCATGTACTCTACCATGCGGGATCGCAGGCATAGCACATAATCCAGGACATCTTGTTTGGTTTCTTTGAGAGGCTTCTGCCAAGCTTCTCTAACCAAACACAATGGCCCTCTTACAGGATGGCCAAACAGTACCTCAAAGGGGCTAAATCCAACCCCTTTCTGTGGCACCTCTCTGTACGCAAACAGCAGACATGGCAGGTGGACATCCCATCTCCTCCTGTGCTTGTGAAATAAGCCCATGATCATGACTTTCAGGGTCTTATTGAATCTTTCCACCACATCATTGATTTTGGGATGATATGGGGTGGTGAACCTGTAAGTAACACCACATTCATCAGACATAAAGTTACCCCCCCTGTTTGAGACCACCTCCTTAGGAAAGCCCACTCTGGTGCAGATGTCAAGTATGGATCTAGCCACTGTGGGAGCAGAGCCCATCTTGAGGGGTATTGATGGCATGGTCCACTACCACCAAGATGTATTTGTTCTCAGAGGCAGTTGGTGGGTCTAGGGGACCAGCAATGCTAAACCCCATCCCCTCAAAGGGAGTCCCAACCACTGGCAGTGGTATTAAGGGAGCCTTTGGCTTACCCCCTGTCTTGCCACTGGCTTGACAGGTGACACAGGAGCTGCAAAACTGCTTTATCTTGCCAGACATAAGGGGCCAATAGAAATGGTTGACCAGCCTGTTCAAGGTCTTGGTCTGACCCAAATGTCCGGCTAAGCTGCTAAGGGGAACTCTATACTTCTGGGGGGACCACCACTCGCCTGGTTGCCCCTGGTTTGGGGTCCCTGGCCTCAGTATAGAGGACTCCATCCTCCCAACAGACTGTGGAAACCACTGACATCACCCTGTCTCAGGCCCTCAAGAGTGGGACAATCCCTTTGTCCATGGTACAGCTCCTCTCTGGAGGGTCCACTGGCTCCTTGCAACTCTGCCAAGTCAGACAGATCTTGCAGGGGTGGAGTACCTCCTTCTGAGGCCAGATGTTCCCCCTCAGGATTAGATTCCTCCTGGACCTCTTAAGCTGTTTGGGCTGGCTCACCAGACCCTTTGCCCTCTCTCTTGCTTTGGGAGGCTTGGTCCATTGTTCCAGGGTCCAAGTGTCCAGTACTCCACTGATGTGCAGTCTGTGCCCTCGTCACAGTACAAACCCACTCAGGGAGAACCAGCATCTGAGCATGGACCTGCCTTACCACCCCTGACCACTCAGAAGCTTCAAGATCATTTCCCAGTAGACACTCTACTAGGAGGGCAGGAGACACAACTACCTTCTTAGGGCCAGTCACACCTCCCCATTCCAAGCTCCCCATTGCCATGGGATGGAGTTTGGCTCTGTTGTCTGCATGGGTGAGTTGGTGAAATATACCAGGTAAGATCTGCCCTGGGGAAACCAGTTTGCCCAACACCATGGTCACATTGGCTCCTGTATCCCTCAGAGCCTGAACCTCAGTCCCGTTGTTCTCAGGCCTTTGCCTGTACTTCTCCATGCTTGGAGGTAAGGCTCCGGGGTTGCAACTTCCACCCCACCCACGGAAACTAAGGTCACCTCTGCATACCCTTTCCCGATCTCTGAGCAAACTTCCACCACCACACTTACACTGGCAATCCCCTTGGACCTCCAACCAGTGGGGGGCTTTTTTTTGAAGACCATGCCCTTGTCAGGTCATAATTCCTTCCCTGATACCCCTTCCTCTTGTAAGTGGAATGGCTCTGAGAACTCCCTCCTTGAGTTGGTGTTTGAAGACCTTTTGAGGACTTGTTTTGTGTTTATCTTGGTTACCCAGGGCTTTCCCCTGTGAGGGAACCTGTCCTCCTTTCTTCTGATCACCTCCATGGTTCTTCTTGGTCATCCTAGTGCGAACCCACTCACCTGCTGTCTCACTCAGTTCCCTAGTACTAGACAACTTAGAGTCAACTAGATAATGGTGTAACTTCTCTGAAGGGCAGTTGGAAGATATGTGCTTCTTCTGAACAAAATGTACAGCTCCTCATAGGTACTTACCTTGTTACCCTGTATCCAGCCCTCTAGTACCTTGACAGATAGGTCTACAAAGTCAACCCAGGATTGGGTCCTGGCTTTCTGGGTGTCCCTAAACTTCACCGTGTACTGCTATGGGGTGAGACCAATCCTTATGATCAAGCACTGCTTCATGATGGGATATGATTCAGCCTCCTCTCCCTCTAAGGTCAAGAGCCTATCTCTTCCCGCTACTGGAATCAGTACCCCCAGGAGTGAACCCCAGTAATGAAAACCCATTATCCTCATCTTGAGGGCCATCTCAAAAGCTGTAAGCCATTTGTCTAAGTCATCACCCTCCTGGCACTTAGGGACAATCCCCTTGGGTAGTCTTCTGTTGCCTCTTCGCTGCCATCATCTTCCTCTCTAACACCCCTTGTGGTTCTCCTCTCCTCATCTCCTACAATGCACCTGCACAGTCCAGGAAAAATCCAGCTGCAACTGGTCAGCTCTGGTGATCCTCTCTTTGGGCTTGCAGGTGACTTCTTACAGCTTTGTTTGACCTGTTGCTGATCATGGAGTCCACGCCTTTCCATTTGATTCAGGCACAGTCTTTTCTTTGTGGAGCCTTGAGAGTGCAGCAAGTGCACTCATTTTGCATGCAAGCCTTCTGTGGTGCAGTCCAAGGGTCTAGCAGGGCAGTCCTTCTTTTGTTCCAGTAAGTGTTCTGAGGAGCACCTGCAGCTCTCCCATATTTATCCTCCATTCTGGGATGGCAAGAGGGGGGGACCACTCAACCAATAGGGGTAAAGTTACCTCCCTCTGCTGTGACCATGTATAATATACTTTATTGTTTGGTTAAAACCATTACAAATTAAAACTTGATCGGTTCATCGTAAAAAGGACCACTGAGTAAAAACACACTAGAGCATTGTCAATAAATGGCGGTCAACTTGAAAACATGATCAATTTTTTTTTTTCTTTTCTTTAAAAAAAAAAAAAAGAAAAACCGCAGGTTTAAAAATAGAATGCAGAACTTATAAATTATTTAAAACTTTCGATTGGATTGTGGGCAGATGATGTTCGCCTGGGGGACCGGGAACAGTACAGCTGATGTTCGCAGTCTGAGGTTCTGTTGTTAATCAGTCAGGCTGGCTGCCGACCTGCTGAGGACAGGGAGATTTGGCGGCGCTAATTTCTTCCAGCAGCTTTGACGCGTTGTTGACAAGTTTAGTGAGCCCAATGTTCAGCTTGGTGTTTTCAGGGTTTAGGGCTGCTTTTATGGCCTGGCGACAGGTTCGAACTCCTAGCCTGATCCATTCGCCCCGCAGTAGTAGCCGTCTGTCTGTGAGCATAGCGGGGCATGCACAAACTATGTGTTCCATTGCTTCAGAGTGATAGCCACACATCCTGCATTCGATGTTATTGCCTGGGCGACACCAGTCGGGCAGATTCTTTAGAAATGGCCAGTCACCCATCCTTAGAGCTAAGAACTTTTGTTTTAAGTAAAATTAAAAAGTGCTTGATAGGTGAGGCGACTCACTCCTGGTTTGAAATTGGAAATTACTGCCCAGGCATGTTTTTTTTTTGACAGAGTTGCCCTGTCTGAATGAAATGACCACAATCGGACGCTCTTCTTAATAACAGCCTTTAGCACCGACTGGGAGGGGTTTGTTGCCCAGAGTTCTTTGACTCCTAGTAGTTTTAAGCTGTGATCCAGGTGTTGCCGGTGATTCTGGCTGGTCTGGCATTTCGCTATTTCACGCCAAAGTTTAGCCTCCAAGGAGCCCTCCCTTGAATGGCGCAGTCTGTTGCAGAACTTTATAAACGCGCCAGCCTCAACGTCGTGATGATCCAATAGGCCCAGTTCGAGACGAACCTGCGATGGTGAACTTGATTTTGGTAGACGAAAGGCACGTTTAAAGATTTTGGTTGTTAGTTTGTTTAATAAAGAGCTAGTTGTGCCCTTCATGATCTCGTGCCCATACGACAGAGAGTTGATTATCCTCCCTCGCCTTCATCACTTTCAGCATGGGAGTTAGACTTGGGCCAAGTAGTTGTTTTGATAATTTCGCGGCGACGGCCTCTAGTGACAGGGCTTTGGTCCTTAGCGTTTCTTTTTGTTTGATGAAAGAACATCTGCGGTCCAAAAAAATACCCAAATATTTATAGTGAGATGTTGATTCGATTTTTGTTTTGTTAAAAAAACCACCCGCCACGTGGCCTTTTTTGCTTCCCGAAAGATATTGTTTTGGTTTTGGACAGGTTCAGTTCCAAGGAGTTTCTTATAGTGTAGGGAAGCAGTTCGTCAAGAAGCCTTTGTAGGCCCACTTTGGTGTGACTTAGTAACACCAAGTCGTCGGCATAGAGCAGGTTGCTGATGCGGGTTCCATCTAGTTGAGGGGGATGGCAGTTGACACTGTCTAGTGACGGAGATAGGTCTGATATAAACAAGTTAAAAAGAAGTGGAGCCAGCACGCAGCCTTGTTTTACGGCAGAATTGGTTCTGATTTTTCTGGACACGTGGGAGCCTTCGCCCAGCTTGATTCTGATCAATGTTTCCGAATGGAGTTGGACGATTGCGTGTAACAGGGTCGGGGTATGCCCCAGGACTCTAATTTTTGCCACTGTAGGGCCCGCGGTACGCGGTCAAAGGCCGCTTTAAAATCAACAAAACAGCAGTGCAACTGGGTTTGTTGGGTTGCCGCTTTCTCCGTCAGGACAGTCAGGGTGAATAAGTTAGTTGTTGTGCCAGAGTTGGCCACAAATCCGGTCTGGTTAAAAGGGAGGCGCTTTGTTGAATCGGCCCAGGCCTGCAACTCTTCTAGTAAAATTCTGGCGTAATGTTTGGACTCAACATCTAGGAGTGCTATCATTCGGTAATTGTTGGGGTCATTTCTCTTCCCGCCTTTGTGGATTGGATGGATGATAGCACCTCGCCAAGACTCAGGGACGGTATTGTTTAGCCAGCAATGGAGAAACAGGGGGGTCAGATAAGCTGACCATAAGTCCACGTCAAATTTGAACATGGCCTGGGGAAGACCGTTTGGCCCTGGAGCTCCTTCGGCCCTGGCTTTCCTTATGGAACATGAAATCCTGTTTTTTAACTCATCCGATGTCCCGATGGACTCCGACGGAAAGTCGTTGTTAATTGCCGGCCCTTGATTGTTGGCACTTCAGGCACCGTAGTGGGTGAGTAACTGAGATCAGGTCGTCTAGGGCTCCTTGGTTCTAAACGTTGAATCGCCGAGTTGGCTGAACTGGCCGAGCTATGGGCTGCAGAATGATCATCCTTTGTGTTCTGATCTTTAAAGTGCGTTGATAAAAATTGGCTCCATTCGTCTGCGCTGATGTTTGCGTTACCGACACCACTTCTGCCTCGTAGCCCCCGGTTAATAAGAGACCAGAATTGTTTTGAGTTGGGGTTCTTGCTTTTGTGGATGAGCTTCAGCCAAAATTGATCCGAGGCTGCTTGTTTTTCCCTGCGTAGTGCGACCTTGAAGGCTGCCTGGGCTTGCTTGTAAGTTAAAAATTTGGTTTTGTCGCCTGGGCTCTTCCTCGATTGGCGTAGTGCTCGGTTTCTTTGGACTTTTAATTGCTTTGTTGCGGGGGAGATGCGGAATTGAAATGCTTGTTGCCTTATGCTCCGCTTTGGTGGCGGGTCTTCAAATAGTTGGTTTATGAAGCTAGCCCAGCTGATAATGACCGGAGTGTCTGCCTCCTGTGATAGGTGTAATAGAGCTCTACATTTTTCCATCATGGGGAGAGCCATGGCATCCGTCCATTTTATTCGCTTTAAGTTTTCTATTTGACAATCTGAGTGGGTGTGGGCGAGGTCATGGTGACGTGGGGTAGTAGCTGATAGTGTTATGATTTGTGGTCGGTGATCGCTCTCGGCTTGTGGTGCGATGTGATAACTCTCGATCAAGGGAAGTACCTCTCTGCTCCCTAGAGTGAAGTCCAGAAAGGAATGTGTTCGACCGTCTGAACGGGTCCATGCAGGGGGAATGTCCGTATGAAGACGCCCATTCAACACGGTGAATCCTACACTACTCAGCTGTATAACCGCGTACTCCCCCAGTTTTGATGGTCTGTTTCCGGTGGGAGTCGACTGTGGAGCAAAATGTGCGGGAACCGTTGGAGGGTCGATCCCTATGTCCACTAAAGAGTTGCAATGGAGATTGGTGTTAAAGTCTCCTGATATTATAGTTGGTATGCTGCCGTGCTTACTTAGAAGATTGCAGACTATATTGGTTAGATTGTCCATTTTGGATTTTTTATCGACGGTAGATGGAGAAATGTAAACATTAAGGAGAAGCAGCTGCCAATCAATGGGTGAACTTCCTAACACTATGCTGGAGAGCCAGTTTTCCTCACGTTTTATCTGTGTGATGCGTTGGGATAGTTTGGTCGATACATATATCGAAAGGCCGCCACTCGGCCTGCCGAACTTCGATTGTCTTGAGGCGAATGACGTAAATTTCAGGTAGCCTTCTATGGGGATGCTCTCTACTGCCCAGGTTTCCTGTAAGAGGATGATGTCGTATTCCTTTAGGAAACCGAGGGTGGCGCCGGATGGATTTTTCAGCCCAAATCCGGTAATATTCCAGGAGCATATTGTTAGGCCCTGGTGAGTAATGTTTCAATTGTTCTGTGTTCTTGATAGAGCCCCTGGCAACCATGACCAATCCACCCTCTCGGCGATTTGCTGGTTGAATGTGCGCTCTGGAGTTGCTTTTAGTGAATGACTTCTTGCTGACTTTAGAACTGAGAAAGGGGCCAAGGTTGTGCTAAGGGAGTGAGCCTGGTTGTTTTCTAATATTGATGGATAGCGAGAGACACTAGGCGTTGTAATTTTTATGCCCCAGTTTTTAAATTGTTCGGTTTTTGACTGAACTAATTCTCGGATTGCTGGAGATGCTAATGTGAGTTGGGTTACTTCACCCGTATTGAGTCCTGTGGTTGGTAAAAATTCAATCGCAACTATGTCTTTTGATTGAAGGGTACTTAAGTCCGGCGATGATTTAAAGAGCCTGAGGATGTTCCCTCGGTTCAGGATGTCATGAGGGCCTCTTGAGACGTATTCTGGGGTTAGCAGTAGTTTGGTGTCTGGGCTGTTGATTGCATGGGTGAAGACCTCATCGGTCGTTGCCGGCCTTGTTTGTTTGGGGTTTTCTTCGGTTGGCAGAGTTGTTGTGATTATGGCAGGCAGTTGAGGGGACGGTTCTCGGTAAAGGGTAATCGGAGGTAAAACCGGGGGTCTAATACTTGTGGCCACCGACTTGTGACGATTTGATAAATTTGAGGAATTCAGGTGAGATTGTTCTTCGACTGTGCGCTCTGGGCCCAGGGGGTGGTCCTCCACTGTGGGAAGTGGCGTTAGATGGTGTACGGGCCCTTGTTGCTCTGTGTTGGGTGCTGGCGCCTCTGTAGGGGGTTGATTAAAACCGGGTTTTGCTTGAGTGGGTAACAGCGGGGAGGCCATAGAGCTTGCGCTGGCCCTACCAGTTCACTGTTCTGGCGTGAGAATTCTTTCAGATTACCGGTTCCGGCGCCATTGGCTGGTGGCTTGGATTTGCTCCTGTCGTAGCTGGCTTGGCTTGCTCTACCCTTGATGTTTCTGAGTTGGTCTTTAGGAGATAACCAACTCTGGAGCTTTTAGTTTCCGTTATTTGTTTATTCCGGCTCTTCCGCTGTCTTTTTTTTTCACGTTTTGACAGTTGGTGTGGTTTATGAGGGTTAGGTGATTCTGTGTGATTTACATTGCAGTCTACTAGCTCCACAAGGTGCGGAGAGAGGGTTGAGATTGTGCTTCAGTGGGAGTAGGGTCCTGGACAGAACTCGGGGCCTGGAGCGGGGAATCATGGAGCCCTGACTCTGGTCGCTTCTTGATTTCCGTTAATACTGTGGAGAGAAATTGAAGTAAACGACGATAAAGAGTCAATTATAGGAGAGCAGCAGCATACAGATTGGACCAGTTGGGCTTGGGATTGGGCTTTTATGATAAGTGAGTTGAGCGCCTCCAGTTTTTGATCAATTCCGGCGGTGTATACCGCTAGGGTGTTTAGAAGGTGCACCTGCAGGTCCATCTTGTCAGAGTGGTATGTCAGTGCTGTGGCCGTGGTTTGGAGGGTTTGCAGTAGTTGAGACCATAGGTCATTAAGGTTAATTGATGTGGGCTTTTCATGCACGATAGACTTGTTAGGTTCATTGGTGAAAAATGATAAATCTAAAGAAGTGAGGATTACGTTCTCATTGGGCCACTCTTGATTGACCATTTGATCTCCTTGGTCGGCGTTGTTGTGAGAACTTTCTGTGTATGACTGATTGGGATTGCTGAGGTGGGCACTTGGATAGGTCATGACCTGTGGTGACAGGACTCTAGTGCTCCTAATTTGTTTGTCCGATGAGGTTAAGTTTGGGAATTTTAGTGCTATAGGAGAGAACTGACTCGAGTTCGGGGCAGACTGTAGAATTGGCTGAGGTGCATCCTGGAAGATGATAACTTGGAGAGAAGCCCGTTCAGTTTGAGCTGTCTGTGAGTCAGGAGCCTGATATAGTCTCTGTCATCTGGGGCGTCTAAAGCGTCGGTTAGAAAAGACTATGTTGTTGGTGGTGGGCTTGTTGGTGACGAGCTCCCGAGTCCTCCGACTGCTGCATGAATCGTGGGCTGAACCAGAATTTGATGTGGTGCAGCTTCTATGTTCGTGAGAAGGGGGGCTTGAGGTTTATCGAAGGGACTGGATTTTCTCCTCGAGGCTGTCGCTGGTGCTGAGTTCCTAAAATAGTCTCTTAATGAGACTTTTTTAATTGTTGAGTTTGTGGGCTCTGTCTGGCCTGTTTCTGGCGTGTCAGTGGTCAGATGGTCATAGCCTGAGTCGAAAACTGGTTTTAAGTTTGCCGGTGAATGGGTTTGCGTGGCAGCCATTGAGGACGCTACCTTCGTCTTTGCACTTTTTTTGGGAGTCTTTATTGGAACTTTCCTTACTCGCCCCGATCTCATTATAGGGGTTTTTTGCTACTGAAAACAGCCCTACGTCTTTCTATGCTTTCCTGATGGTTAGTCGACTTTGGGCTTGTGTGCTTGAAGAAGGGTGCTTGCTTTTGTGATTGATTTACTGTTTTGCTGTTAACTGTCCCGCTTGGGAGCTGATGGGTGATGGGTAATGAATGATGGGTGATGAGCGATGAATTGGCCGGGTGGCTAGGGCTGCGAGGAGCGGCTGTGGAGCGATGTTGATGTCTCCGAGCCTGTACCCTGGCTTCCCCTTTTTTTCTATCTGTTTGTTGGTTGCTGGTGAAGGTAGGCTGTCAGCTAAACACAACAATTTGCACCTAGGGTGAGTCTGTAGCTAGTTTTGGTCAGGTCGGGGTGTTGGGGTCGTTGTCGTTGTCTGACCAACTTTGGGACCAGCTTTGTGACTTCAACTTAGGTGGTGTAGGGATGTTTTTGATGCTTTGATGTTTAGTTGCGTACTGTGGAGCGGTATGGCAGTGGCAAGTGATGGCAAGCTGGAGCAAAAGCGGCGATGGACTGGAACAAGGGCAGGGGGCAAGCGGGGCTCTCAAGGCTGAGTTGCTGGCTGCACCTGAACTATTCGGGCCGCCTCCGCAAGATGCCAGGGGCACAAGCTTGCTGCGGCCGCCTGCTAAAGGGCAGCCACGCTTGCCTCCCACGGACACTATCGCCGACTGGTCTTTTTCCAATTTTCCAGTTCCCCTTTCCAGCGGGGGATTTTTTCCCCAAAGTCCAAAGACCAAGGTCCAAGGGTCAAGTGCACACAGCCCACAGTTTCCAATTTTTTTTGCCTCTCCGGGTCCAATGGGTGTAGTGATGTTTTAACAGGCAGTTTTAGCAGGCAGTGCTGGGGGCTGGCTGGGGTTCTTCAAGAGATTAGCGGGGGATTAGCGAAAGTTTTTTTTTTTTTTTGAATGAGGTGGAGCGAGCTAGCAGATAGAGCTGATGTAAGGAGCCGGGGAAAAAGGGGAGGGGGCGGGGATAGCGGTGATAGCGATGAGCGGTAGGCGGTTTGCGTTTGCCGTGATGGCTCGGGCTTCAGGTTTTGCCCGCTGTTACCGCCATCCAGTGTCCACACGCACTCACCCGGGCTCCGCGACCCCCTCCTTCCTCGCGGCCTTAGCTCCCAGGCTCCCAAGCTGATGTTTCGGCGATTTTCTCCCGCGGCGCACGGCTCTTCTTGCTCCGCTCCGCTCCTGCTGCTGCTGCTTGCTTGCTGCGGTCGCGATCACAGTCGAAACCTGGACTGGAACTCAAACCCAGGAACTCACTCACCATTAATATGAAAGGAAACTCAAACTGGCATATCTGCTGTGACCACTTCCTGCAAAGAGTGGCATATTTGTGACCCAGAATGCACTGTTCTCCAATAATCAAAATGGAGAAAATCTCTCATTATTGTGTGAGTCTGTGTAACCCAACCCAGAGGTGTGGCTAACAACTCACTACACTCCCCTTCCAGACCCTCTCCTAATCTAATTAGGGGGGCTCCCATCTGGCTGGGGATCAAAGTAGTGGGGGCTGGCCTGGGTCCTGTGACAACTGCTCTCTTGCCTTTGAAGTCCAGCTTTTCTCCAAGCCCTTTCTTCTCCCTGGCTTCCCCAGGAAGCAAATCTCTTCCCACCAAATGGCAGCATTGTTTTAGCCGCAGGCCTCTTCACACCTACTCAGAGAGCAGCTTGCCTCAGGCTGTCAAAGGATGACCAATCAGAAGAGGCTGCTACAGGACTGCTTTAGGTAACGTCAGTATAATACGTTCTTAAACTACTTTCCTGTAATAGTTATAATAAATTCCACCTTGGCAAGTTGTTGGATTTATCGTAACCATTATTTTGATATTTTGAATGACATTGCTTGCTAGATCCCAAGCAAAGAGAGACTCTATTAAGTTTAATACAAACTTCCCATGTTACCCTATGGGGCTAGCAGCACTACAATAGGGAACGATGGCTTTGGTTGCTTTTCCTACCAGGACATATAAAACATATTTGATATTGTCCCGGCTTTTTATAACAATACACCCTACATTTGGGGCACCTAGTACAGACCTTAGGGGTGACTTATAAGTAATAAAAAGGTAGTTTTGGACTTCAGAAGTACTTTTAATTCCAAAGACAAATTCGCCTACAGTTTTATTTTAAAACCAGCCTGCAAGGCAGACCTGGCTTTAAAATGACACCAAACACCACAGCAGTCCAAACTTAAGTGCATTAAGTCCACTGGGGTCTCTAAACCTACATGCCCTACCATATACTAGGGACTTACAGGTAGGTTGCCTTGGCCATTCAGAATTATACCAATTATCTGTTAGAGGGCAGAGCAATGGCCCTTCGTCTGGTTAGTAGAGCCCAGGGCATTTCAGAATCAGTAACCACCAGCATCAGTCAAATAAATGGGGCTGATCAGGGCAAAAAGGATGACTTTCCTACATTGGTGTATACTGTTTTTGTACTTTTGTGTATTGTTTTGAGGTCCAAATTATAGAAATTGCTTAGGCGGGGGTCCCGGCTTCTAATAATTATCAGTGGAGATCCCTGGGTTCCAGTAATGATTCAGTGGGGGTCCACAGATGTTAAAGGGTTGAGAACCTCTATTCTAGAGCATTGTGTTCTTCTTTGGATAGGTGAAATGTAACATATTTAGGATTGTAAAATATCATCTTTAGTTCTGTCTGGATGACATTTTCAAAAGTTAGAATCTCTTTGGACATTGAGGATGATGGTGGAAAGAAAGTGTAATGGCAGTGAAGCCTAGATACATCTAGATGTTGTTCTTTGTCCTGTGTAAAGAAGAAATATTTGAGGTGGATAGATCTAAAAAATCAAATTTTTGTGTGCTGGCATATGTGGTAATCCCTTGCTCAGGACTTCAATTTCTATGGAACTGAGAGAGTAATCAGAGAGGGTGAATATTGGTATAATGCTGTTTTCAGATAAAGGCATGCCTACCATTTGTAGTATTGGTTGCACGTCTATCGTAACTGGGGTGTTCTGGTTCTTTTACCAAACACGGCAACCACCCCACACCCTTGGTCGTTGTTGTTATTGTCCTCAATTGCCTCTCTCTAAAAAAGATTGGTTAGAGGTGCTGGGTTGATCACTGCAGCTAAAATCTTGGAAAACTGGATTTTGTGGATCACTGTCTGAGTCGGACCCTGTGTTTGAAAAGTTAACTGTTTTTGGTTGTGGATTTGAAAAACGATCTCCTTGTGGTGGGTAGTAGGATTATTATTTTTTAAATAAAGGTACATATGGTCTTTGCTGTACTTTTGAATGTCTTTTTGAAGTTTATAAGTTTTTTTGCAATATTGATCTGTTTACATTATGTTATGGTAATTTCAAGTTTCTCCATTCTTTTGCATTTGTTACGGATTGATCATCTAAGAGTTTCGTAGCTAAATCCTCAATTTATATATTTTTATGATATGTTTTAATGCAGTTTCAATACTTAGAACCATACAATGTCTCGAGCCCTTGCTCAAGACAAAGCTGAAATTGTTTTTGAATTCGTCATCATCTACAAATATGATGGGTGTGTTTCATACCTGTAAACCAATTGGGATTATATTAGCGCTGACACAATCTGTGAGGAATTTAACATGTACCTCAGTGCGAACCAAATGTTTTGTATAGCTTCTCAAGTTCCAATATTAAAGATTCCTTTTTGGATGGGGTTTCCATATTTGCAATGTACCATGTTACGACTAGGACATTTAGAAAAAAACATCTCAGTGTTGGCAGTTTTGCCTTTCCTAAGCAATAGGTGATAAGGATGGTAAGTTAGAATGGGCACATACTGCAGATATTTCATGCAATGTTTACATAAGGAGGTGTGGTCCTGGAAGCAAATTGGGAGATGTGGTGAAATTCATGTGGCCTAAGAAGGTTTGTTACTGAAAGTGTGAGATGGGGAGATAAGGCACAGATATGGCATTAAGGGGTTTAATTGTGAAAAGGATTCTGGGAAATGTGGCACTATGAAGTGAGATACTGGAGGAGTGTGACTGGAGATGTGAAACTGGAGGAGTTGAACTGCAAGCACCGGATTGAGAAGTGTGTCACTAAAGATCTATTCACATCAGGAAATGTGGGACTTAATGAATTACACCTGCAAGATTGACATTTAAAAGTTTGGTATTGGTATGTATGTCATTACAACCGTTGTACCAGTAGTAGTCACAGGTTTGCAATAGAGGTGCCGTGCTGTACCCTAGAACGTAAGGTAGGCATTCGAGGTGTGTAAGTGAGAATCACTCTGGGGGGAAGAGTGGAACTGTAATCCTGGAACTAGGCATTACCGTAGAATGGATGTTGTGTCATCAGAGAGAGTGGCAGCGTGGGCGTGTCAAGGAGTGGGTATCATTGTGAAGTCTCATGTCAGAAATGAGGAACTGGAGAGGGTCCCAGTGGCTGTAACATTTGGATGTGTGGGCATATGTGGTGTATTACTATGAGCGGTAGCAGTGGAGGCGTGTCACTGAGAGGTCTCACACTTTAGATGGATTGTCCTGGAGACGGCCTGGGGGTGTCACACTGGGATGCAGGGCATATGTGTGCTAGCTGCTTCACTATGAAGGGTGGCGGTGCAGGCATGTCACCAGGGGCGTCATTAACCTCCCCCTCAACTTAAGCAGCTTGACCCGGGGGTTGTATGTCACTGGGCGATGAAACATTTAAGTGATTTGTGGCGTCTTCGACATAGAACATATACTCTGGTCTGCAAGAAACTCCTAAATACCATCTGTAGAAGTGAAAGGAAGGGAGAGTGAAGGTGTGGAGAGAACAGGATGGAGAAAAGGATGAAGCAAGGATGAATGAATGCAGAGATGGATGGATGGTGGATGGGTTGAAAGACGGATGAATAGAGAGAAGGATAAATGGAGAGATGAATAGATGAAGAGAAAATATTGAGGGATGTGAGAGGAATTATGAATGAACAGGAAGGAATGAAAAAGACAAAGATGGATGAAAAGAAGGAAGGATGAACGTATGAAAGGCAGAAAGGTGAATAGGTACATAAAAGAGCAGAAAGGTTTGGGAGAAGGAAGGAAATCAACATGGCAAAAGAAAAAAAGACCGATGAGCAAACAAAAGATTGAAAGAAGGAAATGTTAGAATTCCGTCGAGGAGCAAACTTCCAAATGACTGCCAAGTTGGCTTGCTTCGTCCGCTCGCAAAGTGCTATTTGGCACGTAATTTCAAAGTGGCTGGGGATGGTATCTTAATTTTCTAGCTACTTTCTTACGTGTCACTCGAAGTATGTCACTGGGAGATATAATCTTAGGCTTGTGGATTTTAGATGGTCCATGTGGTGAGACACTGGGAGGTGTGGCGCGCCAAGTAGGTGTGGCGCGCCAAGTAGGTGTGGCATTAGGAACTCTTCCACTGAAGCCGGGAAAGTTTAAAGCAGAATTACCTAAACTGAACATTGAAAGAGGTAGCCGTTCCCTAGGCGCTGTGACAACTAGTGCTTCGTCGCAGTCGCCTCCTCCTGGTCCCGTCCGACGGTGTTCAGAGCTTGGGGCGGGTGCGGAGCTGGGCCGGCCCTGTCCCGAGCTGAGAGGTATCACCAACTGTCGCTTTCTCTCTCGCGAGATCGCCGGTACTTCCGTGAAGATGGCAGCTGCAGGCTGGAGAGTATGTGGGGGCCGTGTTGCCCGCTTGCTCGGCTCTACCCTTGGAAGACCAGGGAGCCGGAGGGTTCTGTGGCCGAAAGCCCCCGTGGTGGGTGGCGTGCTGCTCGGCGTAGGGGTGACCTGGTTCAGCCTCACGAGTGCCCGCGGCGCGGAGATCCACGGGAGGAGAGCCACAGTTCGGGCACAGGTAGGAGGCTGACAGAACTCTACTGAAACCAGTGGTTCGCACTTCGCAGCGTGTCAGCGAGGAGCCGCACTGCAAAGCACAACTCAGTGCACACACTGGCCCTGCACAATACTGTGGGTAACCTGCCAGCGAAACACTACTTTGTTTTTAATTAGTGCTATACAACTTCAGCCAGCCCTAACTTTTTAGCCTAACACGCTCTCAGTTTTAGACTATTTAAAAAACATGATAGCGAAATGAAACCGTGTCCTAGTTGACAAAGTTCTTTTGGTTTAAAAGTTAAGACTGACAGACGGTGTGACTCATGACACTTTGCGATCACTGTTACTGCACGTAGTGTGTGTTAATGCGCGGCGTCATGTAGAACAGCACTGCATCATTGCAAGAGAAAGTATACCTTCGGCTTTGCGATCATCTCCGACCATGTCCTTATGGTGATATTCATCCTGCTTGTATTTGCGAGTAGCACAGTGACCGCTGTTAATGTAGTCATATTGTAGTATTTATAGAGCCCTTCATACGTCGTTGTGGGGCGCTGAAGAGTATTTTCGGACAGTACCCTGTTGGGGAGTTCGTTGTTAGCGGAGTGTTGCATTTATTGTGAAAGTATGCGGCGAGTGTTGCATTTATAGTGTTAGAATGTGGGAAGCTTTTTGGTATTGTGCATGAGGGACTAGAGCAATGCTTTAAATGGGCAGGTACTGTCCGATACGGAGTACCTGCACTTTAGTTTGAATGGAAGAATCCCTGCACTTCTCAGCACTGCTACAATGCATGTAATGGGAGAGTACCAGAAGCAAACGGGTACTGTGGATAATGAGCACCAGCACTTATATAATTCCATTTAAAGCACTGGACTATAGAGGGGCTGTTATCTTGTCTTGGGGCTCAATGCCTAGCAGTACGATGTAAGAGGTGTGAGGGCCAGGCACATAAAGTATATTTGTAATTAGGATTAAACCATATAGGCAGTGACACAACTCCAACCTAGCCAGAGGCACAGTGAGGTCCTGGGTGCAAATAAGCATTGACAATGCCAATAGGTCTCGCCTATTAGAGTTATTGGCAATGTTTTGTAGCCATGCTATACAGCAATGCACATGCTTTGCAGTATGGCTAAAACTAACTACAAAAACAGCGCTATGATACACCCAGGGATAATGCGTTTTTTTCTAAAAAGTATTTTTAAGTGCCTTAGTGCTTGATGTATCATAGTCATTTAATTTTAGCCATGCTGCACAGCAGCCACGCTGCACAGCAGCCACAGTGCTATACAGCATGGCTACATATTATTGGAAAAGTCGGCAATGCTCATGCTATGCTATACAGCACGAGGAAATGGAAAAGCCAATAATCTCAAAGGTGAGACCTGCTTGCTTTGCTAATGCTTATTAGGTCTCTGCACAATACCCCTGTGATTCTGTGCAAATCAGTTACTCTTCCCATGCACGAAAAAAACCGGACATTTTGCAAAATATCCTATCACATAAAGAAAGCATTTGCACCTATGTCCATGTCTTGGTGGATTTTCATTTGGAAGCAGATAAAATATGTTGTCAATCTAACCGCAGATAATATCTGTTCTCACAATAAACATCCATTTCAAAGGAGACAGCTTCTTTGATGTGGTTGTGGCATAATAAAACATAGCTATAAATGACAAAAGGTTCAACAGGGAAGAAGAAAAAATAAAAGTAGACCGTCAATCACAGTGCTATTAGTGGAAGGACAGCAATCTACCTGAACAATCAGTACTTGGTCCATGCTCCAGCCAAAAGAAGAGGAAGTGAAGCCAGCATGCGCTGGTCAATTAGAAGGCAGCAAATAGCAGTGACAATGAAGCAAGGGTGGGCTACAATCCCATTGTTGTATACAATATCTCCCCAGATCTAAGTCTCGGTAGGGGTGATCCAATAGGGATATGGCACTCACTTAACAATCCCACCCTATTTCTAAACTGATGCTATTTCGATTAAAGTACTCCAAAAGGTAGGGGGATTCATCCAACCCCCCAAATCTAGTGATCAAAGACCACTGTGTAAATCGCATTCCAGCCTCGAGCACATGCTGTATTACATGTCAAAGTACATAGACATATATTCAACATTGCAATTTATATTTCAATCTTTTTATTTTTTGGCCTCTCGGCCTCTTCTTCCTTTTTTAGCCTTAAAGCCAACACGTGTTTTGTAGTCAAGGGGCATACCCCACGACCTTCTCAGCGCTAAAAAAATATAGAAAACAATCTACATTGTAATTCCACAAGTTCATATTCAACCCACTTTAAGCACCTCCAGTCTGGTAACATCAGTGTAAACATTCACATGTATTGAAATCCTACTTGGTGGCAAAAGTATGGAAACCCCATCTGTTGTACACTGTTACACAAAATAATGACACTTAATATTGCCCACAATTTTAAACAAAAATGGTGAATCAAAAACGTTCAATTGACATCTCAATAATTGTGTACTGCCATCAGTGAAACAGATTATACCGGTATATTACTCATATGGTTTTGGTGTCCGGTGGTACAGTCACTTGGTTGATATGCACTTTGCTGTAGTGGAACTTGATGACGTGGTTCTAATGCTTTATTATTATAACGATTGCAGATGGATTATGGTTACTGAAGTCAATGATGGAGTAATGCAGTACAACATGTGATGCTGGCCTTTAATTGTGGTAATATTCATAAAGCTTATAGGCCTGTTTGTTTTGAAGTGACACCCTCCTATATGTTAATGTGCTATATTCTATGGCAGAAGGATGCTGTGATTTTTGGAGTTATGATCCTTTAGGGGTCACATGTAAGGTCATCAAAGGTATTTCCATCAGCCTTATGTATATTAGTAAATTACTGCATTGTATTAAGTAGTGTGTGTAATTACTGTACTTTTTCTTTTGTAAAGAAAAAGCACAGACTGGACAATCGTTTGAGTGTTATTATTATTACAAGCCAGTGAATGTTGATTATTAGCCAACACCACCTCCTCTGAGTAGGCCTTCAACTTCTCTTACGCTAATTAACTTTCGTGTCAATAAATAAGTAAAAACATTAATAATATCATTCCATACGATCATATACAAACTTTCAGTGTGTCTATTCATATTAAAAACGGCAAACCTAGAGGAGTGGTTTTTCACCTGTTAAATAAAAATTCAAGTTCTTTACGGCAAATTCAGTTAGTGTTTGCGGACATAAAAATGCTCATCACATTAATTTGCAAAATTCTTACTTCCAAATATTGTGGTTAAAAACCTCTGATGACCAATACAACTCCAAATGACACCTGAACTGAAACTGACACCTTAAAATAATACATACGTAATATGCTCAGTTTTATGACAGATCTGTACCTGCACTAAAACATATACTGAATATATTTGAATCAAGACAAAACAGTTTAGACATAATCAAAACATAAACATTATCGACGAGGTGTACTTTCTTGTGAACATGTAGTCTGTCCACAATAGACTTAATTAATTGTGTAGTGGTTTTGGTGTGTTCGCAAAAGAATACAATTGACTACACTCAAATGACGTACCACTCAAAACAAACATGTGCATTACATATTCACATAGTTCACCTATCACCATATCAACAAAAACAAGTGTCCAACATAAATGATCTCAGCAAAGGGAATACATCTGTGTCCTCTTTGTTGTTACAAGTACAAAAGAAGGTCCTATGTGGTTAGGGCACAGTGTTTCACCCTTACATGGTTGTATGGGAGGCTTTGATCCTCTTGATTACTGTCCTTTTGCTTTTATTGGCCTTTGTGTGGGTGTGCCCTCAAAACACACTTTTATTACTCCAACACGTTTCAACCTTCTCTGTAGGCCTGACACTTAGTTACTGAAGGTCTCCCACAGGCCTCTTTGTCATAAACACCTTAAGCATCAGACAGATGGCCCCAAACATTTACGTATCATGATTTGAGCTAATGCACAAGCAAGTAGAGTATTAACATCTCCCCTGTATCAGGTGTGCGAAGAACTCTGCCACTTATAAATGGCTTCTGGATGAAGGGAGAAAAAAAGGGACATAAGAGCACAGGTTTTTTTCCAGGCGTCTATTCATATTAAACACATGGAGCTATGGGTGGGGGGAGGGGGCCTTCGTTTTGACAAACTGAATGCTCACTCCTTTTGCTTGGTTTGATGGAGGGTCCTAGCGTAGAGACGAACACAGCAGACCTGTGTGGGTTCACGCTGTGCACGGCAGTCTCTACAAATATATAAGATCTTTTAGGTTGTCAGTATTGCTGCCAGTTGGGACAAGGGAATACATTGCACATGAATTAAAAAATCTTTTTTCTTTATTACAGAATCCTACTTTAGGCGCTGACCGTGGTGGGTGCTGTTCACCTTTCAGGCTCATGGTGCTCAGTGTGGGACTTTAAATCAGCCTCTGCACGGGGCGTGGGCGGGGGAAGAGAGTTTGCTTGACAGATGTGCAAGAGTGCACTGCCCTGCCGAGTGCTTGGCTAGACACCTGCAGTGATCCTGTCACCTCCGTTAACGGCGTTGCCGGCGCTCACTTTTAAACTGGGTGTCTGATTTCTCATGTTTTTTAAGTACTCGTGGCCGGAAGTAATCTCACGGTCTCTGGGGTGCATGGGAAATGTAGTTCTCCATTTCCCTGGTACTAGGGAGAGCTCCCGTGGCATGCAGGCCTTATGTTGGGGGATCATTTTGGTTGTGGGCATAAAGGAATATCCTCAATATATTTTTTCACTGTTGATTGACTGCTCATAAGGTAGCTTTATTGCAGATACTTGGTGTGATTGCATCCTTGGGGATGTACTATGTTGCTGGTAGTGGTATGACTCTGTGCTTGACTCATAATATATAGTCACTGAAAAAAACCAAAGGTTAGAGGCATGTTATAGTTAGGAAATAGAAATTTAAAAAACTTGGAAATTCATTGAAAAAACCAAAGGTTCCAGGGACGTTATAGCTGGGCTCACATTTCACTCACACAAAACCAGAGAAATTCAGCAGTTATAGTTACATGAGCTAGCTATAACTTGCGCGCAATGCACTGCTTATGACCTCACATATTACATCACTCATGACATAGTCAGTGACATCACTGATGACATCTCAAATTACATCACTGATGACCTTATCCAGTGAGTGTAAGTTTTATGTTAAACATATATAATAAGCTACTACAAAAGTTAAATTAGCATACTAGGTGTACAACTAATGAGCGATACTATTTCTAACATATATTATGGGAGTGGCAGTGTGACTCCTGTATCCGTGTGTGAGTGGGTGTCTGAGTGGCTGTATAGGTGTGTGTCGTTTCTCACCTTTATCTTGCCTCTCTCTGCTCGTTTCTGACCTTTATTCTGCATCTTTCTGCTCCCTTCTCACCTTCCCTGGGGCCGCAGGAGAAGCCTGATTTGCCCCCCCCCCCGGCCTCTGCCGGCTCCCCGCCTCCTGCGGGAGCTGGCATTGCTCTCACAGGCAGGGAGCTGCTAAACATGCAGCTGTCTGTCTGTGAAAGCAATCCTTTTGTCTGTTTCCCTGCCTGCTTGACAGTGGGCAGGGAAATAGATCAAACCTCAGCTTCCAGCAAGTGAGAGCATTTTCTCGGCTCTAGCTCGCTGGAAGCGGAGTGTTTGCTCTGACTTAGCGGGAGCTGTCAACGCCCCGGGACATAGCAGGAGCCGGCCCTGGGGGGCGGCGGCGGCCTCCAGGGCCATGTATGGCTCCAGGAGGAGGGCCACTTTGTATCGCTATCCCAGGGAGGTGGTGGTCCCCTGGGTCCGAGAACGGCCCATGAGGGGGCTGTATGGCCCCCGCCTTCTTTAAAAACAAAAGAAAGCCCTTAGGAGGTGGTGGTGGTCTCTGGGGGGGGGGGGGGTCCAGGCGCCCCCCTTAAGCATTTTTTTTAAAACCCCAGGGGAGGTGGAGGTCCCCCCTGGGGTCCGCGAGGCCCCCCTCCCCCCCCAACCATTTAATCTGAAGCCCCGGGGAGGTGGTGGTCGTCCCTGGAGCATTTTTAAGCCCTTGGAAGGGGGGGGTTGTCCGCCCCCCCCCCCCCTCCATTTTTATATTAATTCTGCATGCCCCCAGGACCTGGCCCACCTGGGGCCATAATTAAAACAAGCACGGAATCCCGCGCCTGTCGTTTTTTTTTGTTTTTTTGTTTTTTTTTGCTGCGAACATTGCAAATTTTGCCAATTTTTTTAAAATTAAATGCTTCATTGCTGTGGCGGGGGACCCCAAGACCAAGGCTTTGAGTCAGGGTATTCCTACCATGCCCCCTTTCCTTTTTTTTTTTTTTTAACCGTTTTTTTTGTGGGACTCAGCTGAAGCAGAGGCCCAAGATGGCTGCCAACACTTCCTGGATGAAGTGCTGGCAGCCAATCTGAGCTCTGCATTTCCCTACAAAAGTGAATTATTTTTCGCAAAGTCGTCGCTGCCACAGGTATCACGAACTGTATTTTCCTAAATTTCTCAATATCTACTGAACGGATTTACACCAAATAACAAAAAGCACAATCTACTTAACCAATTTCTTTCTGCTAAATTTTGTGTAATTCCGTTCAGTGGTTCGGGCTTTAGTCGTGTTCAAGCTCCTATGGGAATTAATATGGGAAAACACACTTTTTTGACACCCCTTTTTCTTAGCCCCCATTTGATGTGTCACCCCAAAACTTTCCTAGTGCAACTTTTTTGGGAAAATGTTGTGAAGATTCATCAAACGACTCCAAAGATACAGGCAAGTCAAAAAACGCTTTTCCTATGGAAACATGGTTACAACTACCTGCTGGCGACCACCAGTAGGTAATATATATCAGACGGGCACTAATGCCTGAATAGCTTCAAATACATCCTCGGACCTGTTTGGAGAATCAGCTGGCATTTCTCCTTTATCTTGCTTAAAGTTCAAAATCTTGGTACAATTTGTTTTCACAAGTCACAGTTCCACAGCTGCATTTGATAAAGCATCCTTTGCCACGTTCAGGGCCCAATTGTTCCCGGGGTCTTGTCTTGGACACCTGACTTATCAAGCAATTGATTTTGCATTTCATTTGGCACCATCAAATACAATAATTGATTTTCATTAGCCCAGTTGGTCCTGTTCACTTCAGACACACTTTACAATTTTTCCATGAACTTGGTTGGATTGTTTCTTAATCCTCCTCAAATCATAAGGGGCCCAGAAGACATGAACACTAACTTTACCCACAGGAGCAACATAGTCCCTTAATGGAAGGTGGGTGTAGGGAGTTGTTAAAGTGGTGTCTTAGTCATCAAAATCGCTAGAGTGAGTGAGGGGGGAGGTCTTTCGCCCTTTCTCTTTGAATCCTGTTCCTAGGCAGTTTGAACAATAATATGGCTATATTCGTGGGGACTCAGTTTTGACTAGAAACACTTTTGAGGTAGTCTGCTTCACAGTAGTGGAAACAGTCTTTTCTAGCTGTTCTTGTGCCCCCATTCTAGTTCTCTATTGTGAGTTGCTCACAGCATTCACTTGGAAGTTACCTCCTTGTGCTCCATCTGCTGATGGACTGCCTGGTGCTGCCCTATTTCTGGGCGCACCCCGTGCTTCCTAAGCTGGCATGAGGAGAACGTCGGGTAAATCCTCCTCCAGTGGTCTGGGGAATAGGGAGGAGACGGGGTAATAGAAGCACAAGCCCTAATTCTGTCCCTTATATAGCTTATTTGGTACTCCAGTTTTGCCTGGGTGATTTTCATATTTCTGACTTGGGGTTTTGAGTTCACTTTTGTTTTCTCTCACTCTTGCCAGTTCAAGAATGCATGTCATTGCTCAGCATCTATCTTATTTTTTATTTTTTTTTATAAACAAATTTTATTGTCCTGGATTATATGTTTAAGATTAAGATTGGGACTGCCCCTCAATACCTGCAAAATCTGGTTCGCCACTATCAGCCCTCTCGACTGTTACGCTCTACGACACAGGAATTATTCATGGTTCCCAGGATCAAACTCACAAGAATGGGTGGCCGTTCTTTTTCCTATCTTGGTCCTCTCTTGTGGAACTCTCTTCCCATAGCGATCCGCAAAGAAACACTTCACTTAAAATTTCGTAAATTAGTGAAAGCTTGGCTGTTTAATCAATAGTACTTACTCTTTTTTATTTGTTGGTTCCTCTCGGTCTGCGCTGGGAAACCCTTTTTGGGTAGCTACGCGCATTATAAAATCAATTAACATAACATAACATTGTGTTGAATGCCAAGCACAATGCAGAGCTCCTTAACACAGGAAACATCTGCCACAGTATACATTGCAAGATATTGTCATTGAAATTTAGTTTATATATTATCAGAATTACAGATCTATATAACAAGATAACATGAACATAATGACCCCCCCCCCCCCTGTTGCACTATTCCACTACTGCGTCTTGATTGCCACCACATCGCCCACCCCAACGAATGAATTTCCTCACTATGTTGTTGGTCTCTCACCCTACCGGCCTGCATGATTATACTGATAGAGACATCCGCCGGGGGCACTGGGTCCAGGTAGAGTCCTGAATAGTCCGCCCATCTTTTCCAGATCTTGGGATGTTTTTGCGGGCATCCCCTGGCCTTAAATATTGGAATCTCCAATCCCATACAGAAGTCAAGTCCATTCTTCCATGCCGAAAGAGAAGGTGGGACCGATGCCTTCCACAACCTTGCGATATCCCTTTTAGCCAATGTCCGCCCCAACAATAACAGATGCCGTTTATACATATTGCTCCCGATACCCTCCATAATGTGTAGGATTACCAATCTTGGTGAGGAGGGGAGCTCCCACCCAACACCTCGGCAAGACAAGCCAGAACCCCTCGCCAGAATCTCGTGAGTGCTGTGCAATTTCAAATCGTATGGATGAGGGATCCCTCCTCTCGACCACATCGTAAGCATATCGGGGATGACACTAGACCCGCCTTCCACAACCTTAGCCTGGTATAGTACACCCGGTGCAGGTATTTACATTGGATAAGACGCAGCCGCGTTGCTATCGCTGCCTCCCGGGGGGAGACCAGTGCCTCCATCCAATCATCTCCATCTATTGGGCCAAGATCACTCACCCATGCTTCTCTAAGTTTGTCTACCGTAGTAGAGCTATTTGTCACCAGGGACTGGTACATTTTTGAAATTTTATGGTCCTGTAGATCGCCCATAAATACCTTGGCTTCAATAGGACTAAATTTGGGGAGAACCTCTAACCCTGAAATGCTAGGATAAATGGCGTGCCTAAATTGAAGGTATTTATAAAATTGAGTTTTCGGCATCTGATACTCTTGCTGGAGGTCTTGGAAGGATTTCAGGACTGAACCTCGCATCACATCTCCTAGTGTAGAGATTCCTATATTGTCCCACCCGCTAAATCCGGGTAGAGCAGCCAGCTGTGGCAGTCGACCATTATGCCACAGTGGGGTTTCCCCGGTCAGCTTATCCCACCACCCCATCTTACGGAGGGACTGTTTCCACACCTGAAATACTACCCTCGTGGCTGGTGGTAGAGAGTTGCGCAGTGGCGCCGAGTACAATATGGTATGAAGGGTAGACTCCCCATGCACCTTTGTTCCACTGCATATGCAGGGTCTTTCCTATCCCCATACCACCATTCATTCAGTATCAGCAGGTGTGATGCCATATAGTACGATTGAACATCTGACGTAGCCAACACCCCACAGTACGTCGACTGAAAGCAAGTCCGCAACGCAACTCTAGACGCCCCCCCCGCCCACAAAAAGTGGCCCAATGCCGCGTTAACTTGGCGAAACCACTTGGGGAGAACCGGGTATGGATGATTCTGCAATTGGTAGAGTAGACGCGGCAACGATACCATTTTAAAAATGGCCAATCTGCCATAAATGGAAAGGGGCATGTGCGACCAGGCCTTCATCTCCTCGCGTACCCGCGCCCATATCGGAATAATATTTCTGTCCCATGACACGTTCCGCGAATCCGACAGGAAAACTCCCAGATATTTCACCCCCTCCGTAGTCACCTGCACTGCCGATGCCCAAGGCCCCAGTCCTGCCGTTCCCCCAAGTACCCACAGGGTGGATTTACGGGGATTCATTAAAAGACCCGAGGACTCCCCAAAGATTTACATGATGCGGAGCAACCTCGGTCCCGTCTTGTTGATGTCGGTTAAAAAGAATAGGACATCATCGGCATATAATGTAATGCGGTCCGAGAGCCCATGTGCCCACTCAAAGCCTGATACCTGTGCATCCATCCGCACCCACGCTGCCAGGGGCTCCATTGCCAAGGCAATAAGATATGGCGACAAGGGACACCCCTGGCGGGTACCCCTTCCAATTGAAAATGTGAAGGAAGTGGAACCCGCAACGCGCACCAATGCTGTAAGGTCTGTATACAGCAATTTTAAATATGACAAAAACGCGGACCCATATTAAGGCGTTCTAGGAGTGCAAACAGGTACACCCAACTAAGGGAGTCAAATGCCCTATCCATATCTGCCAACAACAGGGCAGCTTGTTCTCCTAATCCCTAGATGGTGGCTATGGCAATGTGTGCTCGGCGGATGTTGTGGCGCGTAGCTCTCTGGGGCATAAAGCCGGCTTGGTCGGGATGAATCAAATTGGTTATATGGGGTTGGAGGTGATTGGCCAATGCTTTGGCCAAAATTTTTGCCTCAACATTCAATAGTGAAATGGGGCGGTATGAGGCGTGTTGGTCGGGGGGTCGGCCCGGTTTATGAAACACTACCACTTCCGCGTGTCTCCAGTCTCGCGGAAGGCAATCTTGTTCTTTCGCTTCGTAAATAACCCGAAGAAAATGGGGCCCCAATTTAGGGAAGTATTTCTTTAAAAACTCGCAGGGGAATCCATTGTGACCCGGCGCCTTCCCAGAGTTCAAGTCCCCCAGCGCTGTACAAAGCTCCTCTTCGGTGAGCGGGAGGTCTAGCTCCACGTGCGCCTCGTCCGATAGGGCCCGGGGCGGTAAGTCGTCTATAAAGCGGTGTATCTTGCTTTCCTGTAGAAGTTCCTTAGGAGTGTACAGCTCTGCAAAGTAACTTGCGAAGCTCTCTGCTATTAGAGAGGGGTCACCGAGAACCCTTCCATCCGGGCCCAGTATACTGGTAAGAACCTGGGGGTGTAATGCTCCCTGACACAGTCTATGAAGTAGTTTACTGGACTTGTCACCCCATTGGTAAATCCTACTGCGGGACGCAGTCACGCCAGACGGGCCTCATCCATCAAAAGGTTGGCATGAGTCTGTCGCGCCAGCACCATCTGTCGGCGCACCAGACTCCCTCCCTCCCCCCCTACTGCTCTGCTCAAGTTCCATAATGTGGGCCTCCGATCTCAGAAGCGATTCTCTCCGGGTTTGACGCGCTGCTGCGCAACATGAGATGTCAACCCCTCGTATGGTTGGCTTCATGGCCTCCGACAGGGGTTTTGCCCCTGCTACCGACCCTACATTGATGTCCAAGTATTGCTCACTTGCCTGCCCTATATGTTGCCGATATTTCTCATCCTGCAGATTCAAGGGGGAAAGACGCCAGCGAAAGGGCTGTTTCTCAGGACCCAACTGTACCATAAGAACGACTGGGGAGTGATCTGACAAGCCTCTTGGGAGGATCTCTATAGCCCTCACCCTACTGGCATCACCTGATGGTACGAATATATAATCAAGACGGGAGCATGAATCATGCGTCGTCGAGAGATAAGTGTAGCCCTGCTCTTCACCATGTAACCGCCGCCAGGGATCCGCCCAGCCCAACCCAGTCGCCAGGGAGTTCAGTTTGGTAGCTGAATGAACAGTGGAGTATCCCCTTGATCTCCATCTATCTTTGGCCATGTCCATCACATCATTCCAGTCCCCCCCTATCATTGCCAACCCTTCCGGTATATCCGCCCACAGGGTCGTAAGGCGCTCAACTAGTGTCCACGACAGCGGCGGGGGGCCATACACACAGCCCAATACCACCTGCTCCTCGTAGATGGTGCCCCTAACAAATACGTATTTCCCCTGAGTGTCTGTCCATGTCTTAGTGTGTTTGTATGGAACCCTGCGATGGATTAGAATCGCAACCCCACGAGACCCCCTAGTGAAGCCAGAGTGTAACACCTGAATATAGTCATATCTAAGGAGACACAACGCTTTTGTTCCCATTAAGTGCGTCTCCTGAAGCATCAGGATGTCCGCACGATAGCGTTTGGCCTGATGGAGTATAGCCCCTCTTTTTACTCTATCTAGCGCTCCTCTGACATTCCAACTCACTATCCGGAGATCCTTTGCCTGGGTTCGCATCCTATCGGTTGGAACTGCCATCAAAGGATCCCGGGACTTTGGTAAGTGAGACAATTATCATCCGGTGGGCGAGTAGTGGCCATGTATAGCAGTGACGCAGTGCAAACATAGAACGTGTTCCCCAACTTCCCCCCACCCCCCTATACCTCAAAACTGCTGAAGTATCTGTCGCGGCGGAGGTGGCTTGCAGACCCCAACGGGAGTCCCCCGCCCCCGCCAATGGTTCCCCAATAACCAGCCCATATTCAGCGGGCGTTCCCCTCGACTATTGAGAGTCTGACAGAGGTACTAGCCCCCCCTCGTGCTTCATCGGTCTAAACAGTTGGCACCAACAGCCCCCTGTCCGGGGGAATCCCAAAGCAGCAATGAGGCCGAAGTTCCCTGTGGGGGCACCAATGCGGATCCGTTAGGATCACTATAGGATTGCGATTGGCGTCTTGACCTTGACCTTCTGTTTCCTTTAACTTTGGGCTTGGGTGGTTTACGGACAACATCGCTGGATGATGAATCTGATTCCATCCTGGGTGGCGTGTGGGGCCGAACCGTCACTGTCTCGTCTGTCCAGCTGAAGACATCCTCTGGCGACTCGAAGAAAAGCGTACGTGATTGGTATACCACCCTCAGTCTGGCGGGGTATAGCAAGGCATATGGAAGTTTCAGGTCACGAAGGCGGGCCTTGGCTGCCATAAATGATTGTTGCTTCTGCTGGGCTAGCCGCGTATAGTCTGGAAATACAAGGATGCGGGCATTATCGCAGGTCAGGGGCTCTTTAGCTCTGGCTTGTTTTAAGATCGTGTCTCTGTCATGATAATTTAAGATCTTTGCGATGACAGGCCTCGGTCTGGCTCCCGTGGGCGGCTTCGGCATCAAGGCCCTGTGTGCCCTTTCAACAATGAAACAGCGGGATAGCGATTCTGGGGGAAGCCAGTTCGTGAGCCACTGAGTCAGGAACCGTTCCATGTCCTCCCCCCCCCCCCCCCTTCACATCCTTCCGGGAATCCTACAAAACGTAGATTATTTCTCCTGGCCCTACCCTCCGCATCATCCACCCACGATGCCAAGCCTCTGGTGACCGTCTCCAATGACGCGACTTTTTTCTGTACGGTAGTGACCGAGTCTTCCACCTTTGAAATCCTGGTCTCGGTCTCTGTTATACGCTCCACCGCGTTCCGTAGATCTTGCCTGATAAGCATGACGTCGGAGCCCACCGCTCCAATCTTCGCATACAAGGCGTCCCTAGACTGCATGATGGCCGCCGTAAGAGCTGCATTGTCCGGCATGCCTCCAGTTGCGTCCCCTTGTTCGGCTGCCGAAGCCCCTGCTCTAGTATAACGGTCCAATGTACTTTGCTTAGCGGACCCTCCCGCCGTTTTGTCCTTCGTCATGTTGGACTTCGCACACTAATCCCTCACGATGGCGGCTCTGTAAACCCCCGAATCGGGCTTTCAGTACGGCCCGCGCTTGTAGATCCTGCGGCGTGTGGAGCTTCCCTTCTTGACTTTTCTGCAGTCCAACTTAGTTTCTGCACAAAATCTCCCAGGATGTCGGGGCTCGGGCTGAGACCTTTTGCCCACAAGCCGCACCGAGTTCCAACCCGGCCGCTTCCACGGACAGTTGCGTCTCCCCCCCCCCTAATGGGTGCCCCACTGGCCGCCTGTTTGCTGCTCCCACCCGTCGAGGGTAGTACGGCGCAAGGCCTGCACCTAATGTCTATGCCGTAAATGTAGTCTCGGCCCGGTTCTTCACTAGGCAGGCGTCAATTCTGCGGGGTCCAGCCGTCACCAAGGCGGTCTCCACTCCGCCAGCCCACGACCCGTGACCTCCAGGGGGGGGGGTACGTCTGTGCACGCAGACCCGGCCACGGCAGACCAAGGCTCTGTTCAATCCCCGGGTCTCACAACTGCCAGTGGCCCAATATCCAGCTCCGCTCAGTGGTACAGCTTGTGGCCCCCCTCTCGCGTCTTCCAGGGCAGTACTACACAAGGCCTGCACCTTATTTCAGTAGTACATATGCCATATAGGGCGTCCCTCTACTGAGCAGGTTTTACTGCCTCGCAGGGCCCCACTGCTACACCACCGGACTTCACACCGTAGGGCCGTATGCCCCAGCAACCAAGGGGCGTAGTTAACTGTGCCGGCCTGCATACCACCAGCCGGGGCTCTGCGCCGTCTCCGGGAGCTCACCGCCGCCAGCCCGGGCTCCGTCTATCCGGTATCTGATTCCGGCCCTCAGCGTGTCCACCGTACGCCCCTTCGCAGCCCGATCCGGCCGCTGAGATGAAACACTGGAGGTGTGGGGGGGGAGGGGAGAACGAGGATCACTCACCAGGCCGCTGCTGAAATCTTCCCCAGCCACATGTATGCCTTCTCCGCTGCTGCCTTCGCCCGAAGCCGGCTGCCAGGAGCCGACATAGTCCTCGACTAGCCCTTCCTTACACGGAGGACTCCGGTGCTACAGCGACCGTCGATTCCGGCTGCCGCTCTGGAGGCTCCGCCTCAATTTCGCCCGCCAGACCGCCAAATCCGTAGGCCGCTGCTGCAATCACCCATGCCTCAGCTCGCCTGTGTGCCATGATTTCAACCGCCCAACTCCACCACTACGGCGGTATACTTTTAGGACCCAAAAAAAATCAGATGAAACAGGTTAATTGAAGGATAATTGGCACGGGCTGAGCGGAGCTCGCCTAACGCGCGTCCACCATGATGGATCGCTAGGCCACGCCCCCCATTATTTTTAAGGTCTTTCAAATTAGTTTTCAAATTGCTCTACTAGTGTAAATTGAAGGTGCCATGCTCAGGAAAGAATATCTTTCCATCCTTGTTACAAAGTCCCACCCTCTGTTTCAGAAATGTGAAATTGACTTTACCATACTGATGGTACCCAGCTTGGGTAAGAGTCTCTTTCAGTGGAGGGGGGGGTCGTTATACTTAGGTTTTTCTGCCCAAATTACTACTTCTACATGCATACACTGAAAACAAGGTGACTGCTGGCCTTGTGCTACAGCTCATGCCATCAAGGGATGTGGGAAGGAAACGGAAAGTAGGGTACAGTGTCCCCAAGTTATTTCTCTAACTGAGCTAGTGGAGGGAGAAAGGAAATCTATCACACACTCAAAACCAAAGATCCCCCTGCATTCCGTCTTTCTTTGGTTATGCTCCTGAAGGAGCTAGCCAACGCGCTGATGAGGCTGGAACAGAGGGCCTTTTTCTCTTAGCTAGTCATCCTTCAAGGGCAAGGGCTTCAGGTCCTGGCCCTCCAGGCCCATCTCCTTGTTCTCACACCAGTCTCTAGAGCCCGCTCGCTTTATACCGTGGATTGCACACACACTGTTACCATAACAGGACTCTTCCCCTTCCTACTACCCAACCAGTCTATTATCCTGTCCTCTCCTACTCAGACAACCTTTTGTGTAGTTTTACACTTCACAAACAATATGAGATGATATATGCAAAGCAACGAATGATAAACATGGCTAGACTTCACCTCAATTTAGTTCACCATGCTTACACTGTCTGGCCATGCTCCTCCCCAGTCCCCCTGGAAAAATCCATCACCTCTAGTGCCTGGGGCCGTCGTGTGAAGTTCAGTCCAGTGTTTGCTTTCTTCAGTCTCAGAACAAAGACATTTCCAGGCATAGAGTTCACCAGGCAGGATCTGTAAATCTGATCAGTTGGAGCACATAACGCTAAATTCTATACATTTTAGCTCTACTTTATGAAATTTTTCACAATGCAGTAAGCAAAAGACAGGACACATTATAAAACAGAAAATTTTGTTAGACACTAACTGCCAGATGCCAGGTTCTTCTTGTGGGATAAATGTGAGATGGCCTTGAACAATGACAGACCAAGCTGTGGTAAGAGGCTGACTTTAGTAAATCTGCAATTCTCGCTTCGTGGTACCAATTTCAGAATGGGGCTATGCTTACTTGAACAGTGTAGCTTAATGTGCAATATACAACATGGGATAACGAGATGCCAGTACATTTAAAACCCATGTTAATGTGCAATAATGCTAAGGTTCTATTTTTGCTTAAAGCAGGTGTAAGAACAAATTCACAAATGTTTTTACAAAAAGCAGGGTATACATATTGTATGTTAACTCTTCTATCCACAATGTCTTACTCCAATCTTAATCTTCTAACAAAACTTAATATCTTAAGTACTGTTCAATACACTGATTCATCCTTTCAGTCTTTGCATCCATATGAGTGTGATAACTCGTGGACAGACGGTCTTCTGGATCTAAGCCTTTACATAAGGCAGTCCAACATTTTGAAATGTAGACCCTCTATCAGTAATTAAAACCTTTGGAATACTATGCAGCTGAATAATGTGTTGTGCAAAAATGTGTGCTAACTCCTCGGAGGTAGGCAACCCAGGTGAAGATGCAAAATGACCCTTCGTAGTCAAAGGGCTCCCAACCACTAGACTTGCAGTGCAACCTTGATTTTTTTTCTTAATTTATTTTTCAGTAACTACAAAAAAAATCTGTCAACACTTTATGCTAATGTTCAGGTGGAATAGGCAAATATTGCAAGACATCTACAGGTTCTCTGTTGGAACTCTTAATCTGAGCATAATAGAACATGTTTTAATGTCTCTTGACATCAGCAAATAGTTTTGACCACCAAAATGTCTCCTGACTGCTGCTAAAGTCTTAGCTGTACTAGGATGTCCAGTAATCATGGAATCATGGGGCCAATTCATAGCCTGTTGTCTTAACTGAACTGACAGCACATATATAGTTATTCCTTGATACATCAATCTATCTCTTTCATGCCTGTCTTCTTGTTCCTTTAACTAAATCTCCTTATCTACAGATTGTCAAAATGTTAAGAAGAAAAATAATGATTGATCATCTGTCAACTAACCCTCCCTTTTAAATTGAGTCTGGTATGATGGAGCATGAGCTTTACCATTATTGATCTGTAATTTATCATAAAATCATAGAATAGAAGGAAGTCCATCTGAGTTGCCTAGGAATAAGTGTTCACTCTGATTCCAGGAACTACAGATTTCTGTACTTAAAACACTATTATAGGGTCTCAGTTCCTCAAAAGAGCTCTTAATGAGGAGTTCTTTCAGTGAATGTGTAATTTAACTGCTGGCAAAATATTTTTAGAAAAATAAGCTACTGGGTGAACCTGTCCAGTGTTTGGATTTCTTGTAGATAAAAAGAATCTCTCCACACCATGATGGGAAACTTCCGTTTTGATAATACAGGAATATTCTGCATTTGAATGTTGAAAAATGAGCACTAAAAAACGCTTCTTTAAGAAACTAAAAGCTGGATTAAACTCTTTTGACCAAACAAATCTTCCTTTCGATGTTCCTTGGTAATCGGTCTTATAATTTTATAAAATAGATGGATGAACCTCCTATGGAAATTGTCAAAGGCCAAAAACTTTGAATAGCCTTAACTGAATGTAGTGCCATCCATTGAACAATTCCTAACACTTTCTTTTCATCCATCCTAAAAACTCTACAGTAGTAGTAGGGAAAGTACATTTCTCCATCTTAGCAAAATAAAATTCCCTTAACATGTGGTTTGTGTGTTTTCAAGGAGTCAGAATAAATCAAAATATCATTATTTAGAAAATAAGGAACACATCCAAAAGTATTCTCAAAACTTCATCAATAAAGTATTGAAAAGCTGCAGGAGCATCGTAGAGTCTGAAAGGGTTGACCTGGTATTTAAACAACCTAAACCCAGTGTGTAATGCCAGTTTTTTATTCACCACCCTCTTGGACACTGGCTTGATGGTAAGCTCCTTGGAGCTCCAACTTCATGTGTATCTGCCTTTTAGTTTTGATATTAATGACCAGGGGTAATGATTATTTACTTTAAATATATGCAGGGCTCTTGATTTTCCACGCATTCTCAATCCCCCACCCCCTATTTTGTTTATTAAAAATAACTGTGAAGTAGCAGGGAGCTGAAATCTTACTAAACCTATGAACCCTTTAGCTAGGTTTTTATCTGCATACTACTTAAGATACTCTGTTTCTAGTTCAGTGAGCACATGCAATTGATTTGAAGTTATTTGTGAGTCCGGCTCCAAATCAGTCTTCCAATAATAACTTCTTTGTGGGTGCAAAACATTTGGTTTTTTCTTATCTAATACATCACTAAATTATCCATCACAAGAGGTTGGGACATTGCACAACCATTACTGGTGACATAACAATTCCTGCCAGCGTATTTGAAAAATGACTTATCAAGATTTACATGTAATCAAATACCTGTCAATAATCAGAATTCAGCTTTATTGTCCTTGCAACCCAATCAGTAGGAGCATTGTGTAAAGTCAACTAAGACATCCCCAAGATTACTTTTTTTAAGTTCAAGAAAAGGTTTAATGAAAAGATTAATATGATCATAAAAACAATACTTCGTATATGCACTTATTTGTTAGTACATAAATACATGAAGGTGTAATAAAGAATAATAATGATATATAGTATCCATTAAAATAGTAAAAGGATAATATAGAAGATGATATGAATACAATCAAAGGTTCACAGAAATCGTAAATAACAGTGCATGTCAAAAATACACAATTTTAAAAAATATTATAGAAAATGATAAATTAAACATAATTATAAATAAACAATAGGAGGTCAAGGAGGCTTGGTAACTTCTTGTTGTGAGGGAGCAGGTAAAGAAGTTTTCTTCACGGTTTCGTCTAGAAATTGTGTGAGTGGGCCCCAAAGGTGAGGACGTTTAGTAGCAAGAGAGATAGGATAGACAAGTGCTGTATCGAGGCGATGATTGTGACATACAGCATACCACCAAGCTAAATAGGACAATTTAGAGGAATCTTTCCAGTTTTTTGATATTTGCTGAAAAGCTACAGCTATTAACAAATCAATAAGTGGTAACTGGGATTGACTCGTTTTCCAGTCCGGTGTTAAACTACCTAGGAAAATGTTTGTGGGGGAGAGAGGAATTGTGGTGTGAAATATAGTGTTGATTTGGTGCCAGACCTGTTTCCAGAATATAAAAACATGTGGACAGGTGAAAAGCATATGATGATCAGCGTCAACCTGGGAACATGTCCAGCAAATGTTGAGATTTGTGTTGTGTATTTTATGTAGGTATGTGGGGGTAAGAAACAATCTGTTGTAAATAAAGAAGAGTGTTTGTATTGTGCTGGCCGCTCTGGAAGATTTCCTAAGTTTCGTCCAAATTCTGTTCCAAAAAGAGATAGGCCAATTCGTTCCCAGATCGGATTCCCATGAGAGTTGCACTTTGGTTTTGTCTCGGATCTCAGGAGGTACCATTAAATGGTGGACGCTTTGGGGTTTATGTGCAAAAGGTTATGCCATGAGAAAAGGGGGTGGGAGGGTGAGGAAGGTGAAGATTTGAGTTTAGCATAAGTGTCAAGTATTGCGTTCTGCAAGGTCAAAAATTTAGGTTTAAAGGAAGAAGGCAAATGATAAAGAGTTTGTAATTGCGTAAATTGAATGGGTGCGCCGTGATCTAAAAATTGATGAACCCAGAGTAGACCTTTATTTCTCCAAGCCTTCCAATATATAGGTTTCCTATTAAGAAGGATTTGTTTATTGTGCCAAATTGTGGAATTGAGAAAAGTGTCTAAATTATGTACTACTAAGTGGGGTGCAGTGGATAGTAGTTTACAGGATTGCTTAATTATGGGAGTAGAGAGCTTTTGTGGTTTGCGAGTAAAGGAGAGATATTCCTGAAATGAGAAGGGAGCTAAAAATTAGGTCTCAAGATCCACCCAGAGAGGTTTATCTTCAGATTGATTAGTGATCCAATTCGATAGTTGTCGTAACTGAAAGGCTTTGTGATAGTTGGAGAAATGGGGGAAGCTGACACCGCCTTCAGATTTTGGTCTTGTTAATTTCTTTAACGCCATTCTTGGTTTTTTAGCGTTCCATAAAAAAGAAATCAAAATAGAATTAATCTTTTGAAAGAATTTAGATGGAATGGAAAGTGGAATGTTAGAAAGGATATACAAAACTATCGGAGTCATCATCATTTTGATTGTGTCCAGACGACCCCACCAAGAAAGATGAAGGGGATGCCATCTTGCGACCAATGTTTTAAGTTTGGCAGAACATTTGTCTATGTTTAAAGAGATAGATGTCTTTATAGAGGGAGAGAACCAAATGCCAAGATATTTTATATGTTTAGGGTTCCAAGTAAAGTTGGAAATCTTAAAATCATCCTTAAAGGTGTATTTGGTTAAGGGTAGTATCTCACACTTTCCTCTATTCAGTTTATAGCCAGATACCAATCCATAGGCCTCCACCTCTCCCATGAAAGCTGTAAGTGAAGATTGTGGTTGGGAGAGAAAAACTAGAATATCGTCAGCATATGCTGGCAGCTTAATTTGTTGAGGATCCGAGACAAAACCTGTGATTGAGTTATTCTGGCGTATTCTTGAGAGAAAGGGTTCTAAGGCCAAATTGAAAAGAAAAGGGGACAAGGGGCATCCTTGGCGTACTCCTCGTTTAAGATTAAAGTAGGGGGAGATGAGGCCATTTGTAGATATGGCGGCCTTGGGCTCAGAGTAAAGTAGGGCTATTAAAGAAATGATTTTCGGTCCAAACCCAAACCACTTGAGAGCGTGGAAGATAAAAGGCCAGTAAACCCTATCAAAGGCCTTTTCTGCATCTAACGCAATTGCCGCCAAGGAGTCCGGATAATGTGATGATTTAGATAAAATGTCAAAGAATAAGCGTGTATTGTCAGTGATGTTGCGGCCTTTGACAAAACCTGATTGTTCTTTTCCAAGCAGCATGGGAAGATGTAGTTCTAATCTTAGGGCTAGAGCTTTCGAGAACATTTTATAATCTACGTTAACTAAGGATATAGGTCTATAATTCTTACAGTAACGTAAATCCTTATCAGCCTTTGGTATTAGACAGATCAAGGCTTCGGAAAAAGAGCCAGTGGAATTACGGGAAGCAATAAAGGAAGAAAGAAGAGTGTGTAAGTGTGGGAGTAATAGATGAACGAAATGTAGATAAAATTCCACTGTGAAGCCGTCTGGGCCTGGGGCCTTGTCTTTTTTAAGAGTTTTTAAAGCATTTAACAATTCTGTTTGTGTAAGTTCAGCTTCCAAAGAAGCTAAATCTAATTGGGGATTAATATGTTTTTGAATTGTGGAGAAATATTGGGATATGTCTGTATCTGAGGGTGTGTTTTCTGGTGTGTAAAGGGATTGATAGAAATGTACAAATTCTTGGAGTATTTCAGTGTCTTTGAATTTCAGTGCTTGGCTATCATCTATAATGGAATCAATATGAAGTTTCTGTTGTTTAATCTTTAGATAATTGGCTAGAAGTTTGCCTGATTTGTTTTGGCCACCATAATACTTCGCTGAGGATTTCAGTAAGTATAGGGAGGCCTGTTCGGAAGTGGATTCGTTAAAAGCGATTTTTGCATTGATGAGATCTTTAAGGGAGTCCTTCGACTTGGAGGTGTGGAAGGAGTGCTCAAGTTTTTTGATCTTAGCAAGAAGTGTGTTATGTGATATGCGGGAAACTTTACGTTTATTTGACACAAATCTAATGATGAAATCCCGAGCCGTGGCCTTAAAGGCGTCCCAGACTGTATGAAAGGAGACACCATTCGTTAAATTAATCTGAAAAAACTCTTGAGCGAAAGAGGTAAAAGATGAATTGAAATTAGGGTCAAGAAGTAAGAAATTATTGAAACGCCATTTTTTTGGTAATATGGATTGATTTAAAATGTCTAATTGGATTGAAACAGTGCATGATCCGAAATGAGTATAGGGCCTATGTCAGCAGAACGTAAGGATTGGGAAATGTTGTGTGAAATAAAAATATGGTCTATTTGAGATTGTGTTTGATGTGGAGAGGGAAAAAAGGAGTATTCTCTTGTGGATGGGTTGCAGAGGTGCCTTGAGTCTAATAAGTTTCTTTGTTGAATAGTTCGTGTGAAAACTTTGCGTGGCGTGTTTGGGATATAGGGGGATTTAGAATTTCTATCAATAAATGGGTCCATCACTTGGTTGCAGTCTCCTGCAAGAATAAAGTTTTCTGATGGGTACTTGAGCAATAACTGAGATATACGAGACCAAAACGTGGCATCACCGCTAGTAGGGGCATAAATGTTAAGCAAAGACAGTGGGGTCTTCCCCCAGCAGGAGGTTAGTGAGAATCCACCTACCATCTGTGTCGGATTCTTGAGATATAAGCTTGGCATTCAGTGCTTTGTGACAAAGAGTTATAACCCCATTCCTTTTGCCATCTCCTGGTGAGAAAAAGATTTCACCAACCCAATTTCTTTTGAGTTTTAGTGATTCGCCTTCGGTGAGATGTGATTCTTGTAGTAACGCAATATTAACATCTAATTTGGAGAGGTGAGATAAGACTCTCTGTCGCTTAATGGGGAGTTCAAGCCTCTGACGTTCCATGTGACAATTTTCAAAAACATGTGTGAGATGAAAGTAATAAAAACATAAGTGAACCAATAAAATCTCGTAAATTGTGAACAATAGTACATGTGAAAAATTCAACAATAAGAGCTATAAAAAACATTGAAGTAAACCTTATATTAGGCACGAAGATATTAAAAGTTAAAACCAATTGAGAGAAGCTGAAAAGGTGGGAAAGATGAAGAAAAGGAAGAAGCAAGATTGGAAAAAGAGGCAAATGATAGAAACATGTATGATAAGAAGAAAGAAGAGGGAATAAAAGAGAAGGGGTGAGAGCTGTAAAGAAGAATATAAGAAAAAGGATCATATCCACATAGAGGTCAAAACATTGGAAGGATGGGGGGAGAGACCACATGGAACGATGACGTACCCGGACTCCATGAGGTAAGGCGGGGAAGACTTCGGGATGTAAACAACATTCAAAACTAAAAGGTCAAGCACACAAGGTTAGGTCCTGTGTAAAAAGAAACAAAAAATGGTTAATACAAACAGGATGGAATATGTCATGACACATTATGACATCAGACGTTATAAGGTTATAACCTGAAATGGAAGAAGATAATGAGAACAAACAAACCATTATATCATGACACAATCCAATCTAGAATTTTGTAAGTAAAACAACATACTGAAAAGCTAAACCCTATTCCAATATATAACAGAAGAAGAGCTATTTAGAGATTAATGAGATCAAACAAACCATTATACCATGGCAAAAGCTATACTAAACTTCTATAGTTAAAACAACACACTGAGGATTTGATCCCTATTCAAATACATTCCAGAAGAAAAGCTATTTAAAGCGAGTGCTGGAAATGTCCATCTTTTCTGGGCATTGTGCATTGAGGAAACTCTTCAGCTTTGTTGGGTCCTCATAAGTCGTGGTGTTATTGTTGAGAGTGACTTTAAACAAGCAAGGATGAAGCAATCCGAAACGAGCTCCAATTGAACGCAACGTTGGACGTATATCGAGGAATTCTTTGCGTCTATCTGCTGTGGATTTGGCATAGTCTTGCGAGAAGAACAGTTGATGACCTGAAAATGAAATACGCTTCAGGAGCCAAACTGCGGAAAGCACTTTGAGGAGGTCTGTATACTCAAGGAAATACAATATAACTCCTCTTGGTCTTTTCGTGCTTGAGGGTGTTGGATGCAGTGGGCCCAGTCTATGAGCGCGTTGTATATTGAGAGTAGTGTCCTCCGGTAGATTTAGTACTGTCGGTAGAAATTTTTGAAAGAAGGAGATGGGATCCGATCCCTCCGCGCCTTCCGATAATCCATAAATGCGAAGGTTGTTGCGTCTGTTTCTATTTTCAAGGTTTTCAACCTGTTTTTGCAGGGATGTAATTTGGGAATGAAAGATGTCTACTTTGTTGTAACATGCACTGAGAGTTTCAACATTATGTTCAACCTTGGTGACTCTTTCTTCCAATTTTTCCCATCCATCGGTTAAGATTTGTATTTTAGAATTTGTCTCCTCAACAAATGGCCGCAGAGCTCGAATTTCTTCCAGAAGGAGATCCATGGAGACAGGCGAAGAAGGCTTCGGTGGAGAGGGTGGATTTTGTTTAAGGCGTTTAGTTGTTGTTTTAGTAAGAGAAGAGGAGCCATTGGTCGTAGTCGAAGAAGCAGCTGTTTTGGGCGTCGATGTTTGGGAGTGTTCCATTTTAATGAAGTTCACACGTGACTTTGAATGGACAATAAATCTACGATTTGAAGATATTTGCAATTAAGATACTTTTTTAACCTACCCATGCAATGGGAAGAGTTAAAACCTATACAGAAAAGGTTATGTAAAACTGCAAGGTATAACGTAAGTGCGCAATTCCACCTAATAATAGTGGGCAGGGCACACTGCAACAGAATTTGCGTACATTTGGCGCATGACAGAATATCAAAACATACAATTACCAATAAGCATGAAGTGAAATATAAAAGTGATATCTGTATGCTTAAGTGGAAGAGAATATATGTATGAAATGTAAGTCACCACAATACATTACAAGAGTGTCTATGCCCAAGCAAACCATACCACATGCTTAGCTTAATACCATATCCAAGAGAGCCACTTTAAATAAAGAATCTCGTGGTACACTCATATAACATTGTAGGTTCTGAGAGAAACACAGCTAAGAAATGCAGATATTTGCACATACACATTAGCAACACAGAAACAAGGTTGCTGAAATGCCTATTAATACAAGCGCATGGGAGTAATGTCCAAATTCATTTTTCTACATGACTTCTAGTGTGAAACATCCATAGTCAGTGAACCGGGGTCAGTAAATGAATAAAACATTGCTCCTTTTGAAGAAATTCAGCACGCAATGAAAATAATCTCCTCAGTGTGCAGACTGCTTTGAAGCCACAGTTCTCATTCAGTTAGTCAGGAAGCGATATGCTTCACAGAAGGGGCATTGCGAGGCAAAGTTAGGCAATAAATCACTGCAGAGTTTAAATTTAGAGTTCTTCTCTCCTTAGTTGTTAGTTCGATTTGTTAACATCCATAAATCTATGCTGCCAGTGAAAATGGAAAGTGAAAGGAAAAACGGCTCCCTCAGCGTGTGGGCGGCAGTTAAGCAGCTGTCGCAGATACCTCAGCTGTGAGCAGAAAGGTTAATAAAAGGTCGAAGCTTGCCAGAAAGAAGACGAAAATACTTCCATTTAGAGGCGCTTACATTCCGACCTTAATTTATACAGTTTTGCCGACCTTCAAGACTTGGGTGAAGCCAGAAAATCCCTCGGAAAGCCCCGTCACCTCAAGAGAGTCACGGGAGTGCCGCCATCTTCCTCGGGCGCAAGCCACGCCCCCAAGATTACTTTTAGCCGTTGAGGACCTATCAAAGTGAATAATTTCGTGATGTTTGCAAAGCAGACCCAAGAATTCAAGTGTATATGAAACTACTCTGGACCTAAACACAGAACAGAATCTTCCACTGCCTATGGTTCCGCAGGGATTGTTTTCTAAATTACAGGAATTTGGAACATTTGAGCAAACATTTGAGCAAACATAATGTCCATATAGTTCTCTGAGGATCCTGAATCTAAGACCCCCTAAACCATAATCTTCTGACAAAATCATTTTCATGGAAAGTCTCGCGTGAGCCATAGCTGGCTGCATGATATTCACTACCCAACTGGGAGCTGACTTAGTTTGTGCACTTAACAAGGCAGCTCCTTTCATTGTTGAGGAATCTAGATTTCTACTGGCTGCTGTCTCTGTGTGTCCCATTGCAGATTCAGATTCTTGATTCTTAAATGATCTAGATTTCCTTTTGCATTCTTCTGCAAATGAACTGACCTTCCACAATATAGACACTCTCTCTGTTCTCTCTTGTTTAGATATAGTTCCTTTTTCACTGCTTAATTGCATAGGTTCTGAATTTTCTGAGACTCCATTTGTTTCTGACTTCCACTGGATTGATAGTGCTTTTGTTTTTTATGGACAGTGTTCATATAAATGCTGTTCCATCTGAACCACTAAATCTGTGCGCTCCTCACATTTAGCAGGAGAATTACCACTGTTCCCAAGATATCCTTCCGTTCTCTTTGCAGCCATTGCTAGGATATGGATTTTGTTTTCACCTCTGGGCAACCGTTCTTTGCCAAGTGATTGAAAGTGGTTATATAACTTAATAGATCTTCATGGCCAAAGGTTAATAACCCATCATCTAAAGAAAGAGTGTGTGATTTCCTATCAGACAATTTCTGCATATGATCATAGATCATAAATTATACAGCAAATGATTATTTCTCTCTACGAATGAAATGCTCTAATGTGCAGCATTCCTAATTAAGTAAGATAAAACAAACGCTACTTTAGTTTGATGTTTTGGGAAGATCATAGGTTTACATAAAAAGTGTATCTGGCATTGGTTAATCAAGAAATAATCCACCCTTCTTTGGGTCTTCAGAAAACCTTTCTGGCGGTCTTAAGGGTATGATTGGAGTCACCACAGCACAAAAATGTGGAAACAAACTTGGTGTCTGCAAGGGAAGTATTGTTACCCAGGAATCTGTATGCTTGAAATCTGTGGGCAGTACACTTAACTAGCTTCTTTTCTCTCCTTAATCAGTTACCGATCTCTTGTTTCACTGCTGTTAACTCTGACTCTAGAGCTTTACTCTCAGACTTCATTGACTTTGCCTCCTGCTGTAGCTTAGTTACAGCATTGTATATCTGGGAAAGAATGGAGTCTCGGGTTCCACTGCTCAGGTTGGATTTAACTTGGACTAAGCAATCTGTCGGAAGGCACTAACCTTGTACTCTGGATCCAGTGGCAGTAGTACAAACTTCTGACTATTGCTACCTCCAGCAATAGCCACATTAAAATATGGAAGGGACAATGTCCTAAGGAACAAAACAGGGACACCCGGACATCGCAGACTACCACATGGGCTTGTTATTTCTGGTAGATATTGACCTCTGCATGACAAAGTGGCTATCTTAAGGCAATAGTAGATATCTTATTAGCCTGCCTCGCAAGTCCTGCATCTAACCATAACCAAGAAAGAATATACATGTGGTGTAGCTGTATGTATCTAATTATTTTTGTTCTGATGTGAGAATTTGTTTCTCTTGAAACAGAAGCAAACAACAGATTAGTATATTTATATATGTTCTTCAACACGTCTCTCCTATAAGTACGATAACTACCCCAAGTTTCTTAACTATGATGCCTCTGGTGGAAATCTTATTTTCTAGTTAAACTTTTATGTTACTGGAAAGGTTACTAACGAGCATTAAAATTCTGTGGGTCTGAGTATCTTACGCATATCATGTATAACAATCTCTCATGTGTAACATTATCTTGACATAAAATCACTTCCTGTTCTTTCACAGGATCAAACCCCAAGTTTAAATGTATAAATTCCTAAAGTGTTTAGCCATGCTCAAAGTGAAATGTTCAAAATAGTTCAAAGTTACCTTACTCAACATTTCTTAGGCCCGATTCTGAGATTGGTGGTCCAACTGCAGGACGGCCGTTTTGGCAGTCAGGAAATGAAGCTGGCGGCATCCTGACTGTCATATTCTTGATACACCGCTGGGCTGGCGGTGTTGTGTCAGGGGTGCCACAGCAGCAGCATGCTTAGGCTCAGAGAGAGCCTCAAGCATATGCCGCAGCAGCTCCGCTTGCACGTCGGTGCACTGTGTACCATGTCGTGCATGGCACACAGTGCAAGCAGAGGACGGCACAACATGTGCCCCCATGCACTTGCCCAATGGCCAAAATCGCCCAGGGGCCGAGACTTCCGCTTTCCCCACCGCCGCTCTGTCAAGATCCAGGATCCTGGCGGTAGTCTTGTGGTGGTCCATATCGACGAGGAGGCAGCAGTCGGACGCCACCGACGGTACAGCAGTCTCAAGACCGCCCTACTCAGAATCCGGTTATACACTTTTCAGACTACTTCTCTGTATTCATATCTGTCTCCTAACAAACTCCGAAGGAAGCAATGAATCTTTGTAAAAGAAAATCCTGAATCCAAGTAGGAATTTCCTAGATGAGCAGCATTGTAGCAGTGAAACATGAGGAAAGTTATACCGGATAATCCAAGTTGGCTGCAACTCTCTCCAAACAACTGGAGATTTCAGGAACTGTTGGAAAATGTAATTTGTTGTTGGGGAAGCTGTCTCTAAATGCAATTTTCACACATGCGGCGCCTCACACCAGACAGTGCCAACACTCTGTGATGACCCCCCAGCCTTTCCTTCTCTGATGCGAACTCGGCTTGAGTTTGTTTGGAGTATTGTGCAGCTGCTTCCACCAAGCTAGAAGTGGTAATGTCTCTTGACATGTCTCCTGACACGCACATCCTAATTTCCCAATAAAATTAAAGGTCCAGAAGGCACATACAACAGTTTTTGAAATGTGTGAAATAGTTGAAAGGTGGCCCAGTTCCAATTTAATTGCTTCCTTTATAATGAAAGTACTTAAACCTAGGGTAGGGGGATCATGGTCTGTATTTACAATTGACCCCAATACACATTTGTATTTGTTGACCAAGTTCATGACCAATACGTGAGGTCTGGAAGTTTCTTGCCCCGAGCAGTTTTGTGAGGCAGAAATGACAAGTCGCCATACCTATTGTTAAAATCCATCCAACCCACTCTTAAAGCTGTAGGTTGATCTGCTGTTTACCGTATGTTGATCTATCCTACGAGGACTGATCATGTTTATTATATAAGTGTAGTGGTCCACTAATTCCAATTCCGTGATCCTTTCTTAAATACTACACTGGGCATATTGCTGTTCAAAGAACTCAGAATTATATTTGTGAGCTCCATTGACCTGTAGAGTGTCTCTTGTGTTTTTTAATTTTATAAAGGAGAAGAGCGAACCCCATGCAGACTTGGTGCTTCAGAACTCTTGAGAGACGGAGCTTGAGGAAGGTACAGCAGTTGTGGGAGTTCTTCAGTAGCTGTGCTGCTTGATGCAAGGGGTCATAGTTCAAGCAGCAGAGCTCTAAGCTGTCCTATTCGTGCCTGAATTTAGAGGGATAGTCGAAGAGTGCCAGACTTACCAGCTCAGGCAGTCAAGGAGAAAATTCCTTTTCTCCTTTTTCGCTTTTCAGTGCAAACATTGGTTGACTGGAATTTTCGAGGGATTAATGTTTTACTGACAGCTGTCAATATCTTGACCTTGCTGTGAACTTGCAAATGAAGCTTATGCATGTGCTTTTTTATTTATATGTATCTATACTTGGTCAAATACATGTTCTATATAAAATCAGGTGTATCCGTAAAATGGCATTTTTATATATTGTTTTTCATCCTTATAACCACTGCAATCCTTCATTGCGATTGTCTAAGGAGGATACGTTATTGATGCTTAAAAGGTATTTAAACAAAATACCCTAGCTGCAGATGGGAGCATTAACACTAGGCCGATGATAAGTGTAGTTCATGATCCTACAAATAAGTCAACACGTTTAAAATACTATATGCATCTTCCTTCCCATCCTTCAATTCTCGATAATATTAATGTATGCACAGCCAGAGTCTGAATCCGGAACAATGTGTAAGTCCTTCGTGTAAATCTTGTAAGTTAGACATTTCCAATTCAGTTATTGCCATAACATTTAAACAATAGTATAATTACTTTACCCTGAATCGCTGTCTTGAATGAATGGTTAGTTTAACAGGGTAGAGATAGTCCATTATTAATTGTGTTTATAAGTCGTTGTAAGTCTGATAACTTTTAGGGGGAATAAAACAACTGCACACGTTCAAATATATTCAACATCAAGGCGCTTATGTATCAATGCATTTCCCCAATTGACTCAAAATGTGTGCATCCCTTTGATACATCAGGACCCCTGTTTAGCCAGATAGTCATTTTGTGTTAGCCGCACTTTGGAAACAAAGCCAAGCAACAAGCTTGACTCTGTTAGCAGCTGCACAATAGTGCAATCAATGTAGGTTTCAAAGAGGCCGGATTACTAAGATCTCATGATAATATTTTGGTGGTGTTTCATTTGGAGAGATAGCCACGTAATTTCTTCTTTAAACTACGCTCCTTCAGACCAGAAGGGGATGTTTTTAGAACTTTCCCAGCATATACAGCATGTTCCCTCCTAGACTCACTACCACTAGCATAGATTTGAGTAGAAACCGATTTTCACACGACCAGTGCTTGGTACGATGAGTATAGCTCTTTATCCTTGGTCCTGAAACTGCCACTTCTGTTTAAATAAGGCCGTTCTCCTCCAAACATGTCTGCTCGTAGTCCTTGATTTCCAATGTCCTTTTTAGGCTGAGCCTGGGTGGCGCATGCGCTGCTCTGCGAGGCGTGCTGTATTAGGTATGGACATAAAGCTTCGCCCACTCTCTGCCCATATTTTTCATTGGCTTGTATCATTGTCCACTGTAAACTGTGGCTTTTCATTGGTCAATAGGCTTAGTAGTCCCTTCTTAGTACCGCCTTGTCTTATTTTGTAACCTCCAATGAGGACATCCCTTGTTACGTGTTTCGTTACTCGGTAGGCGTTATTTACAGCCTCTGAGCGCTATTTTCTCAAATAGCTGACAGTAGGCAGGACACGCTCTTTCCTAACACTTTCAAAAAAAATCTTTATAGCACGGGCGCCCAACGCATTTGCAATGCAATAGGTCTCACATTTGCGAGAGTTTAAGCTATTGGCATTGTAAATGACAATGCCTTTTATTTATCGGTTTTAAAAACAACACATAAATGAAAGGCATTGTCAATTACAATGCCAATAGCTCAAACTCTTGTAAATGCAAGACTTATTGCATTTCAAATGCTTGTTTAAGTCTTGCTTGCAGCTTTAGTACAGCTTTAGTTGTATGTTGTTGAAAGACCTACAGTAAGCAATCTCAATACTTCCAGTGTACTTCGAGTCAGCCCATTGCTTGTCATTGCTTGGGTTCATTGTCAATCTCATTTGCTTGCTTCTTGTTCAGTGGCAGCCCTTCCTCTTGTTGTTTGTCTCTCCCATGCAGTATAGCTTCCACTTTTCACATTCATCGTACTACTTTTTTATTCTGCTGTTAGTACTCCATACGAGTTGCTGTGTTTTCTTGCTTTCTCCCTGTGCCCTGCTCCCCCCCTTACGCCTCCCGCGTCCCCCGAGCTCAGCCACTGCTTACCTCCCCTCACCTCTCCCTGTCTTGCTTGACCTACCCTCCACTCAGCATCTTCATTGCTTTTCCTTCCATTTTGGTGCTCTTGATGCTTAGTGGCTCCTACCTTTACTCCCACACCTCCCATCCATTTGACTTCTGTTCCCCTGTTCCTTTCATTCACATCCTTTTAGTGTGTGTGTTTTTTTTTTTTTTGTACGTCTTTCTTGGAGGGCTTGGTAGCTGCAATTTGCTGCCTGGCCCTTACGTTTTCAAAAGGTGTTTTTTTCGCACATTTTAATATTTTTCTTGGCATTTTCTTTTCCAAGATTGGCGAGCCATCATGACACCGTGCATTCATGGTGGTCATGATTGGCTGCTGCAGTGTCTTTATGCATATGTGCGCAGGTATGATGTCTGCGGGTACACCTTATTGCACCTTTTTGTCACTGCACGAACATCATCGTCAAAAAGCATTGCAAAAGGAAATGCTTCTGTATTGGCACTAAGGTGCTATAAATGAATGTGATCAATACTTTTTGTACCGCCTTCGGGATGTACAAAAACCTTGAATTCTAACCAGTGCTTTTTAAAAAAATTGTTTCTGTTGTAGGCCTAATTTCTCGTTTTCCGATTTCTCGAGATTATTCCTACTTTAAATCTTGCTTACAGAGTTTGATATTTTCTTTACGAGTAGACTGCTTTCCTTTTTCGAGACCCCCTTCTTCATGATCCATGAAGGTAGATTGGATAAAAATTAGTGAAATGGAATGGTTGAGATAGATGGGCAAACAGAGACGAGGTCTCGCCACTTTTTGATCTTGTGCACTTCAAATCGCTGGATTACTATAAACCAGACTTTCTTTGACATTTCAGAATGTACATCAAGTGTCACAATTGCTTTACTGCAGTTGATGTCCCCTTGTGCCACCTTCATTTTGTGGTTTGTCATGGAGCATTTTCTGTCATGAGTACTGTTCAACTGTTGGTGTCAATCTTGTGACTGTAAAGAGACTCATCTCTTCACCCCCATCCCCCGAAGGCTTGTTAAACATATGAACCTTAGCTAAGGTTTCATCTACATACTGTTTAAGATATTCTGATTCAGTGAGCACTCACAATTGACTAAAAGGTATTTGTGCACCCAGTTCCAAATCAATCTTCAAGCATATATTCTTTGTGGGTGTGAAACATTTTGCTTTTTTCGGTCTAATACATCACAAAATTATCCATCACAAGTGGTTTGGAAATTGTACTACCAATATTGGTGATATTGCAATCCTCTGCTTATGTGGATTATTCGTAACCAGCAGTAGTTTGTACTTCTCCTATTTTATCACATAATAGACTCATATATGCAATATAGTTGGAACAGGATCATAACTCACAATTTCAGGTCTCCAGTTTACCATTATTTAACATGGTTGCCTAATTTTTATGGGCTTATCGAGTACCCTACCGGGTTGTATGTTCCAGCGATTATTCGAAAACATGAGACGAGTAGGGCCTTCAAACCAGCTGTGGAAGGGAGTGGTGATCTCTAGAAGGCCAGTGGTCTTTGGCTATGTGTACATTAAAAGGAGCCATGACGTTATTAAACTCTCAAGTCTTCTTAGTACTGGTGTGTCCATACTGTTGGGCTTTTTTTCCCCACTATTGGGACTAAAGAAAAGTTCTGTTACATGCATAGGCATTGTCTGCATTGGTAGAATTCAAAGAGTTTGCTTGATCGGTGCTGTGATTGTTGACTTTCTAGGCTATAACAGTTTTCTCTTTAGGGAAAGTGGCCACGCTTACTGCTTTAATGGACAATTCAATGCCCTTAGCCACTGCCTAATTTTGCCTTGCTTTACTATCAGCCGGAAATACTTGAAAAACCCAGACATTTTAGGCATTTTATTGAATTGTCTGCATTGCAAATATAAAGAGGACTGGATAAGTGTAATGGCCTATTTTGTAGGATATGTTTATCTTTATTCAGGGCTTAACATACTTGTAAAACTGACAGCTTTTTGTAGCACTTACTGCTGGCTGTTTTTAAGACCTAGCAGTGCGGAAACACCAAAGTTAAGGACGGTAAAACAATTCCTGGTGCTGCTGCCTCTGCATGTATAGATGTCTCTAAGAGGGAGATGGAAGCAACATGGAGGGCCGAGGTGGGGAGAAGAAACAATGGGCGACATAGCAATGTGGAGCGGGCAGGGGTGAAGCACAAGGGCGAGAAAACAGCAGGGAGGACACGAATGAACACAACATGGAGAGGTTTGGAGAGAAGCACACGAACGATAGTGAGCAACACAGAGTGCAGAAAAAAAAGAGGTATATGTGGTAGACAGCGGGAAAACACATGCACTCTCATGGAACGCTTGACCAAAAAGGAAAAATGAGTGCTTGAAAAGTAAGCAGTTGAAGCACAGAAGCCAACCAGTCGAAAGGGATTGTAATGAGGCTTTGATCCATGGGAGAGACAGTAAAGCCAACCAAAAGTAAGCAATGGGCGGGCTCCAAGCCCCTGTATGTTCTTGGTAACTCAAATATCTTTCACAACCAGACAGCTACGCTACCTGGTAGGCTTTTTTGTTGTTGTAGGAAACTTTTTATTGATTTTATGCAAACAGTGGTGAATACACACAGTAAGTGTTCAAATACATATATATATTCCAGACCCTTGCTTCCCTTGTTCCCTTTCCCGCCCTGCTTTGCACATGGCACTAAGGAGCACATGCATCAAAGGTTTTTGCGAGCGCAAACAGTGCGATTCGCAAAAATCGGCCATTTGCGCCCGCAAAAAGGCCTTTTGCGATGCATTAAAGTGTTAGGCACTCGCAATTTAAGAAATCGCAATTTATTGCGATTTCTTAAATTGCGATTACATTTAAGGAATCGCAATTTGCGATTCCCTAAATGCAATGCAACAAAAAATAAATATTTGCGAATTTGCTATTAAGAAATGTAAATTACCATCAACTTTAAGTTGATGGTAAGTTATGAAATCTTTGAAAAATGCACAAAAGTGCATTTTTCAAAGTTACATGTTACACACACACATGCCCTTGGGGCATGTGTGTGCGCAACATGGGTGTACATAACAATTTCAGGGGTGCAACAGGGTGTCCTTTTGGCACTCTTGCACCTTTGAAATTGCATGCGCAATTTGTGAGTACCAATGGAGTACTCGCAAATTGCGCATGTAATCTCATTCATTCCTATGGGCCTTCAGGCCCATAGGAATGAATGGGAATCAATTCTTAATTGCGACTCGCAATTTACGAGTCGCAATTAAGGAATTTTAAGGAATCGCATTTTTTTGGGCAAATCCTTCATGCATTGCATTTTGCGATTTCTAAATAGCGAATCGGTAAAATTCGCTATTTAGAAATCGCAAAATGCGGGCTTGATGCATGTGCCCCCTAAATGTGTCTTCCCCAGCACCTCTACTTGCACAACCTGTCCTGCCGTCTCTCGGTGGGCAATGATGTTATGGTGGGGTCTCTCCACCCATAGGGTTGTCAGAGCTGTTTTCCAGTCCATGGTAGGCTGGCCATGGCCCCCAAACTGTTTCAAATTTCCTTGGTAAGCCGCGACTTTTTAAAACAATCTTTCCGCCTCCATGCATCTGTTCATTCCCACTTGCCAAATAGCTCTTGTGGGAGCGTCCGCTCCACACCACCCCATAACTTAGCAATGTCTCTTTTTGCTACTATAAAGCCCAACAAAAAGCCAGTAATTGCTTTCTAGGGAGATCAGCATCATTAGGTATACCCGATCAGTTGGCGGGTTTTGGGAATAGCAGTCTGCACCACGGCTTCCAACTCTGCTACAACTGTCCCCCAGTAATCTCGCAACTTCCGACCGCTCCAAATCGAGTGAAGAGAAGTGCCTTCCTCCTCCCCACTCTGAAGCCATGTGCGACTTTCTGCTGTCCCCATTTTGTGTAGCCGGGACCTGTTATAATATAACCTGTGGAGGATATTAAACTGAATTGGGCACAACCGGGCTCTGATGGCAACTTCCATGGGGTGTATCAACGCCGCATCCCAATCTACATCTTCCAGATGTCCCACATCAACTTCAGATTTGCCCCTCAGTGACGCAAGGTTGTCCAGTGTGTTGTTTAGGATATACGGTATAGCTAGGATACTGCCTTTCATGCAAGCGCGCCTCCAAGGACCCAGGTCACCAGCGGGCTGTATTCTGGAAGGTCCAGTTCCAGTACTTTGTTACTCCACATTGCTTGCTTCCATTGCAAATATTTGTACCACTCTGTCTGCTAAGGCCTATTCTCGCTGTAATACCCTCCTGAAAGGCCATCACCAGTTTTATCCCAATTTGTTCCTATCTCTGAAAGCCTGTGAGTTTGCCTACTAAGGGCAGTTGTGCACTCTTCCACATCGCAGTGGCCATAGTGAGCTGCCCTCTTCAACCCACGGCATTTGTGGCATCGTCCCAGGCCCTCAGGGTGATCCTGGTCGGCTCAGGTAGGCACTTCCTGTCCCATTTTCCATATATATAATGAATATAGGTTGCCCTTCCCATGGCCGCCCTCTCCAGCCTATACTCCGGTTCATTCTGGAGGCTGTGGCCCCATTGATTAATTATCTGCAACTGAGTAGCCCTATAGTACGCTCTCACATCGGTGAGCACCAATCCTCCATCAAAGAGTGGTCTGTATAGCGTTTTTAGAGCTATTCTTGGGGTGCTCCCATCTCAAAGCAAGGTACAAAGCATTTTATCTAAGTTGTCGAAGTATTTATCGGGGATGTAATATGGGGTATTCTGAAAGATGTAGAGCAGTCTGGGTAATGTAATCATTTTGCAAAGGGCAGTCCTACCCATGATTGTTAAAAGGAGTTTGTTCCACCTTTCTGCGTCATTACGGAAGCTTCCCAGGACCCTTTCTAGGCTATGCTCTAAAAACCGTTCACGATCCAGTGTGATCTTAATGCCTAGGTATTTGAAACCCAAGCTCATCAGTTGGAGATTCTGCGTCAATCCCTCTTGTGTATCCTGCATGGGACAGCACCATGTATCACCACAATGTAGACACTTGCAGGCATTACCCAGCAGGTGTGTCTCCTGCAAGAGTACCAGGTCAGTGGAGTGCCTACGGATACATTGTTTCAAACCCTCTCTTGGTTTTTACAACCCAGCCCGTTCATGTCCCATGAAAGAATGGTCAGTGGGTCAGGGTATTGGCCAGCCGTCTGCTATCTCGCCCGGTGTTGTGCTGAATGTGTGACCACATATCATTCTGTGTCCCCCTCTGAACAACTAAACTTAATAGTCTCAACCCGTCCCCTCGCCCCACGTTTCCCTGACATGGGTTTCAACTACCCACTTCCCCAACTTAGGAAAGGTCTGTCGCTCACCACACCCTTCGAGCAGCTCACTCAAGCTCCTTCCTCACTCAGTGAAAATCCAGCCCTCCCGACCTTCCTTCCCACAACATACACTCAGTTGCAGTTCACAGTATGAAGTATATCTCTGAGGTGCTGCCTAGTCTTCAGTGTCCGTAGTCTTCAGTGTCCGAGGCCCTTTCACTGTCCTCCATGCACTTATCAGCAGATGATTCATCACCAATGGGGGGCGTACTGGTTGTCTCCTTTGTGTGATTATGACCCTCCTCAGTGACCTCTTCGGGACCTACACCACTGCGGCAGATCCCACCAGCCTCCATCTACGACCAGGGTCTCCCTGGAGGCGGTGGCCGATGGCCCCGGTCACCACGGCGGTCGTTCTTCTATCCACTGCCGCGCTTGGTCTGGATGGTCAAACACGTTGAGTTTACCCTGAAAGATCACCTAAAGTTTGGCTGGTTAAAGCATCATATATATTTTATTTCCAGGACCCGCAGTTTCTCCTTCACAGGTTCAAATGTTTTCTGCTGCTGTTGCACCAATTTCGTAAAGTCAGGAAATATAAGGATCCTTCTGGATTCATGATTGACCTCCCCCATCCCTCGGACAGTACGGAGTACCAAGTCACTAGCACGATAATTTAGGAATTGGGCAAACAGTGGTCTTGGGCCGCCCCAGGGTGAGGGGGGGCTTCTATCCTTGTGCCCTGTGTGCTCTCTCGATCAAGAAATATTTCAAGAGCTGTTCTTGTGGGTGGAAGGTTTGCAACCACTCTTCTAGAATGTGCTCCGGTGGGGAGCCCTCCACTCCCTTTGGGAGCCCCAAGGACCACAGATTATGTAGAGAGTGCCCCTCGGCATCTTCAACTCGGGCCGCCAGCTCATCCAACATGCCCTTCAGCTTCTGGACTAATTGGCTCGGGTCCTGCACTGTGTGTTCCAGCATTATGATTCGTATTTCGGCCTCCTCCACCTGACTGTGGTTTTCCTTAAGTGCCGGCTGAGTAGCGTGCCCTCCGCACCAGCTTCACCGATTTTTATCTCCAGGGCTTGATGGGAGGATTTGATAGCTCGCAGAATAGCATCTGTCCCCGGATGCAGTTCTCCATCCATCCTTACTGCCCGCAAGTGGCAGTGTGGGCCCTCCAGCCTCTTCCCCCTGCGACGGTTGTGCCAGTGGTTTGGCAAATTTATCCAGCTTCGCCTGCCTCAGCTAGGCCTTGTTTTTGGCCATTTAAAAAAGAACAATTGATGGATAGAATGCAGAACAATGTCATACATTCACCCCAGGACAGAGATCTGGGCCTAAATCCATCGTTTTTTTGCTCCCCTTGCCATTCCAGTTTGAACCCAGCCATATGCAAATCAGTTTTGACCCTGCTCCCTATTGGGAACAGTCCAGTCCGAACTGCCAGGCCAGGTCCTCCCTGGACTGGAAACAAGCATCCTAGGACCGGTTTCAGGGTTTCACCCCTCATCAGCCAGGCTAGCTTGACTCCAGTGGCATGGAGAGCACGGGACCCACGTCTGGGCATACCCGTCCCACTCTGAGTGACAAATTCAAAAAGAACAATTGATGGCCAGAATGCAGAACAATGTCATACATTCACCCCAGGACAGAGGTCTGGGCCTAAATCCATCGTTTTTTTTGCTCCCCATGCCATTCCAGTTTGAACCCAGCCATATGCAAATCAGTCTTGACCCTGCTCCCTATGGGAACAGTCCAGTCCGAACTGCCAGGCCAGGTCCTTTTGTTTTTGGCCATGGCAGTGGAGAGCTCTAGGTGCTTTCACAGCCGTACGGCCCATCAGTCCCCAGCCCTGTTGCTTCAGGGTGGGTTGCACGAGCAGCCGCAGCCAAGCTGTCCCCCGGTGTCTCAGGGGCTACCCGGGCCTCTCACAGGGATGTGGCAGGGTCTGGCCTTCACCATCCAGTGCCCGGCCTCAGCACTAGGGAAGTCTTCGCCATTAACGGGCTCTAAAAAGAATTGACAGACATTGAATGACTTTGTAAAGGCTTTCAGTATGGTTTGAGCTCTCAGTCTGATCCCAAAGGAGCACTCCACTCAATGGAATGACACTGCCCCCAGATACCATCAATCCAGTGGTAATAGGGGTGGCCAGCAAAAGTACACACAACTTCTCAACCCACAAAGCAGAGAACCCCAGTGGCAAGGCTTTGAGGAGGGGCAGGGGCCAACCCCCAGGCCAGGATTCATCTGCGAATCCTGTGTTCGCTGCTTTAAAATCGCTGCTTAGTTGCCGCGGCTCAAAAGCCGTGGGTTCACACCCCTACCCCCGCAGAGGCACGTGCCGGGCGGGCTCTGGGGTCGCTTTCCAGCCACAGGAAGGTCTGCTATGTAGTAGCAGTACCCAAATGGGAAAGGATGGCCGGTGCAGGTGTGGGAGCTCTAGAGAATGGCGGCCGCCATCTTGCACTGCAATTCCACCCCCACCCCCCGTCTGGTAGGCTTGACATTTTCACTCGGTGTGTAAGATGGTTTCTTGCATCTTGTATGCTTGTAGTGCGTAGATGCCATGCTACTTGAAATGTTTCACCTTGCAGTGCGAGTGCTATAAAAATGCTTGCCATATCTAGCTCCAAAAGTTGCTAGGATCTTTTTGAGTTTTGTGTTATTCATTATTTTAACTGATGTATGTTACCTAGCTATAAATTATTATTTTGGGTATTTTTTTTAATTGACATACACATTAGAAACTGGATTCTCATTTTGAGGCGGGATGACTACCCACATCAAGGAATAATTGCAAACCTTGTCAGAGTGAACTCTCAAAGTCAGTAAATTAACCTGAACTCTATAGTATGATGTTTCTCATTATACTAATAAACAAATATTGTTTTTATAAAACCTTTACCCCGGGAGCTATGGCACACAGGCTTAACTTAGGGCAATATGTAGAGTATTTATGCAGTACCAAAACAGTCATAAAGTCAAAAATCCCAAACCAAATGAGTAACATTTAATAAATGACACCAAAATAACAACAACCCTATAAGGGGAACCAGCTATATGAAATTACAAAGTTTTAAGTAGGAATAGCACCAAGAAACCTTAAGTCAATGGTCACAGTAGACCAGGACCTAGGCGCAATGTGAGGCTGACAGCGATGGAGGGCAGATCTGATACACCACCCAGGTTTGTCGTCGTCAAGGGTTTTACCTTCTAACTTAATCCTCCAAGTCCCAGTCCACCACACAGTCATTTAGGTCCCAGTCCACTGCAGGATTAAACTTCTAAAGCCCTCCAGGACTCAGGGGAGGCGCTTAGAGGCTCACAGGATGTTAGGCAGAGGTCAACAGTAGGGTTCAGTCCAAATCCAGTTGCTACTGTTCAGCTGATAAGTTGCAGGAAAGGCCTCTTGTAGTTTGTTGTATCCCTATACCTTGAACAGGAGGTCAGCATCATGGCCCTTGGAGTCTACTTCTTTGTCCTATGTACCAGAGGGAGCAGGTTCAGTCCTTCAGGGCTGCTGTCAGATCACAGACAGCAGGTCTAGTCCACTTTTTGATCTTCCGCAGGTCCAGAAATTGTACTGAAGTAGGTGTCTGAAAGTGTCACATTTATGGCTGGCACTTGCTAGTGGTTGGATTTACTTCTGGGCATGCCCCAACCAATGGACAAAGTTCCTGGGGCCAACCCTCCTCACTTTGAGCATTTTCAAGATGGTGAACTTCTTTGACCTTCCTAAACGTTGTCTCTGAGGAATGGGTGTGTGTCTGGGGAGGGTACTATTGTGATTTTTTTTTTTTTTTTTTTGATCAACTTTATTGGCATTTGAGAAACAAACAAACAAGATGACAGCACACAGTTTGCATGGGAAATCAAAATCCATCTCCCAACAGACAGTAGGGGCCAAAGCCCTGATAGGGGTAATCGGGCAAGCCATCCCGACTGAAAGGCAATACATTGGTGCATAAAAGTCAGAGCAAATAATTTAAAACAGTAAGTTCAGCCACTTGCCCCATACCTTGTGGAACTTCCCAGGACATCCCCGGGCCTCAAAGAGAGGTTCCTCCTGGGCCGCACACCAGTCCACCCCTCGGCGCCACTTTCGCAGGGTAGGGGGTTTGGCCTGAGCCCAGGCCGCCGCAATATCTCGCTTGGCCACAGCAACCGCAGTGCCCAGAAAGTGCTTGTCGGCTCTAGAGCCGTCCAATCCATCAAACACCCCCAGAAGAAGACGCAGGGGATCGTGGGGAACCTGCCAACTCAGAGTCTGCGTAAGCTCAGATTCTACTCCCGACCAGAACGGGGCAAGGCCCGGACACAACCCCAGACCATGTGGTAAAAGTCAGAATAAAAAACCCGTAGGTTGTCCTACGGGTTTTTTATTCTGTCAAGGGTACCGCCACATTAAATAATTTTCTTGGTAACCCTTAGGCAGTTTTAATCTACGTTGCACGCACTACACCACTCTCTAATAGGACCCACCCCACACACCCACATGCATCAAACGGCTGTTCTCTAAAAAGATCTCCGCCAAAGTGACCCGTAGGGCATTGCAGCGCCGGCGAGGAGCAAACGCCCGATGATGAAGCATGACATCCTTCGGGGTGTGTGAGGGCAACATGAGGCAAGACTAGCTCTCCCCTCTCTTTAGTAGGTACCTAGACCTAGGAGGCCCTACATTCTTCTTCTCTTCTCGTCTCTTTTTTTCTCCCCCTTGTAGCGAGTGGGTAACATTTTGTACCCCGCTACTGGAACAGTGACCCCATTTTTTGATTATATGAAGATTTGTCATACCCATGCCTCCGTCAAAGGGCGGGATCCGACAGCGGGCCAAGGCGATACGTGGCCTCCCACCCCTTCACAGAAACCTTGTAATCACCCCATCAAAGTCTCTGAACCAACTACCCGGGAGATGAAAGGTGGTATTCTGAATGATGTAGAGGAAGCGGGGAAGGATCATCATTTTAAAAAGTGCCCCTCTTCCAAGGGGTTAAGCAGTAGTGTTTGCCAGCACTTGAGGTCAGTTTTGGCTTTCGTGACCAGGGGGGTAATATTAAGCGCCCATTCCAGCTCCGGGAGCAGAGTCACCCAGATCCCAAGGTACTTGAATGATTGTCTCCTGATAGGGATATTAGACTGCCAATCAAAGCAAGCCCTTGAAAGATGGAGTGGACTTAGCCGGGTTGAGTCGCAGGCCTAAGACCTTCTCGAAAGCCCGGAGCACCTCCAGGCAGCGGGGATCGTAGCACTCCGGATCAGCCAAGGAAAGCAGGACATCGTCCGCGTATAGGGCGATTTTGTCCACTTGGTGGGGGTCCCAGGACCAGCCCCGGATTTGGGGGTCGTTACGTATGAGGCAGGCCAGAGGTTCCATCGCTAGCGCGAATAAAAGGGGTGAGAGGGGGCACCCCTGACGCGTGCCCCTCCGGATTTGAAATGCCTCTGAGAGGGCACCATTAGCAAGGACCCTAGCTTTGGGGATGGAATACAGTACATGGATGAGGCGTCGGAACTGAGGGCCGAAACCCATTGTCACGAGGTAGTCTTCTAGGTATTTCCAGTCAACCGTATCAAAGGCCTTCTCAAAGTCTATAAGTAGCAGTGCCAGATATGGTGTTAGGGTGTGGCGGTGAGCCAGGGTGAAATGGAGGCGCCGTATACAGTGCCGAGTGCCGGCATGAAACCACATTGGTCCGGGTGGACCAGTTTATGCAAAAGGGGACGGAGACGTTGGGCCAGGGCTGTGGCAAAAATCTTCATTTCAGTATTGATTAAAGAGATCGGACGGTAGTCCGCACAAGAGGAAGAGGGTGGCTGGGTCTTCGGGATGACCACAATAGTGGCCACGTCGGTCTCAGGGGGAAAGAAGCCCTCCTCGGCCACGTGTTGGAAGAGGTCTACCAAATGGGGCACCAACAAGTCTCTGTAAGCCGTGTAGTACTCCTGCGGGAAGGCATCCGGCCCCGGTGTCCTCCCAGGATTCAACAAGGAAATGGCCCCTTGTATCTCCTCTGGTGTAAAGGGGAGGTCGAGGTCCGCCGATTCTGCCTGGGTAAGGCAGGGGAGCTGGACAGCCGCCTGCCCCAGCAAGTCGATCAGAGAGACCCGGGGGGGGGTGAGCGGAATACAGCTGGGCATAGTAGCCCGCAAAAGCCTGGGCAATTGCTCGTGAGGTGCAGTGTTGGGTTCCAGGGGCGTCCCGGATTTCGGGGACGATTCTGTTGGCCCTGGGGTAGGAAACCAAGTTATGAAGCAGCTTCCCATTCTTGTCACCCCAGCCGTAAACACAGGCCACAGAGGAGCGCCACAGCATCTTGGCAGAATCGAGGGAAATCTGGCGGATTTCATCCCGGATTGCTGCCAGCTGTCTAGCAGGTTGGGCTTCGGTCGTATCTGTGAGGGTCAATTCCAGCCGCATGGCCTGCGCCTCAAGTTGGGTCAGGCGAACAGTCTGCGCCGCACGTTTCGTGTGCACTAGGCCCCTGGCTACGCCACGTATGGTGGCCTTACCGGCCTCCCAGAGTGTGCCCGGGGAGGGGACCGAATCTTGGTTAATAAGGAAATAATGTTGCAGCTCCACCGCAAGCGCATCCTTAATCTTTGTCTTGTAGGAACCACGCGTTCAGTCGCCAGACCGACCGCGTCCCGTCGGTGGCGCCTCCCAAGCGTAACGAAATGGCTGAAAGGTCCGAAATTCCGCGGGGGAGAATAGAGATGTTGGAGACATGTTGGCAGTCGGTGGCAGGCAGGATGAGCAAATCGATGCGGGAGTGAGTGTGGTGGGCCAGCGAGGTGTGGGTATATTGTTTCCCCCGGGGATTCCAAACCCTCCAGGCGTCACACAGACCAAGAGCAGCCGACTGCTTCTTGGCGTGGGATAGGTGCAGCGGGGATGGTTCTCCAGTCGTGTCAAGCGACGGTTGCATAACTGCATTAAAGTCGCCCCAGATTACTGTCTGACCCAGGGGCAGCGCAGAGATTGTAGCTGTAAGGTGGTGGAGAATGGAGGGAAGTGTAGCGGGTGGGATGTATATTGAGACTAGGTTCAGTGTGTGGCCCTCGAGCCTACCGGATATGGTCACGTAGCGACCCTGTGTGTCAGTCGTCACATGCGTAGGGAAGACCCCTCCGGATTAATATGGCCACACCCCGGGAGCCCCGTGTAAAGCCGGAATGCCACACCCTGTCAAACCTGTACCTTGCTAGAAATGGGCAGTGGGTTCCCAGGAGGTGGGTCTCCTGAAATAGGAGAACGTCGGGTGCGTGGCGCTGGGCGTATTTGAGGACTGCTGCACGTTTGATGCGGTCCAGCAAACCATTCACGTTCCAAGACAGAACGTGGAGGGAACTACTGCTGGTGGGCATCTGGGTCGCGTGTGAGGTGCAAGCGGGGCGAACCGAAGGGGTCCTGTTCCCAGGGGGGGAGCAGTGTACCGCAACCATGGCGGAAAGGTGTGGCATGTGCAAGGTGATAGGATGTCTGTACTATTGTGATTTTAGTGTCCTCCAACATCTAGCTTTAAAATCCACTTTGAAACAACCACTATATCCACAGTGACCTAGAGACAGACGTCTGGTGGGACAAACTGCTACCAGACAGTGGATACACGAATACTTGCCATTCCATTTTTTTCCTCTCAAGCGCATTCATGATGTTGTGTAAACCACAGCAGACATGTCAAACAGGAGTCGACACTCCAGCAGGATTGGACACAGGACTGTTAAAATGTCTCCACCCTGCATATTTTGTGAGGTTCAGAAGTGCCACTGCTGTCAATTCATGTCAGCCTATTGTTTGCTTCTGGGAGGCATTTCACTCCTTTTTTACTCCTATTCAATGCTAATCTCTGCCTGGGAGAAGTTGGAGAAAAATGCAAATTAGCCTCCAGGAACGTCTGGCAAAGATCAGGTAACTTCCTAAAAGTTGCTTTTCCTTAACATTTATTAAAAATCAGACACCACCATTGAATTGGATTAATAACTATTAAATATAGATGTTTAATTATTTTTCTATCTAGTCCCATTCCTGAGATACAGCATTAGTATCTTAATCTGTACTCTGGTTTTCTACATAGGACAGCTAGGCCTGCCACAGTGAAAATAGCTTTTGGGTGCTAGTCATTGTACGGACATGTTTTAAATTTCTACATGTCCTACTTTTAGATACCATGCACCTGTGCCTTGTGGGACATAAGGGTGACTTATTAATATTTAAAGGGGAGGTTTCACCTTTCAAAAGGGTTTATTTTGACTGGTTGGATTGCAGTTTTTGCACTGCTACAGATAAACTGCAGGGCAGACAGAAGCCATGTTTCCACTGCCACTGTAGTGGATGACACAATAGGTGCTGAAGTCCACTGGTGGGATTTAAATTCTAGGAACACAAAAAGGCCATCCTGGGTCAGGTCAGAAGGAAAAAGATGATGGAAGGAGTTTAGGGGGGGGGTGTTCCCTTTTATAGGACGAATTCCCCCACCCGTAGGTGGCATGCTTCATCATCGAGAACCTCCTCGTACTGCGAACCTGGTCGCAGTGCGGGCTACAACCCCCTCACTGAGAGGGAGGAGCTCAGGGATGTTTTAGTTGTGAAAATCAAGAGATATAATAAAACCTTTAGATGAGCCGGGTGTAGAGGGAGAGTGTGCGAAAGAAAGTGGTTGTGAGATTAAAGCTAACTACCTGGTATGTTGAAAATTAATTTTAATGGAACATCCAGGGGTCAGGGTTAAAAAATAGTGAGAGTACTATGCCTGGAGAATTCAACCTAGCATGGTTATGAGTGATCATAGGGTGGACATGTTTCAGCCGTGATGCCCTCTGTAGAGGTGCCGTGGCTTTCTTCAGGACCAAATGAGAGGTGTGTGAAAGAGTAACACCAGACTAACTCAAGTCTGTGTTTAAAGGATACATCGACTGGCGGATCGGACGTCAGTCGTCATTCGCCGATGTTCAGCGGTGTTCCTATAAATCAAAAATTGCATTTAATGACTAGCATGAAAAGCAACATATTTACACTCCATTAACGTGCCAAGTCAATACAATGTGTGAAAAGTGCAAAAGGCTACGTATATACAAATATGAATAAATAGTCAGGGCTTACCTAACATTTGAGGGAAGCAAGTGGCAACTTGTCCTCGGCGAGCTCGGGTAGGGTTCCAAACAAACCTAAACAGAGGTTAGAGGAGGGGGCAGGTGTGGCTGTAAATCAGTCATAAGTGTATATAAAATAAAAATAAGAACAGATGACTCAATTTCTGTAAAAATGAACACATATATGGATATATTAGCTAATCAAAGCACTGTTAAGAAGTAAGCAGTTAAGAGTTATGGTGCTTAATGAAAGGCAAGAAGCATACTAGAGACAAAAATCAAACATGGTACGTCAGAGCAGAAGCAGAGCAACAAACCGGCAAACACTCAAAAAGTAAGTACCGGGAAGCACTTCAAGTTAAAAATGCAGCTGAAAATGACATTACCTAGGCAACAAAATGCCAAAGAGAAGGTGAGAGTGTGGCACTATGGCTGCACATTATTTGACAATCACCGGACCATGAGAGCCAACTAGACGCTGGCGCTGAAAGTGAAGCATGTGGGAGAAAAATCATAATGACCTCCCCAATGCGCGGGCCCCACGGAGCCAGGATCGACTGTGGACTGAAGCGAGGGCGGGCCTTGGAGGCTGCGTGCCGCTCGCAAAATCATGAGTGGAGAGAGGCTATGGAGCGCGGGGCATGCCACTAATAAAACAAGTCCATGGGAGAATTCCCAAGCAAATGGCTACATCGAGGCAATTGGCCCGACCCCAGCATGGCAGTAAAAGGGAATGCGACTGTGGTCGCATAGCGGGGCTCGGGGGCCGAGGTAGCAATATCACGGAGTTAAAAGAGGTGCTGCCTGTGTGGAGCCCCAGGTGCTGCGGACGTGGTGGTGGGGTCACGGGGGCCACAACCACTCACGGACAGCACACCAGGCTCAAAGGGTGAGGGGAAAATGGAAAAACCAGCGCTTACCTCTGCTCGACGGACCGCAGCTCGCTGTAGCGTGTCCGAGTTGAGGTGGAGTCCTGGTCGGAAGCTACGGGCAGGAATTACTCTGGGGAGGCAGAGGCTCCGCCCCCTGGGGAACCATGTAAAAGAGGAAGGACTCCACAAAGTGAAGTGGACTTGGCGGCCATCTTGGAAGGGTAAAAAGGCAACTAAAGTAGTTCAGTCCATGGAAAGGAATCGCACTGTGCGGCCATAATGACGAGATGGGAGGTACCCAGCTGATGGGTCCTTAGGGCAGGTTGGAGACCCCGAGGTAAAAACAGAGAAAGGCCTGCCATGGGCTAAATGCCAAAAAGTGGCCGGCCACAAGGGCAGAGTCAGGCAATTAGGGGCTGCCCCAACAGAATACGGACACAAGGTGTAGGGACCCCTAAAAAATGGACACTGGCCTAGAGTGGCAGCTCCATGAGAGATGGGATAAAATCAGGAAACGACCGTACAGGGTAGTGGGACAGGACAGTGGACGTAGTAAACACATTGGGTGAAGTAAGCAGGGTCTAAGAGGTAAGGCTGAACCCGGGAATTTCATCATTAAGACCGGTAGTGTCGGTATGCAACCTAAACACCCAACGTTGTTCTCTCCTAAAGAGGAATTGTCATGTTCGTGGTGGGGACGGGTCAGTGTGGGTTTGTCGAGGACTACCCACCTGAAATCATTTGCATCATGACCCGCTTCCAGGAAATGTGTAGTCAGCTTGTTGTTCTGCTTCCTGCATCTGATTGTGCTCCAGCATGCGTGTCTTAACCTTCCTTGTCGTCATACCAACATACCTGAGATCACAAGGGCAAGTGATGAGGTATATCAAGCCCTCGGAGTTGCAGTTGGTATGGTGTCGTAACTCCCAGTCCCGGTCTGTACCGATGTCTATGGTTGTTGTGTGTGATGTCTGACCACATATGCTGCAACTGCCCCAGGGAAAATGCCCCCTAACCGGAGGGAGGTTCCAAAGTGTGTTATGTGGTGATGGCTGTTTGGTGCGTGGTCTAGTGTGCACCAAATGATCCCTGAGCTTGGCGCTGCATTTGAAAGCGAACATAGGCTTGATCAGACTACCGCCGCCCTTGTTCAAAATATGCCAGTTCTTGTTGATACATTTTTGTAGGAGGCCAGATCTGCTACTGAATGTGCTGACGCAAATCAGTCTATCAGTGTTTTCTTTAGCAGGTTGTCGTTCCAACAGGGCTTGCCGATGGTTGTTGCGTGCTCTCTTAAGTGATTTCTGGACCAAAGAAGGAGGATTTTGGCGGTCCAGGAGAATGCCAGCCAGAGTGGATGCATGTTTCTTGTACTTGACCACATCAGAGCAATTACGCCGAATCCTTAAAAATTGGCCAAAAGGCAAATTATCCCGGAGGGATTTAGGATGGTAACTAGCGTAAGAAAGCAGCAAATTCTTTGCCATAGGTTTAGTATGTAGTTCAGTGCCAAGACCGTCCTCAGTGCTGTAGATCAGGAGGTCCAGGAAGGAAAGTTGGTCTTTGTTATATTCACATGTGAATTTCAAAAACTCATTGCAGGAGATGAGCCAAAGATGGAAGTTCTCAATCTCCTCACTGTTGCCACGCCATACCACTAGGACATCATCGATGTACCATTTCCAGAGGCGGATGTTAGACTCAAAGGGGTTGTTAGATGTTAGAATGGTGTTTTGTTCAATCCAGTGGACATACAGATTCGCCAGACTCGGGGCGAAGGTACTGCCCATTGAAGTGCCCGAGATCTGTAAGAACACGGTGTCTTCAAATTGAAAAACGTTTTTTCTTGCATGGCCATGGTGGCACAGGTCATGATGAAAGGCACAGGAGTGATGGTGTCCATATTGGTGTCCTTAAGCAGTGACTCAAGTGTTCGTAGTGTCTGCTCTTGTGGTATGCAAATGTACAGGGACTCCACGTCAAAAGAGACCAGGTAGTCAGTACTTTTGTCAAACTCAAACCCATTTAACGTGCGTAACACATCATTAGTGTCTTGAAGAAACGTAGGCATGCCTTTCACAATTGGCCTGAGAAAGAAGTCCACAAACTGGGAGAGTGGCTCCAACAGTGAGCCTATCCCTGAAATGATATACATAATTTAAATTCTATACTATGCATCATATACTAGGTAATTGTAGGCAAGTTAAATATGGCAATTGGTACAATCCAGTCATGTTCAAAGGGGGAGCACAGGCAATTTAGTACTGGTCAGCAGGGGTCAAAGTGCGCAGAGTTCTAAAGCCAGCATAAATATAAGGTCCACCAAAAGGTGAAATATATGGGATGACTGTGCAGAAAAGGTGACCTTCCTACAACACAGCTTTGTCTAGACATTGAATTCATTGCGATTACTGTACCACGTTGTATCGGAGTTCCAAACGTATGGCTCCCCCTGAGCAAGGTCAGCCATGCTACTTTTGGAAAGGCAAGAATGCAGAGATAGTACATTGTTGCTCTAGTAGGAACGCAGTATATTGAGGTCCTAGGATAGCAGAAACGCACTCACCGCAGTTGGTGCTCAGTGACAACTGACTGCTCCAGTATCATGAAGTAAAACAAGCCTCTCCTTGCGTGCGTGCTGGCTAACGGCAATGCCATCACAAACGTGCCGCTGGGACCTTTTAAGGTACTTATAACAAGAAGTTGTTCAAGCTTTGCTGAGTGTTGTTCCTTTGTCTATCTCGCCCACTTCAGCAGCTCTATGCCTTTAGTGAGCGTGAGGTCGTTTCTGACACTCGTTTATGGGTGTCAAGGTCTCTCTATTTATAGCACAGAGTGTAAAATTGTTTTTGAAAACCTTAAATCTATAGCAAGACTTCTTTAAAATTCAAACGTCTGTGCTTACAGATATTGTTATGCCTTTTGACGGTAGTCTGAAAGCAGTAGCACCTTTTTGCATGTTGCTTAAGCATTTAAAACGAAGGGTTGCCCCATAAAAATACACTGCTCTTATTATGATGGGTCTGTTGACAAAGATAGTCCTAAATAAATGTGCCACAGGCATTTGCAACTCGTGTGTATGTGTGGCGTTGCCCGTAGGAATCTGTGACGAAAATAAATCTAGAAAAGCTATGCTGCTCTTAATTTGATCAGATGTTAGAATGTGCTGGCAGATTGCCTTAACCACGCCGAAGCTTAATATATGCCGTCGCGCCATCAGATGGGGTTTACGTCTTTACCAGTCTTGTTTTGATCATTACTTCCATTATATTGGGCATAGGTATAGTACATTTGGTCCCAAACTGTCGTGTGTAACTCTGTGAGGCCATCAGGTGGGCTCCATGACTGCCCCGTGGCATGACTACCAAAAGGAAGGGTAGAAGTTAAATCTAATAGTTGTACAGATCTTCAGGCTACTCGTTTGAGAATGCTGCTTTGCGCAGGTGGACTGTTGAAGAGTCTGCTTTTCAGCCACTAAGTCTGTATTTTAGGTGTTTTCTTGTTTTACAGGTCATGAACTGTATGTAACTCGGGGATGATGCACAACAAAAGAGCGATGCTTGGTAGATTCAGGTATGTTATAGAGGCAAATCGGAGAGATGACCAGAGGCTAGAAATATTAATTTAGATCAGCCAAAAATATTTTGCCCATTTAGACTCTGGAAAGAAGGAGTCGTCCCTCAGAGCAGGCAGGGATTGTATTTAGGCTGGACTACCACAGCCCTGTTTATGTGGGCTTGCTAACATTTTAGTCCGTATGTGCAGAAAAGACATAATCAGATAGCCAAATTTCATGGGTGAGAAATGGTGACTACATTAAACCTGTCCGCTAATTCACATTGACTGCAGAAAAGGTTAAGACTGAGTTTAATTTAGTCTGTCTGACCCATTGAGTGGGGGACATACGTGGCGTCAATGTCTGAAATTTTTCTTTGGAAGAAAAATGTTAGAGCGCTTACTTAGGTCAAGTACAAGATCGAATGTACATCCACTCGAATCAAAAAGGTTAGGGAAGGAGAAAGTACACCAGATGTATGGGGAGCTAAGCTGGGGAATGCTGTTCTGGCAAGGATCAACAGTAAGAGGGTAAGTCTAGTTTCCTTCAGTTGTTGTATAGTTAATAATTTAGTGGTGCTTTCTAGATTGGGCACAGAGGCTGTTATTCTTCTCCTGGTCTGTCGCATGGCCTGTCTCATGGCTAGCCTATCCCATTGAAGCAGCCTTTTGGATGCATAATGGATGGTTTTTATGTCTTCAAAGAAGCAAAAATAGATATCCGATATCCTAAATTTATTCAGGATGAAAAGTTTAACACTTTGACATGGGGACAAATTAAATAGTTATTGCCACTTAGAAAAGACCGATTATTTGTTGAGGATTTTTTTTATTTTTATATCACCCTGTGAATTTAAGGAATAATACACCCCCCCCTTCTCCCAAAGAGTCTTAGCGCGCCACATTCTTGAAAAACCTGCCTTTTAAAATATTAAATGGGTAGTTCATTGCTGGGGAAGGACTCTCGGATAATGCAGCTAATCCGCAGAGAATGAGGCTTGAGGCTGGAGACAGAACTCCCAGATTGTGGTTTCTGCCTACAGATGTAGGATGATGTTGTCCATACCAGATACAGCTCTGCTGCCCTAACATTTCCTCCAGCCTAACTTGTCTCGTTTGCGGTTCCATATGAAAGGCTGTGCTTTAATAGCAAATAGTCTCTCATCCTTCCTATGCATTCAAAGATTCCATACAGCAAATGAGTGTCACAAGTACCCGATTGTGTAGAACCTGGAAGTCAAGGTTTCACTCTTTTGTCATTCAGCCCACCAAATATCTGGATCGTAAGTTACGCATTTTCTCACTTGAGGTAAGTGGAAAAATATTCTTTAATTCATAGATTTCGGCCACGGAGTACTAGTCATTTTATTTGAGTGATTGTTGTCGTCTTCCTAGGGTATGGGAAAGACTCATTTCAATTTACTCTAAAATCCCAAGCAAACTTAACAATGCAGAAAATCTTTTGCAAGGATTCTACTCAACTCGCCTGTAAAGTTATTACAGTAACTCACATTTGAGTGTTTTTTCAACTTTATTCATCACGGCCATTGGGTCAAACAAACACACACACCCACACCACACCACACACCTGAATTATCTACTTTGATGATGCTCTAATAAGAATTGCTTGTAAGCAGCTACCCTACGTATGGTAATACAACTTCTTTCCCACACCTTTTTATTCAGCCTGATTAGAGGCAAGTATGGTGGTGTAGTTAGAGGAATTTTTAGTTACACACTATCTAGAGGTTGTTGGAATTTATCAACCTTATGATGTGGTTGGAGAGGTGAGGGAGTGAAGCAGCTTTTAGTCCACTTAAGGTCTCTACACACTGATTGATGGTATAAAGTAATAGCTTATAGAAATGTGGGCTGGGCTTGGAAGGACTCTCGAAGTTTTAGGTGCAATTATGCTTACATTTAGTGAGAAGTACGAATATTGGGCATGCAAGACAGATTCCCTCCCTCTCAGTATAAATGTTTCAGACAACTGCAGTTTGAATTTTGAGACTTGTAGTACGGTTTCCTATTAGGGTTTTTGGGCTACGTGCCCTGACACGCAAAGTACTGATTAACTAAAAGCTAAAACTACCAAAAAGTGTTACACATCCTGGGGCCACTTGACAGCTTTGCATGGTCCATTTTTTGCAATAACTAATTTACAATTTGTTATGTTAGTAAAAGGGAAATTAAGCTTTATTATTGCATTTGCAGCGCATTTAAAAGTGAATGAGTGGAGTTGAGGGCCAAGATTCCCTGTTCAGTTTAAAATTAATTTTTGGTAAAAATGTACTTATAGTTGGTATGCTTTGTGTTTAACAGCAGCTGGCTTTATCTTTACACTAATAAATTAGAATTAGTGTGTCATATTATTCTAGTCAATAGACGCCTTTTTCTAAGAATGTGCAGCGTTTTGCTCCCTCATCCTCCACCATTGAGCTTTTTATGTACAGCGTATCAACGGTGTGAAATCTCTCAACCTGTCAAGTCTCTGATTATTCCTGGTCATTCTGCAAGATGACCTGGGCTTATTAAGCCGCAGGAATTTATACCTTGAATATTGTCCTTTCTGCAACATGCCGTCCCAGGATCCCTTCCATTTGGCCATCATTCATTTGGCACAGTAAAGCATATTTTTCTTCTATTTAACATATTTTCAGTGCAGTTTCACCGTGGGTATTTCTGTCTATCCCTCATAAGTGACATAGAATCAGCCCCGTACATTATGCTAAATGTTCAAGAGATTTACCATATTATTATTGAGGAAGGAACCCTCCATTAGTTTCCCGTCAAAACATTACAATTCGTGTTCCCTTCTCTGAACAAGCATTTGCAATGCAATAGGTCTCCCATTTACAAGTGTTTGAGCTATTGGCATTGTAAATAACAATGCTTTTATTTATGTGTTGTTTTTAAAACAGATAAATAAAAGCCATTGTCCTTTACAATGCCAATCGTGAAACTCTCGCAAATGCGAGACCTATTGCATTGCAAATGTTTTTTTGTTTGTTTGTAAAAGTGCCCCATGCCGTGCTTTCACTTTAATGGCGGCCACGCCCCTTTCTTTAGATGCGGCTTGTGTAAAGAAATGTGCGCGGCCGCCATTAAAGTGAAAACGCGATATGGGCTGCTTTAAAAAACCAAACAAAAAAAAAAAGCATTTGTTTTTGAAGTTGGCCCAATAAAAATTTAACAGCGGGCGCAGTGCTGAAACCGCTGCGCAGCGCCCAGAGGCAAAGCAGGCACTCTAGCAGGAAAGCACTTTGTGCCTGCAACAGAGGATAATCATTAAAGAAAATAGTCCTCACAGACTGTAGATAAAACAGACTGTGTAACAACACAAGTAAAAAGTCCAGTCCTTATGGGAGGTTACAAATGCGGCAAGGCGGGTACTAAGGAGGGGACTACTAAGCCTAATGATGAATCAAAAGCAACCATTTAGAAACGACAGTATCAGGAGCCAATTGAAAAGATTGGCGGAAAATGGGCAGAGCTTTAAGTCCATACCTGAATACAGCATGCCTCGCAGAGTAGTGCATGCGCTGCCCGGCTTGACCTAAAAACATTGAGTACTGATGTGGAAAAGAACAGATGTTCGACTCAGGAGGGGTTTGAGCTTACCTTCTGGGGAGGCGTGAATGATTTTTCTGTGAAATTTCAATTCGCCATTGGCACCATGAGGATAGTTGTGCCCTTTACAAAAACAGCAAACCTACTGCAGGTTAATGTATTATTTTTGAAAGTTGTTGTAAAGTTTTGTGCTGCTTCGTTCACGAGTATATTTTCCTGATGTGCGGGTGGTTGACATATGGAAATGCATAATTGACTACTGTAATCTCCACTCCCCCATTAACCCTCTTCCCTAGGGACCACAGCACAGTGTTTTTCTATGCAGCTGAATCTGCCAAAAACTTAGGTGAAAAATAACCTCTGGCTCTCACAGAGACAACAAGCATTTGCAATGCAATAGGTCTCGCATTTACAAGAGTTTGAGCTATTGTCATTGTAAATTACAATGCCTTTTATTTATGTTTTGAAAACCTGCAAGCGGTGCGTAAACACGCACTTTGTACTTATAGTCCTTGCTTATGAGAAGCAAGGCTGGCAGTAAAAGAGGCGCGGTTACTGCCAGCCTTGCTTCTCATAAGCAATGACTAGAAGTTCAAAGTGTGTGCTTACGCACCGCTTGCAGGTTTTCTAAACCCATTAATAAAAGGCATTGTCATTTATAATGCCAATAGCTCAAACTCTAGCAAATGCGAGACCTATTGCATTGCAAATGCTTGTTTTCTTTACTTTTAGCCATGTTGCAACATGGCTAAGAAACTTTGGCAAAGCCAACAGTTCTCACATAGAGAGGACCTATTGGCTTTGTCAAATGATTCACCCTTCACAGAGCGGTATTTTTTTAATGCTCCGTGCAATGGATGAATTGCAGCTGGAAAGAGCATGCTACATGTGCACCATCAGGGTCTCTTGAAAGCAAGACTCCTGCTGGTTCTTTTTTGATGTTTTGGCTCATTACATCTTCGCACAATGCATTTATTTCAGGTTACAGATAGTGTAGTGAGTTAAACTATCGCCACTGAAACATGCAGTGATATGAAGGTCACATGTTTGAATCCCCACAAGGCCATCTGAGCCTTTCTTCCTTCTGAAGTCGGTAAATTGATTAACTAATTTCGGTAAAAGAAACACTTTTTATTTGCGGCACTTGGACACTACAGAAGTGCAGTGCGACGATATATTCATATTTTTATTTTTTTAAACTGTTTTCTGTATTTGCATTGAATGCCGTGGATGTTGGCATGGGGGAATCCGGTTTTGAGAACCTATTTTATTTTGCGGTCTGTGCATTTTGTATGTCAAGCAGCAGCAGACAGAGGTCTTTAAGAGTAAAGTTGTCCCTTCATTCAAGGCAAGTACTGGGTTGCCCCAAATGGGCAATACCAGACCTGCCAACCTTAAGATGCCCTGAGGCATTAACTGAGCGATAGTTCAGGGAAAAGAGTATGGTTTTAGCAAGTGGGTAGGGACATGGCGAGTGGTGCGTTGGGCGTGCTGCTCTGCCAAAACAGCCCCCCCCATCTGTCACTCCTGCCTCCCGCACCCACAACCAAGCAAGAATTGCTATATGGGGCCACCTCCTACGTCCTTGGGAGGTTTAAATGGAGCTCTGTTGTGTAAAAACTTCACACTTCAGCTGGAAACCTTTTCTATTAAAGGGCTTCCAGCTCACCCTATTAGGGTTAGATGGCAGGCCTGCAATATCATTAGATGAATTTACTGGGCTGAGCCAAGACATGATTGACTAAGTCATAAGCCAATGGCTGAAAGAGGCAGACCCAAAGGCCACCACCTCTGTACATTATTAGCAGTAGTTCTGTTTAACTGTGGTGCTGGCAAAGACCGGACCTAAAACTAGGGTTACCATTTCAAACACCGCATTCCATTCCCACCTTCTACCAAGGCACGCCCCAAAGCCCCCAAATATTCTAATGCTGCAAACTTGTGTGGAAACAACAATTGCCGACATAGGAAATTTCAGAAGAACCACATTTTAGTTAAGAAATTGGGATGTTTGAAGCAGAATTATTATTATTAGGGGCAAAGTAAGACGGAAAACTAATTCCAAGTAACAAATTTGGGATTATTTGTCATGAAGAAGGGCTCGGGGGAGCGAGATTTTAACTTTTAAATACCATCTCAGAGGCCCTCGAGTAAATTTCAAGATACGATTGAGAACAAAGGGTGGGGGAGAGGGGCAACGTAGTTTAGCAGTGTATATGCTATTTATGCCCATTGAGGACCCCACCCAGAGTGGAAAGAGACCACACCCCACTGGAGGGAAATGTCATACCACCAGCTGTGTGGAGTCCACTCAGAAGCCACAGACCCCCAGCCCACTGGAGGAACTGTAGCCCACCCGCTGCACGCAGTGTGGAGTTCACCCCAAAGCCACATAAGCTACCCTCTGAAGGGACAGTTAAACCAACAGTTACATGTATGTAGAGTTCACCTGTGGAGTGACAGAGACCCCACCCCACAGAGGAACTGTTCCACCAACCACCAGCTGTATGACCATGAACCAAAAGCGACATAGTACCCCTCCACACTGGAGAAACTGTTAATCCACCAGCGGTGGCACAGGAGTGGACCCAGCAGCGACAGAGACCCCCGCCCTATGGAAGGACTGTTAAACCACCAGCTGTATGCACTGCCCTTCAAGAAGCAATGGTAATAAACAGTACATTAATCCCTACAGATCCGTGCAAAGGGCTTATATATGATGTTTTTCCACGTGTATTTATTGATAACAAAGGGACCTGACCAGAAAACAAAGGCCTAAACAGGTGAGATCTAGCCACACTAAAAGGTGCAGGTGGCTTTGTTTTCCTCTGTGACATCATTATTACGTGCAATTTATGAAGCAATAAACAGCATTTTGCTCATTATGTTACACCATGGTCATAACAAGGAGTCTGGATTACACCGTGGTAATAAATGCGTGAATGTGCGTTTATTTGTACACTTGCCCCAATTAGCATGTTTAATTGGGACACGTTTTTCAGAGGTATCGCATTAACATGCCTCTTGCTCCTTTAACAATTTATGAAGCATAAAAGCCTCACATTACCAGTCAACCACGGCTGACCCTTCATTCAATAAAAATACCAGATAGCACCACTCACTGCATACTGTGCGAATGGTAAACTATGTTACCATATTCCCATATGTGGCAAAGTTTCTATGCCATATTGTTTTTTTGCCATAAGTTCTTTTGTTATGCTATGTTGTCAAGTTACATCCTGACGCTCTCCTGGTTTGATGCAGTACAGGACTCTGAGGCTCGGCTACTGCGGAACCTTCCCAGACGGGCTTCGATGGGCTCGGCATAAAGTGCACCGGCTTCCGATAAAGTCTGCCTTCAAGGCTCTATGCTATTGTTACAGGGTCTTTAACAAATCAGGTGCCAGCTATCTTCACCGCTTCATCAAACCCTACCGCGCTCCCACCCTCCAGTGTCTGAGGTCTTCAGGGGCTCGGCTGGCTGAAGTCACCACAGTTAAGAAAGCGCTGGGACACTTCTGCCAAAGTAGCCATGCGCTTTATACATTGTATTATTATTGTGTTAAAGCTTACTGTTCAGCGTTCTTGCAGGAGTGGGCATCGCAGCGCTTTTAGCAGTTCTGAGAGATCAAAAAATAGTAAAATGAGTGTGCACCATTTGTGTGCTCTGAAACAGCAATGCTTCACAGCTGCGCTCCTCTGAGCACTCCTGTGTGGGTGCAAAAGCCACTGTTGATTCTTGTATGGAGACGACGAAAGGAAGGACGGCGCTCTCATTCTGATAGTGAAGCAGAACAAATCAAAAATCATCCCCCTCCAGCTGCCCAAGCAGAAAGCCAGTTTCCCCTTTTTGACGTTCACTTATCCTTGAACTTTTTTATATTTATTGGATACGAAATACTTTGTGCATTTCCCGCATCCCTTTATTGTTCATGCTGCCAAAAATGCAGTTGGTCTACGTGTGTGCACCAGTCTCTATCTCCAGGTCATACAACAGTGTGGTTCACCGCCATCAAGATAGCAGGCTAGCCAAAAGAAAACTTCACAGAATATACAGAAGAAGAGTGTAAGTAAGTCGCGCAGTGATTAAGGTCTGAGAAATGTGCAAACAAAGCAATACCTTGATCTGGAGCCGACTAGGGGAGGGAGGGAAAGTGAAAGCGCGCCATGCTCGCGTTACTGCTGACGCCGTGCAGGGTCCCCGGGAGCTTTCGAGATGATCTGGAGCCGACGAGGGGAGGGAGGGAAAGTGAAAGCGCGCGATGTGCTCAAACGCACGCCGCGAGCCGTACACATGCACATCGCCTGTCCGGGCACGTGCACATCTCCTGTCCCCCTTTGGAAGCTAAATCGACAACAATAGATCTCGCAAGCAAGCAGCGCATGCGCTGCGTCGCTAGGCGAGACCTAAAAAAGTGGACACAAGAAAGAATGTAGATTTGCTTGTCTTTCAGATTATTTTCATTTCAGTGAAGAGTGATGCACTCGTTCTAGTCTTAAATACTTTATTTCGGTCAAAGACCTTGAAAGGAGCAAAAAAATATAAACACATTACATTACTTGTTTATCAATTCACAGCAACAGTCTCGAATAACATAATTTAAATAATGTTTGGCCCCAAACTATGTTTGAAATTTGGGACTACATATAAATGTTTAAAAAGGATTAAGATAAAATGTAATCCTGTTTAAAAATGTTGATTTCATAGGAGTACATTTTTTTTATAATATGCATAGAAATTGATAGCCTTAAAAACAAGTAAATTATGTAAATATTGTGGCAATAGTAACTCTACCTTGGTAATAGATCAGTAAGAGTGCAAGTGTACATTACTCCAGTATTGGAACTTTCATAGATTCACATGCTTGAATCATTCCCCGTCGTCGAGATGGGAGTCCCCAGTATTATCAAAATAATTGTCCTATTAGACATGGAACATAAGGCTCTAGGCCTTAAAATCTTTTATAACATATCCCTGTCCTTTAGTAAATAAGGACCAAACTTAAAACTTAACCAATCAGAAGAGACCACCCTGTAGACCCTTCCTGAGAGAAGCTTCAGTCCCTCAGATTTTCTACTGCACGTCGTGCTAAGGGAGTCTCCACTGAGCTCTGCTCAGTTTTCTTCTAATTTTCAAGATTTGGAGTGTTTTTTCACCCTTTCAGCTTACTACCAACTCAGTGGATTTTTTAAGGTGATTCAAACTGACGTCGACCATGTCAGAGACACCTAAAAAAGGTCTATTCAGAGCCTGTGGAACTTGCAGGAAGAAAAGGCTGCATATTGATGATAAGCACAAGGACTGCTTATACTGCTTGTACCCTGCCCACAAACCAAAAGAGTGCAAGGTATGTCACACCTTTTCTACAAAGACTCTTAAAGACCGAGAAGGTAGGCTTCTCTTGTGGCTTCAGAGGCTTAAAAACAGGGACACTGTGGTCTCTGATGAGGAGAGTGATACATCTTCTAAATCTTCCTCAAGAACACCTCAGAAACGACTTTTGGATGACCCTGCTGGCTCATCGTCACAGCCACCTAAAAAAAGCGTCAAAAAAGTCTGTTGAGTCCACTCAGAAACAGACTGGATCTGCCAGCAAAGCTTCCCATGAAGAAAGGAAGGCTTTATATATAAAAAAAAAACAGCTTCAGAACCTCCAGCACCACCTATGAAACTGAAGCATACCTTCAAAAAACCTACTTCAGCTCCGCCGCTGAGCAGCTCGTCGACGACACCACTGTCGATGAGAAAATCCTCACCTGAGGTGATTCTGGTAACGACTGTGTCTTCAGTCAACACCGTGACTGTATCTGCGGCGTCAATGTCCTCGTCGGCAACGACATCGTCGATGGGTAATGTACCTTTATCGTCGACGAAGCAAATCGTGTCTTGGAAGTCTTCATCGTCGTCGAGGGGTCAACTTCCGACGACGACCCACCCGTCGACACAGCTCCCGTCGACTATCCCGTCGACGGAGCCCTCGTAGATGACTGCGTCCACGAGAGAACCCGCGCCGAAAGTGTCATCGGCGTTACCGTCGACGAAAATCCCTGTCTCCGGCAGTGTGCCGTCGACGACCATTCCGTCGACGGAGCAAGAAAAGCAGCCTTCATCGATGGAGGAGATTCCGGCGGTGATACAAACGTCGACTGGCTTGTCGACGACACCGTCGACGAGGAGGGAAAAACATAAAATTTCAAAAATACAGTTAACACCAGCTGTAACCTCACCTTGTCAGGTGCAGGCTCTTTTGTCATCTCAGTTCTTAGAAGAAGATGATGAGGACGAGGGGTCTGAGGATGATAGTCTCTTTGGGGCAGCCTTGAGCCCATCGGACCTTCATGTCAAATATCAGGAGGATTCTGATGAAGATGATGGTTATCGACGTCAATATTACCATCCGCAGCAGCAATATCACCAACAGGAGATGATGTACCTCCCTTCAAGTCTTATGACAGACCTGCAATTTATGCTGGCGGACTGTAAGAGGAGATTTCCGCCGGAGCAGAGTATCCAACAGGCTCCGCCTCCTCCCCTTCTCCTCCTATTTATCCACAAATACAGGTGCGCTCCCCTCTTCTCCAACAGTCTCCTAGGTTTCAGCCTCCTACTCAAGTTGCTCCTGTCCATCAGTTGACATCCTCTGATGAGGAAGTAGAGAGAAGAAGGAGCGATTCAACAGGATGAATGGGATTCCTACATCATTCCCACTCCGGCATCTCCATCTCCCCCACAAGCGGATTCAACTCCGGGAGATATTGGGGGCTTCCACAACCTTCTGGAGAGAGCGGCTAAGCTCTTTGATTTACCGATGCCTATGGATCAGCAGGACTGTTTTCTGTATGACTTTAAAGAGCCTTATAGGAAATCGGTGAGATCTATGCCCATTATTGTTTACATATGGAAGGAGGGGCTGAGAATAATGCAGAATCCAGCAACTGTTCCACCCACGTTGCCGAGACTGGACAAAAAATATAAAGCTCCAGATGATGCTCCAGCTTGCTTAATAGGTCATCCAAAAGCAGATTCTGTGATCTCGCAAGCAGCGCAGCGACGCTCTAAAAATCCTTCAGCTCCCCTGACTGCTCCTCCTGATAAAGAAGGAAGAAAGCTTGACAACATCGGGAAGCGTTTTTCAACAATGTCCGCTCTGACAGTACGAGCAGCGAATTCTCTGGCTCTGCTGGGCCGTTATAATAGGCAGATGTGGTCGGACTTGACACCATTCTTGGACAAACTTCCACCAGATGACAAGGAGGAAGCTAAGAGAATTCTTCTTGAGGGCGAACGGACTGCCTCTGAAGTGAAAGACTGCTCTATGGATGTAGCGTCCACTGGTTTCAGGCAGCTAGCGGGAGCGGCCGTCTTGAGGCGTCAAGGCTGGCTCAAAGCCACCACATTCAGGCCTGAGGTACAGACAAAGATTCTTGACCTTCCTTATAATGATGAAGAATGATTTGGCACCCACGTTGACGAAACCTTACAAGCTATCAAAAAAGACACAGATACGGCTAAGTCTTTGGGGACTTTACAATACAAAAAGACTCCTTTTCGTGGCTCACGAGGAAGAGGTTACCAATCTTACAGATCAGGATCAGGATACCAACAATCTCGCTATTCAGCATATCCTGCTACCGCTCAACAATACAGACCCCAGTATACTAGCCGCCAGCCACCTGCGGCAGCCTACAGCAAGGCTTCTTTTAGAGGAAAATCAGGACGCCAGGGTAAGGAGACCGGTCGATGCCAATGACCTCTCCCAGCTGTCGATCTCTATCCCACCAATTCCATCCCCGGTGGGCGGCAAAATATCCCGTTATTTACAGCAGTGGCGGGACATAACTTCGGACCAATGGGTCCTAAACTTAATCCAAATCGGCCATTCCTTGGAATTTATAGAGATCCCTCCAACAACTCCTCCTCTGCCTCGCTTCCAAAAGCACCTACATCTCTTAAAGATGGAAGTTACCAACATGTTGCAGAAAGGAGCAATAGAACGAGTTCCCCTCAATCAGAGAGAGAAGGGTTTCTACTCCAGGTTCTTCTTGATACGAAAGACGCTAAAAAACTGGAGACCGATCTTAGACTTGCGGAACTTAAACAAATTCCTCAAAAAACAATAGTTCCGTATGATCTCTATTCAAGATGTGCTTCACCTCCTCAACAGAAACGATTACATGGCGTCGCTGGATCTCCAGGACGCATATTTTCATATACGCATACGCCAAAAGCACAAGAAGTTTCTAAGATTCACGGTGGCCGACAGTCCCTTCCAATTCCGCATCTTACCTTTTGGACTAAAATCCGCTCCCCGCATTTTCACGAAATGTTTAGCACCATTCGCAGCATTTCTAAGACGACATCATCAAATTTTCCCATACCTGGACGACTGGCTTCTCAAAGCCCCCACGTACGAAGCAGCAAAAGCGTCCACCAAAGCCTGTCCGCAACTCTTCAAGAACTTGGGCCTCATTTTAAATGTAGAAAAATCGATTCTGCAACCATCCTGTCGACTGGTGTTTCTAGGAGCTATTCTGGACACCATAGAAAACAAGGCTTATCCTACTCCTTTCAGAAAATTTCGTCCACCTCAAGGATGAGTTGGTCTAATAATGGTATAAACTCTCTAGGGTTGCGTGTCATTTCAATGCTCCTTAAGAAGAACAAAATATATTGAGCCCAAAAATGTATCTTCTGAAACGTATGTTCCTCTCGCAACTTTGATTTTGCCCTTGAACTATTTATTACATAGGGGAAATGAAACATTTGCTGAGTGTGCATTTCTGCTGTGCGGAAGGGTTCCTTCAAAGGATGCTTTTCAACAGATGTGCTCGAGCAAACCTGGGGCCTTTGAATTCGCATAGTCTCAGAGTGGTGGAGACATGTTCATTCAGCAGTTCCTCCTGTACCTTGACAGCCCTTATTTTGGCCATGTCGGCAGCGGTTTTTGCCCTTAGAGGAGAAATATCAAGGTCAGAGCGTAAAAAGCCACAGAATCCAGACCAATGAGTCAATCAGCCAAGCATACCATTTGGCCTTTGGTTGCTCATTCGTAAGTGCTTTTTATTCAAGGCTAGAACTGTGCTTTAATGCCCAAGCCGTAGGTACCGATGTTCTGCCAAACTACGGAGTATATGTTGTTATTCCCCGCTCTTGTAACACTCGTTTTATTGTGTAACACTGTTTCTCCTTTTCATATGTTTTTAATATGCTCCTGTAACTGATGTAACTCAATGATCCTCATGTAAAGCGCTCTGATACCTCCGGGTCTAGCCAGCGCTATATAAAACTCAAATAAATAAAAATACTCTGGAGAGACAACAAAGGTTAATATCCTTGGCAAAGAGGGTCCAAAAAATAAAGTCCATTTCCGTATGCCTTTTCAAATCTCTCCTAAGAATGATGTCTTACTGTATCCCCCTCATACCTCACTGTCGTCTCCAAATGCGTCCTCTTCAGGAAGCTTTAAACTAACAATGGGTGCAGATAGAGGGCTCATTAGACGACCTGATCCTAATCACTCCTCCCATGATAGCGGCCTTGGCTGGTGGACGCAACCTCACCAATTATCGCAGGGTCTGCTGTTCCTATCGCAGGCTGTTCCTCTCGTGATTACAACGGATGCATCTCTAGAGGGCTGGGGAGCTTTCCTGCAAGATTTGCAGGTCAGCGGAAGATGGCCGCCTTCCCACAGGGATCTTCCCAAATATACAAAACGCATCGGTGCTTGTCAGGATGGACAACAATGCACTACCTCAACAAACTGGGAGGAACAAGATCTCTCCTGCTCTCTCAGGAAGCCCAACTCATATGGCGCTGGGCGATTCATCACAAAGTGCATGTATCAGTGGAGTACGTCCCAGGAAAACAAAATGTCATAGCAGACACCTTGAGCAGACTAAAGACTACTTGCCACAAGTGGGAACTGGACCAGCACACTATAGGCAACATTTTCTCCCAATGGGGCAAGCCAAACCTAGATCTGTTTGCATTTCCAGAGAACGCGAAATGCCGGTACTTCGCAAGTTGGCGTCACCATCGGTTCATGGGGGAATGCCTTTTCAATAGCTTGGTCCGGCATATTTGCTTACGCCTTTCCCCCCATTCCTCTCCTTCCGCGAGTGTTAAAAAAGATAAAGACAGAACCCTGCAAGATCATTCTGATAGCTCCAGCCTGGCCTCGCCAGCACTGGTACACAGAACTTCACCTACTTTCAGTCAAGTCTCCGATCCACCTCAGACCATTTCCGTCTCTCTTGACAATGAACCAGGGACAAGTGTGCCATCCGAACCCCAGTTCTCTGAAATTGTCAGCCTGGCTCCTGAGTTCCGAGAATTTCAACACCTAAAGATCCCACAGGAGTGCAGACAGGTGCTGGCTAAAGCAAGAGCAGACAGCACTAACAGGACTTACTCGCTTAAATGGAAGAGATTTTGCACGTGGTGTACATCGTCTAAAGTCAATCCTCTCCATTCACCTCCTGAGGAAGTTTTACCCTATCTACTTCTCTTGGCTCACTCAGGTTTGGCCCATGCGTCAATTAAAGTTCATTTAGCTGCCATTTCCAGTTTCCGCAGATAAGCTAAGGCTCCATCTCTATGGTCCTGCAGGCTAGTAAAACAGTTTCTCAAGGGGCTGTTTAGAATGTTCCCTCCAGTAAGGGCACCTCCTCCTGCATGGCAACTAAATACGGTGCTCAGTCAACTAATGAAACACCCGTTTGAACCTATTCACAAGACTGACATGAAGTTCCTATCCTGGAAAGTGGCTCTCCTCCGAGCTCTCATCAGCGAGAAGGGTTGGAGAACTTCAGGCTTTCACTACTCAAGAACCTTTCTTACAATTTAAACAAGACAAAGTTATTCTACGAACGAACCCTAAAATTCATCCGTAAGGTTCCTTCAGATTTCCACCTTAACGAACCAGTTGTTCTGAAATCATTCTTCCCAAATCCGCAGACTGCAGCGGAGCGTGCTCTGCACTCTCTAGATGTTAAAAGGTGCCTAAAATTTTACTTGAACAGGACAAAGTCATTTCGCAAGTCAAATCAACTCCTTATTGCGTACAGTGCACCTAGTGGTTTCCCTATCACTAAACAGAGCATTTCCAGATGGATTTCAAGAATTGTATTCTGTCATCAATAAGCGGGCCATCCTCTGACGTCAAGAGTTCGTGCCCACTCTACAAGAGCGATATCCACATCTAAAGCACTGTTTGCAGGTGTACCCCTGCCCGACATTTGTAGAGCAGCAATGTAGTAGGGCACACATTCACCAGGCACTACTGCTTGGATGCTGGGAATAAGCGAGATGCGGCAGTAGGACAAGCAGTTCTCAGACATCTCTTTCAATAAGGTGAGCCTTCTTCTTTGGTTCCTTCACACCATTCGGTACTGTCTCACATTTTCAATGGTTTATGGTAAAAAGGTATACTTTGGATAGTTTTGCTTATGAATTTATATGCGTATATTCATGTATACGGACAATGCTTTCACGCATGCCTTTCCTGTAGTGGTTATATGGCATGAAAATGTGTTACTCACTGCTAGCTATTCTGATTCAAGCATGTGAATCTATGAAAGTTCCAATACTGGAGTAAGAAACAAGTTACTTACCTGTAACTATAGTTCTCCAGTATTGGAATCTTTCATAGATTCACATGCGATTCGCCCGCCTCCCTTGGAGAAGGCTCGCTTACTTATCTCAGTTTTTTCTATTTATGCGCACTTGTGCTTGGAAAATCTGAGGGACTGGAGCTTCTCTCAGGAAGGTTCTACAGGGTGGTCTCTTCTGATTGGTTAAGTTTTAAGTTTGGTCCTTTTTTACTAAAGGACAGGGATATGTTATAAAAGATTTTAAGGCCTAGAGCCTTATGTTCTATGTCTAATAGGACAATTATTTTGATAATACCGGGACTCCCATCTCGACGACTGGGAATGATTCAAGCATGTGAATCTATGAAAGATTCCAATACTGGAGAACTATAGTTACAGATAAGTAACTTGTTTCTTATTGAATAATAATACTATTGTGCAAACTACCGAGAACAACAGAGCTGTTGTTTGCTTTTGCCCAAATAGTTAGTTGTTCTTGTGTGCAGTGGTAGCAGCTACTACTTGTTTTAGGAACTTGGTGTGAATAGGCCAGGCCAAATCAAGAAATTTAGCAACAGAGAAAACAATGCCTGGCCCGGTATCTGACCCTCAAGACCAGTTTATAATGATGTATTCTCAAATATCTACATAAGGGCGCAATCCAACGCCTTTGTTGCCTCTCATATTTAGGGCAAAAGAAAAGAGATGGTCGACAGTTCATCGGTTTCCCTGCAAGCTGGGCAGAGTGCACTGCCCTCTGGGGGACACCACCATTTGCTAGTGAAAGATGCTAGCAGTAGAGTTCACAGTCTGAATCTTATGTACAGGATCTGATGAATGGTGGGTCGATCTCATCAAGAAATGTATCAACCATGGGGTGTGTGAAATGGTGTGTCTTGGCTGTCAAAGGAAGAAAAGCTGAAAAAGATTACATGAACGTCATGTCCATGTGGGCTACAATTTGTGTAATTAAAGCCTGTTAAAAAGAAGCACAGATGTACCTTTCTGCCACTCTTGCAGACCTTTTACCATTTTGCTCTGTAGAACAGAAGGCATTTACTTTGCTTTACCTCTTTTATAAAGAACCATTTGTGAAAGTGTGCGCAAATAAATCCTGTTCCTCTATCAAGACCTACTAACATGCCCGTAGATTTGCAATTATTAATTCCACTTACGTTAATGCACAAAGGATGTACACTGTTGTCTAAAAGGGGCATTTCTTTCAACCAAGTGGAGGTCTGAGCTGATGACCGAAGAAAATGTGGAAATATGACTGTGCTTTGTACTTAAAAATTTGTATTCTCACTAGATCAAATTCATGTGTTTCCTTAGCATTTCTTTATCCATAAGCTGCTTGTTAGTAAATAATGGATTTTATTTTTGTGATGCATTGAAGATTTACTATTAATGTTAACAAACTTGCAGAGAGGTAGTCTTATGTCACCGATGCGACAGCAATAAAAAAAAAAAAAGGAGATTATATGTGTACATTGGGTCTTGGTGTGAAAGCAGCACCATATTGTAATAAATACATAAAAATTAGAATTTATGCACCAGGAGAAATCTGCATGCATTTGATGCATTGTACTGGCTACAAAAATAAGTTTCACTTTTGTAAGGCCTGGAGTATGAGTGAGTAATCTGCTGCGCTAGAGGGATGATCTAGTACTTGGCACATGTTTTGAAACGAATCTTGATTATGAAGTCAAGAGGTTTACACACATAAAATCTGTTAAAACATTGTGATAAATATTAGGGTGATTACAGTTTTGAGGTCCAGGAATGTGGGCAGGCTTATATCTGTTGCCTTGGAACATGAGTAGAATACATTCCAGCACACCATACTCTCTCGCACACAGTATGCGTTCAATACCAGGCACAAGATGACAGGGGCGGCCGGCAAGGCTCGCGAGTTTGGGTGTGGGGGGGGGCCGGGTGTGGAGGGGGGGGGCTGCATTATAAAAAATAAAAAATAACACTTACCTTGATGCCGCCGCCGCCGGGTCCCACGTATTCTCTCCCGCTCGCCTGTGTCCGACTCAAGGTCGGAACAGGAAGCAGGCAGCCAGGCTCCCACCCCTAAGCCAGTCACAACGCTGCAATGCAGCGTTGTGATTGTTCTGAGCTCCGTGACACAGCACTCAGCTAGGGGCTGGAGGGGTGGGCATGTTCTCCATGCAGGCTGTAATGCAGCCTGCATGGAGAACAGGGAAGTGCGCATGACTGTTTTGGGCGGCCCGAGAAGGCCGACCAAACAGTCACTGCGCACAGGAGTGTTCTACCACTCCTCCCCTGCCCTGCAGGCCCGCCCCCTCACGCACACTGCCGCAGCAGGAGATAAAAATGAAATGATAATAACATTACGTTATCATTTTATTTTTTCCTTTTTTAGCTGCTCCCTGGAAGTGGGGCGACGCTTCTCTGCCATAGTGGAGGAGCCCCCGATGAACAAAGAAGACTGCTGCACTGTGCCCCCATCGCCCCCCCAAACACCAACGCTTTACTGACACAGAGGAATCCAGTTTCATGGCTACCTGCCTGCGGAAGACCTCTGCTTGCCCAAGCTCACAGTGGTGCTGGGCCTTGTATCAAGTCAGCCTTCCCTGTGCCGTATTTTGCATTTTTGAAAACAACAACTTAAAAGGCAGGCAGAACAGAAATACACATCGCCTGTAACTGTGAAGCTGGCTCCTTAATTCCTTTTTCCAGGACCGGATAATCACTTGTCACTCTTGTTGGTCACATCACTAACGCCATCCACCACTCACGCTGCTTACAGAACTGAATCAGGTACACCATTTGCACAGTTTCCCCCACTGACGTGCACACCACGACATAAACAGCTCACTGCTGAACACACACACACCACTCACACAGCTTACGCCACTAACATCACGTACATCACTCACAGCTTACACTGCTGTTTCAGCTTGCTTAGCCCATTTCGCTCTTATCACTGAAATTGTTTACACTACTCGTATACCACTCACACACCGACACCACTAACATCAAGCACACCATTGACAGCTTGTACCACTGACATCATGGACACTACTGGCACAGCTGACACCACTGACATAAAAAACATAACTGACACAGCTTGCACTACTGCCATCGAGCACACTACAGCTTACACCGCTGGTATTGAGCACACCACTCATACAACTTACATCACTCACATCAGATTTACATAGAACACTAGGCATGGCGTTAATGTGGAAAAGCATGCACAAATGCTGTTTGCATGTGTTAGCACATTAAAGGCCATTCTCTTTTTAGAAAACATTATTGCTACTATCCTATTGTTATGCCACCAGGCCGTGGCTATTCATCTCCCTTAAACAAAATGCATTTGCTTTTTGCACCAACGTTTCTTAACTGCAGTTTTCAACGCACAAGCCCTTGTTTAGTATTTAATGTTAAACTGGTTGCGCTCCAGGCACGTTTTTAAGGTTTCTATTCTGGTTGTACTTAGTTTTAGCGCTCTATGTAGCATATGTTGTTAAAAAAAATTGTTTTTAAATTGTGCAGGGCAGTTAAGTGCTGGTGATATAGTGAACAAAATTCCTAGAACTAGCACTATTTGTGTTCAACTTGTAATCGGTAAAAGAGTAAAAAGTAATGCAAACTTTTTTTGCGCCCGTTTTACCGACATATATGCAGCCTCAAAAAAGTTTATAAATCTTTGCTGATAGAGAAAAAAACTATCATAACTATTGGAGATTAAATTGTGATTGGATTTACAGTTTGAGCATCATGTCTTCGATCTAGAAGCCCTCTGCATCAGTCAGGGCAAAAACGTTAGAAGCATTTTTCCACTTTGCTAATTCTGCATTTAGTCTTGTTTCATTAAACCTATCAAACAAATAATACATTTCACTGCAGAAGTATTGGAAGATGTAACAGTTAACCAGTTGCTATCTGGGTTTTCTTAGCGGAGGACATAAGTGTGGGAATTGTGGTCCCAAATTCCAGAGACTTCTGTAGCAAAATTAGTTTGTGGTCTAAAATTGCTTAAGGTGCATTCCTCTTTGCTGTTTGTGTTAGAATGAATAGAGAACCTTGTTTTCTATAATGTCTGTCAATCTTTGATACCTAAAATAACATTTGTTTAACATTTTTTAGCAAATGTAATATTAACAATGGTTATAAAAATGAATAAAGTTTCCGTCCCTTGTTCTGAAAATTTTTAAATTCAGTTTGCTCTCTGTCATGCAATGCACAGTACATTTCTATTAAGGCTACATGCTGGGGCAAGCCGATTTTAAAATATCTGTCTCCTGTGGTACATTAGAGCAGAACGTTCATATCCAAAAAAAGTTTCATTCTGCCTGTCCTCCTCCAAGTAGTCTACACCAGTAACTGGTGTTATAAATGCAACTAAGCTCATACTCTGAGTGACATACGGACATTGTCATGCTGCCTGCTAAAAATAGAGTGGAGTATAGTAAGCATGGAATCCGTAGTGCTATGCTGTTGTAATTAAAATAGACTTGGATATTTCTTTTGGGTGTGCATTTGTTTCACAACTTATGGTATCTATTTCATCCTGTTTTTAGGTGTGGATATTTTTGCACTGCAGGGTTGCGTTAGAAAACATTTACGTTTGTTCTCCATTCTGTTTGCTTGCGCATTCTGTGCATGTTTTTTTATTGGCCACGCTCTTTTTCGTCTTAGGGCCTTATTACGACTTTGGTGGTCCTCCCACAGGCCGCCACGCCAGCGCCCCGCGGGAGGACCGCCAAAGCCGTTCCCACACCACCCGCCGGATTACGATTGTAATCCGTCGCGGGCGGTGGCACGGCGGGGCTGCAATGGCGGCAGTGTGTAAGGCTCATTGGAGAGCCTTACATGTAGACCGCCGCAGTGAGAGCACCGTCTGCAAGTTCCTGCACGGGTGCGGCATACACCATGTGGTGCATGCTGCACCGTGCAGGATCTGGGGTGCATAAATACAGGGGGCACAACATGTGCCCCCTGACTGCACCCCCAGGCCCTGGAGTGGCAGGGTTGTCTCTTCGCCACCCTTTTCATGGTGGTCGCACTGCCATGAAAAGGGTGACGGTGAGCCAACTCAAAATATGTTTGGCAGTGCCGGCTGCGGCACCCCCTGCATATTTTCCCCAGGGAAGACCTCCGTCCCAGCGGGATCCTTGATCCCGGCGGTCTCATGGCGGTCCGACCGCCACAGTTGTAATACTGCGGGTGGTCCTGCAGCGCGGCGGTCGTCAGACCGCCACCGCGACTATGGCGGTTTTATGGACCGCCGTAGTCGTAGTAAGGCCCTTAATCTTTTATTGTTTTTTTCATCTTTGGCCCTGCATGCGATGGATCTTCATTCTTATCACGGAGACCATCCAAGACCATCCAAGTTAAAATATTTCTCTCGAGAGTAAAGCTGTTTTTTTTGTGTTTTTTTTTCTTTCTCCAAAGTCTGGCCTGTGGCTAGTTTTTTTTAAAAAATATTTTTTTTTCTTTTTATACGCAAGCCTCAGGTAATCAGAGAAATTCAGAAATAACAAATACATACATATATGCATGCATATACAGAGGGGCTTAGGGTCAACTTTCATTATCCATTGTTCTGTTCAACTGTCAATCACGTTTTGCTTACAGCATGGGGAAACTGGTCAGTTCACTTCAGCCATTGGCTGTTTTGCACTGAGTGATGGCATTTTGATCACATGTACACATCGGCCTAGAAAGCAGTGCTGTTCAGTGCCAGGGGTCCTGTATCAAAACTATTTTCCATTGCTTTATCGATCGTTTTTTAATTGTTGTGTTTTTAAATGGTTTGGAGGGGAGCTGACCTGCTGTTGGTTCTGACCCTCTAGCCCTACACCGGTGATACCATTTATATGTTCGTTTATGGGTTGTGGCCAGTGATGCTCACTTTGTGCCCCAGGCAGGGACAGTGCGAGTAGCGGTTCCCTGGTTTGTTTGTTCTGTAAAATCTACAACTTTCTATTCAGCTGGGGGTCATGAACTTGCTGGATTATTTCTTATGTAATTGTTCTTCGCATTGGGTCTATCCTGGATAGGGAAATTTACAATTTTGAGCTGTTGGAGGAGATAAAAATTAAACATGTAAATTTTATGCCAACATTCATGTAGTTTGTCAAAGGATGTCAGCTGCTATGTTGCTCTCTCTGTATTTACCAAACCAATCTGTACTGCTTATTGCCAAGCCTTTTGTGCTGTGTTGTGAAGTAAATCTAAGCTATGTCGTACCTGGAGTACCACAAATGTGTCAAGTTTCCTTTACTGGCCCCTTACGTAGGGTGGAGTTTATAGCGTTGTATCAATGTGCATATTATTCTAGAGGTCAAAAAGTTTAAAAGGTATCACTCCTGCACAGACTCCTTATGAACAGGTGATCGCCTATGTTTTGCTACCTGAACAGTGGCCTGAACCACCCCATAATTGCATGACACCAGTAGTTCTTGCTGTGTCAGTGGTTGGGTATTATCAGATGTGTCTTCATACTCGTTGACCATGTGCTGCCAACACAAGAGCATGCAAATATAAGGAATGCAGGGTCTTCCAGCATGGCTATCTTCCAAACGCTCAACCGGGATTGTTTTGGTAGCCAAGCGTGCATAGCTGTGAATGATTATACATGCTGGAAGTTGGCTAGATGCAGGCTGATGAGTGCTGCCACGTTGGAGGGTGGAGGTATTATGGGTTAAACCGTTAGCTAGAAGTGATTATCACAGCCAACAGATTCGTTAGATGATGAAAGGTCTCCAAAGTACACCAAAACTGAGAGATGTACTTCATCTTCTCTTTAAAACGTACTTGACTGTCGCAGCAAGAGTTTTACCCATCATTACTGGTAAGTTCTGGCATATGGCCTGGGACAGCTAAGCAATATGTGCTTTCTTGTAATCATTTTGTCTGATTATGACACTGAGAAGGGGCGGAAGTCCTTGTGACTCAGTGGCTAGCCACAAAGGGTTTTAGGTATGCTTGTATGCCCAGATCCCTTGAATATTGATTTGTTTATTGTACTTTTTCAGCGTATATTGCAAAATGTAATTGATTCTAGGCGCATAGGCATAGAGAGGGAATACATTGCTACCAGGTTACTATGTGTTGCTTTGGCTTCTACAAGTCAATGGAGAGAGTGACATAAGTTACACAGAGAAGAGTCTGATTCAAATTACAGGTTACCTAGTTACAAAGTTTGAATAGATGAAATTGAATATATACATTGATTTTATTGTAATTGCATATTGAGGTTTCGTGACCGGGCAGTTCATATAATAGGGAACGTGTCCAGTAGGCATAAGGGAGACGTAAGTACATCATGCTGGAGAGACCTAATTAAAATGGTATTATACAGTAGTAAAGCAAAATAAATTTGACCGTAAACACAAGGGTGGTGAGGAGGGGAGAGAATGGTTGAGCACAGGGGGTTAGAGCAATTTAGTCTCAAGTTTTGATCTGAACTGCATCAGTGATTAGTAGTGTTTGGTTTGACTAGGCAGTTTGTTCAGAGGTGGGGCTCGGCCACTGAGAATTGTCAGTCACCTTTTGTAGTTGCATATGGTTAGAGGGTGACCAGGAGATGCTCTTCTACTTGAATTGTTTCATCTAGAAGCTCCTCAAAGCAGTACTTGCTGGAGCGTGTGGGACTCTGGAATTATGTGAATATTGACTTTGTTGACTGCCACTAAAGCTTGTAGACTAACTTGATAGACAATTACACTAAAGATACAGAGCAGCAGAGCAAATCCTTTCCTTCTTTCTAGACTATCACGGAATATATATGAGTTTTACTTTTTGGTAGAACAGTCTTTATCTCCCTGCAATTCAGAGTTCCATTAACCTTAATTTCTATGTTGCAAGATGTAAAAATCCTGTTGTGTAGGATGAAAGGTAATTTGAAGTACTCTATTTATAATACCTTTATGGGATAAGTGCAAAATATGAGTGACTCTGATCATGGTAATTGTGCTGCACTGGTCACTCTGTCAGTTTAGCATCATTAACTACTGCTCTACACCATTCCAATCTTGAGTAAAGGCAGCCCATGCAATGTCAGGAGTACAACAGCATGAATAGTCATAAAGAATGTCTTTTTGACACTCTAATAGTAGAGGGATGGAGTAGAGCAGTTTATACCCCCTCTAAATACTAAAAGTTTCTAGAAAAACTTTCCTGAGAACTGTTTTTTCCCCTAAACATCTTTTTTTTTTTTTAATCATCAAAATATATATTTTTAGATGATCCCAACCCATTACTGATCTAATGTCACGTTTGGCATTGCCGGAGTGATGGTAAGGTCACAGATTTTGCTGTAATTGTCCCTCTTCAAGACTGTATATTAGAAGAAGCCATGCCAGTTTGGAGATCTCTGTATCTTCATTTGTCCGGCAGTAGCCACCATACTGAATATAGTTATAATCTGATAGAGACTTCTAGCTGCAGATTCCTTACCTTTGAATTTCCCAGGCGTCAGGCTGGATCCGGAAACTTTTGCTGAGCAATACCCCTTGCGCGCGACGTCGGGTGGCTCCATTCGGCTCCACGTGACGTCATCTGCATCTGCATCTGTAGCGTCGGTTATGACGTCGCGGTGCCTATATAGGCCCCACCCAGGTGCGCAGACGTCAGTTTTTTTCTTTCCGCGCCAGTTAAGTGCTGATCTGGGAAGAGCTACCCCTCTGCCGCTTTTTGGCAGGTTTTTTCTTGACTTCGTGTGTGAGGGATGTCTTTGAAGAAGACAGGTTTCAAACCATGCAGGACTTGTTCCCGCATGAGGTCGGTTACCGATCCTTACTGCGTATGTCTTTGGTACCTCGAGCACGACCACGATACGAAGTCGTGTTCGGACTGTCGGGCGGTGGCTCCGAAGACCTTGAGGGAGCGTGCAATGAAGTTACTCGCGGCCCGGCAGTCGACACCGTCAAGCAAGACTTCCAGGAGGTCACAGTCCCATTCAAAGAGGAGGTCGCGGGACCGCTCCCGAAGCCCTAAGTCCTCTTCCTCCCATTCGAGGTCCTCGGGGACACTAGGGGAAGAGGCACAAGAAGAAGCAGAAGTCCAAGCGGACTTCGTCTTCACCTCAACTGGCGTCTGTCGTCGAGAGAGGTAAGGAGCACCGACGCTCTAGGCACGGTTCCGCGGAGCCAGAGTCGACTTCGCGCCTCCCCCCCTTTCCGGGAGCCGGAGCGACTCCTGCTCAAATAAAAGAATTTTACGAGGCCATGCGCCGCGTATTTGAGCGGAACGACCCCGCTGGAGAGCCTTCGAGCCCCCAGGGTCAGAAGAGGCCCCATTGGGTTCGACGCCGTCAGTTCCAGCCACGACACCAGTGGGGCCTCGGGGATCCGATCCCGGATCCGGTTTGACGCCGCTCGTGCCAACGCGACCTTCCCCGGTGTCGAACTCAAAGTTGGTGCTTGCGACGTCGCCGATGCCCGTCGGTGGCACAAGCACCATCCTCATTCCCAACGACACGGAACTGGAACGGCGTCGAAAGACTCCGATTCCGACGTTGACATAGCCTAGAGGTTCTGTGTTGTCGCCTGAGCACTTTGAAGACGTGCTAGGCTCAGGAGAGGAATGGGTGGGGTCTGGGGACCCCCTTGAGAACCAGGATGCCTCGGTGGAGAATTTGGACTGGTATGGGGAACTTGGGGAGGCCAGTGGTCAGGATACTTCCCCAGATACTGGCATGCTCTCACCTCCTACAGGGGCTATGGAGGAGGGAGCGTCCTATGCCTTGGTGGTAAAGAGGGCAGCTGAGGTCCTCGGACTGGAGCTGCCCTCCGTGCAAGTCAGGACTAATCTCCTGACTGAGGCGCTTCAACCTGGGGCTTCCACTTCCGAACCCCTGTTGCCCTTTAATAAGGCACTTACGGACGTCCTTCTAGGAACTTGGTCCATACCTAGCACAGGGGCTCCTGTGAATAGGACGATTGGGTCGCCCGGAGCTGGGCGATGGCGGTGTGCAAAGTTCCTCAGCCAACACCCCACCCCAGAGAGTTTGGTGGTGCAGGCCTCTACGTCCCAAGGCGCATTCCCTTCTGCCCCTCCGGATAGGGAATCCAAGAGGTTGGATTCACTTGGAAAGATGTTTTCCTCCTCCAGCCTTGCTTTGCGGTCGGTGAATACTGCATGCTTATTGGGCTGTTTCTCCCATTCCCATTGGTAGACGGTTGCGCAAGTGCTGCCACAAGTCCCGGAGGAGGCCCGGACTGTGGTCTCCTAAGCTGTCAAAGACAGGAGGGATGCAGCAAAATTCGACCATACGTTGTGGGTTCGACATGACCGATTCGCTGGGCAGATCGATTTCAACGACGGTGGTCCTGAGACGCCACGTCTGGCTTCGTACCACTGGCTTCTCGGGTGATGTCCAAGCTAATTTGATAAACGTGCCCTTCGATGGAACCCTCCTTTTTGGGGGAAAGGCAGACTCGGCCCTGGTCAAGTTCAAGGACTCTTGTGCTACGGCCAGATCCTTGGGCCTTTCCTCCACTCCTCGTGGCCAGTCTACCTTTCACTCCTATTGTGGCAACAGAAGAGGTTTCCAGCTGCGTCAACCCTACCCCAGCCACCGTCCCGCACAGACTGCCCAAGCCGTGCGTGGACGCGGTGCAGTCCGATCTCGGAATGGAAGCCAGAAGTAGTCTACCGCACTGCCCCCAGCAGCTGCAGCCTCCAAGCACTCCTAGGCTGATTCTGCAGGACCACACTACTCCAGTTGGTGGGAGAATTCATTGTCATCTCCCCCACTGGAGATCCATAGCATCGGACAAGTGGGTCTTGCAGATCGACCAGGAGGGCTATTCTCTACCTTTCCTTTCTCTTCCTCCTACTATTCTGCCAAGTCAGGAACGGCTGACGGAGGATCATTTAAAGTTGCTCCAAGAGGAAGTTACGCCTCTTTTGGCCAAGGGAGCTATAGAAAGGGTCTCAGTTGCAGAAGTAGGCAGTGGCTGTTATTCCCGCTACTTTCTGATTCCAAAGAAGAACAAGGGGCTACGGCCCATTTTAGATCTTAGGACCGTAAATCTCTTCCTCAAAAAGGAGAAATTCAAAATACTTACTCTGGCTCAGGTCTTGTCTGCCCTAGACAAGGAAGACTGGATGGTAGCGTTGGACCTGCAGGATACGTATTTTCACATTCCCATCCTGCCGGGCCACAGGCGTTAGCTGCGGTTCAAGGTAGGCCGCGAGCACTTTCAATTTACAGTGCTCCCCTTCGGCCTTACCAGTGCCCCAGGGGTGTTCACCAAGGTGATGGCGGTGGTCGCAGCTCATCTGCACAGGTTAGGGGTGTCGGTCTTCCCCTTCCTCGACGACTGGCTGTTGAATGTGTCCTTGTCCTAGGCAGTCGTCTCCCACCTTCAGACTACGGCGAACCTCCTAGATTCGCTGGCGTTCTCTATAAACGTGCCGAAGTCACACCTGACAATCTCAGACGCTCCTTTTCATCGGAGCTGTTCTGGACAGTTTCGGGCTTATCCTCCTGAGCAGCGAGTCCCGGATATTCAGGCTATGATTCCTATATTTCAGCCTCTATCCTCGATTTTGGTGAGAATGACTCTGAGGTTGTTGGGTCTCATGGCCTCCTGCATCCTGTTGGTAAGACACGCAAGATGGCATATGTGGGCTCTGCAGTGGGACTTGAAGTTCCAATGGGCACAGCATCGGGGAAATCTCACCGGCATGGTTCATATCTCGGAAGGAAGTGCGAAAGATCTGCAGTGGTGGTTGACGAACCTCGATTGGGTCAACGGCAGACCCCTCTCCCTTCCCCAACCAGATCTCACAGTCGTGACAGATGCGTCACTTCTGGGATGGGGCGGCTATTTGGGAGAGTTGGAGATCAGGGGACACTGGTCTCTGGCGGAGTCTGAGCTCCACATAAATTTGTTGGAGCTCTGAGCGATTCGGTTGGCATTGAAAGCATTTCTTCCCTCTGTCAAGGGGAAGCTAGTGCAGGTGTTCACGGACAACACCACCGCCATGTGGTACTGCAACAAGCAGGGTGGGGTGGGGTCGTGGACGCTTTGTTGAGAGGCCCTGCATCTCTGGACATGGCTGGAACAGCAGGACGTAACCCTGGTGGTTGAACACCTGGCAGGTTCAGTGAATGCCAGGGTGGAAAAACTCAGCTGTCGATGCCTTGCGGATCACGAGTGGCGTCTCCAGTCGGAGGTGGCGCAAGGTCTCTTTCAGCAGTAGGGAGAACATTGGTTAGATTTGTTCGCCTCTGAAGAGAACGCGCAGTGTCAGCAATACTGCGCGCTGGAGTTTCCAAGGAGTCTATCGCTTGGCGACGCCTTTCGTCGCGAGTGGAGCTGAGGCCTGTTGTACCCCTTTCCACCCAGATCACTCCTACCCAGGGTTCTGAAGATCAGAAGCGACCGGGCCCAAGTCATTCTTGTGGCTCCGGACTGGGCAAGGAGAGTCTGGTATCCAGAGCATCTGAGAATGAGTGTCGATCCTCCGATCAGGCTGACCCTTCGGGAGGATCTTCTGTCGCAGCAGCAGGGGAGGGTTCTCCACCCGAACCTGTCAACTCTACGCCTCCATGCGTGGAGATTGAGCGGCAACAGTTGATAGACTTTGACCTTCCTCCCGAAGTCTGTAACGTTATTCGGTGGCCAGGCGGCCCTCCACTAAGACGGTATACGCCTGCCGTTGGCAGAAATTTGTATTATACTGTATAGAAAGGTCCGTTGACCCTCTTTCTGCTTCTCTTTCTACTGTCCTTTTATTCATTCTAACCCTTGCCCAGCAGGGCTCTGCCTTGGGAACTCTCAAGGGTTACCTTTCTGCTCTGTCTGCTTTTTTGAGGCTGCCAGACCAGCCCTCTCTCTTCAAGTCTCCTATTGTAAATAGATTTCTAAAAGGGCTGGCTCACTTGTTTCCACCCACGCCCTTTGTTATGCCACAATCAGACCTTAATTTGGTCCTCACCTACCTGATGTGCACTCCCTTTGAGCCCTTGCACAATTGTCACCTCCGGCTGTTGACCATTAAAACAGCCTTCTTAGTGGCGATTACATTGGCCCGGAGGGTGAGTGAGTTGCAGACGTTATCCAGCTCGCCTCCTTATCTTATGTCCTTTCCGGACAAGGTGGTGCTTCGCACCAGGGCATCCTTTTTGCCAAAGGTTGTGACCCCATTCCATCTGGGTCAGTCCATCACTTTGCCCACCTTCTTTGCTCCTCCGCATCCCTCTAAGGAAGAGGAGCGTCTCCACCGACTGGACCCAAAAAGAGCATTGTCGTTCTACCTTGACCGCACAAAAGAGTTCTGGGTGGATGACCAACTCTTGATGGTAACCCGATGCCTGCCCCCAAGATGGTGGACTCTGTCCGTCAACAACATCCTCTCACCCGAAGAAGCACCAGATAGCCGAAACCAACTCATCAGACCCCCCGAGCAAACCACCACTAACACTAGGCGAGATTCTATACAACTGTCCCTAAACCACCTATGAGTAAAAACCAGCCCTGACATCCCTCCCTACCCTCCCTCTACATCACCCACAACCAAGGGAGACCTCGGAGTGACCCGCTTGCATCTAGACCCCAACCCCATAAATTTGATCAAGCCCCGTCACCCCGGCTTAGCCACATCTACTCCTCCTATACCTTCAGTCTAGGGAGACCTCTGAGGGGTAACACTCAGACACAACTGAGTCTGATCACATATTGCTAGTAAGAAACAGTGGGCCCTGGTAAAAGCCCTACAGCCTGAGAAGAGCTACGAGGAGCTATCCTCCCGTCCAACTAAGACAAAATGCCACTCGCCACGCCAACCTCCTTCAGCCCCTCCACACCTAATCACCTAAAACCACATGGCCGGAACTCCTTCATCATTTCCCCCCCAATCTCTTACCAAAATCGAAAAAAAACTTCAAACACAGACTGATTAGACAACTCCCAGAAACACTTTTCGCGGACATATACCACTGCTCCTCCAAAGGTCAATTGAAAATGGATCTCATTTTTCATACGGAAAGACCTGAAAATTGGAACTCCATTCTCAGATCACAGCTCCACATAGCCAAAACAACTAACACTCCCTACAGCTGCAAACTGATGATCTCAACCCCCAATCGCCCTATGCGCAGTGGCAACACCTCTGCGACCATCTACTCCAACGGCACAGTCCTTATTCAAGCCAACAACGACAACCTAGATGCATCCGACTTCCTTTCCCCTCGCTACAAAACGCCCCCTCCCACACTCTTTCCCCCCCGCCCGACCTACCTATCCCTGGACAGCATGACCCGCCAGGAGATCCCACAAACCAATCCTACGCCAACACCGCCAACCTTTCCCCCCCCCTAGACACCAACCTCCCCTCCGTCCTCCCCGCACAAAATAAACACAACTCATTCCCCCTTTCCAACACAAACCGGAGGTACGCCGCGAATAAGGCTTTCCAACCCCCTGCCGACCGTCAGCTACACCCTCCCCCCTCGTATCACCACCTCCGACAAGCCACGTACGACCCGACCCGCAGTCATCGACTCCCAACCACCTCTCTCTACCCACAAACAAGAGGACGCTGGTATCACGACGCGATCCGACACACCCCATGCCCACAGCCACACACCGAGACAACACTGGCAATACGAACACCAAAAGCCAACTTAGCAACGACAAGCTCTCTCCTTCTCGGGACGACCCCGCCCAGAACACCCCCACCTCCCCCACTGAGGAGACGACGCATCGTCTCGCTCTGCTGGAAAGCCAGCTAGAAACTATAATACTGGGTCTTAACGAAATCTTACTGAACCTCTCCACACTCCGAAAGCCTAGCCCCAACGCACGCACCTTTTTCCCGCACCACACATCAAAGGCCTTCCAAGGCTCTTTGTCCCAGTTGGATCTCAACCCCCCTCTTGAACCAGACACAGACCCAAAAGAACAAGAGCTGCAATGTCCTCGAGTGAAGCGGCGGATCTTGCCTCCTCGTATGACACTTCCCCTACTGTCTCCCCAAAATCCAAAATCCAGGTTATCACTGGATTCAGAAGAGCCTTCTCCCCTCAGAGATCCTTAAGACCCCCAGCCTTCCTCACTAACATCCCTATGGCCCCCCTAATGAAGAAACACAAAAACGGGGGGACCGCCACCAACTGCATGCTCATAAACTGCAGATCAGCCACCAAACATGCAACAGAGCTAGCAGAATCCATCCTCACCCATGACATAGACATCGCGTTCATCACCGAAACATGGCTAAATGAGTTCTCTTCCCCAATCATGGATATGCTTGTGCCCCCAGGCTTTGTAATCATCAACAAAGACAGAAAAAAACAACGAGGAGGCGGTATAGCAATAATACACAAGAACAACATCTCCGTGACAGAACGGACACCTTCAAGTACAACACTTTTGAATGCCTAGCCGCCAACATCAAGACCAGTGACAACAAAACTCTACTCTGCCATCTCCTCTACCATCCGCCAGGCAACACACCGCATTCGGTGAACACCTGTCCGACCTGATTACCCACTGCTCCCTCCAAAACTCAAACAACTTAATTCTAGGCGACAACCTACACTGGAATGAAGAAAAAAACTCGCTAATCCAAACCTTGAATAATCTTCTACACAACAACAACCTTACCCAATACTGCTCAGAGGAAACCCATAACAGAGGATCAATCCTGGATGCCATTATTGCCCAACGTGACACAGTCACGATCGACCACATCCTGCCCGTGGACTGGTCCGACCACCACACCGTCCTATTCCACATCAACCAAATGATCCTTTACCAACACCCCACGCAAGACCACCCCCACCCCCAAATGGGTGAGAAATCTAAATCGGATCCCCCCTGGCCGACCTGGAGGAAAGTGTAAGCTCTCTCTTTCCAATCTCCTCAGATGATCTCTCCACAACAGAACTCGCCTCTCACTACAACACAACTATGACTTCCATTTTGGACCATTTAGCCCCCTTGAAACTAAAAAGAGTCGGGAACACTCCATCTAGATCCTGGTTCTACACAGACCTAAACTCCGAAAGAAGACAACTAAGAGCTACAGAAAGACTCTGGCGGAACAACCCGTCCACAATCCTCCACGATAAACTCAAATCAGTATGCAGAAAGTACAAAAAACACATCAAGAACAAAAAAACTTCCTTTTTCTGCAGTGCTCTAGACAACGCAAAAAACTGGCCCAAAGAACTCTTCAACCTCATTAGGCAACAAACTTCCAAGCCCACTGCATCCTCAGTTCTGGCCTCCAAAGACCTGTGCGACAACTTCTTCGACAAAATCTCCAAGATTGAGCTTTTTCTGGACAACAACCGCAGTCCCCCTTACAGGAGCCAGTCACCAGGGACTGAAGATATCGCTCCCAAGCACCACTCAAAACTCTGGAAAGCCTTCAACCCCATCCTGGAAGCAGAGATACTCAAACTGATCTCCACCTCCAAACCATCATCTCATGTCCTGGATCCTATACCTGCTCAACTGGCCAAAAAGCTTAAACTCTCCCTAGCCCCGCTCTGGAGCAAGATCGACAGCTCCCTGAGAACCGGAGTCATACCAGACTGCCTCAAAGTCGGCCAAGTCACGCCATTACTAAAAAAAACAGGCTTGAACACCAACGACCTGAACAACTTCAGACCCGTCTCCAATCTCCCTCTCTTATCCAAAATCCTGGAAAGATGTGTTCTCCTACAGCTGACTCAACACATGGACAGCGTCAACCTTCTAGACCCCCACCAATCGGGTTTCAGAAAAGGCTGCAGTCCAGAGACCGCGATCCTTAGCGTCATAGACGATATCCACAATTCACTCGATACGGACCAATGCTGCTTACTCATACTCCTGGACTTATTGCAGCCTTCAACACAGTTTTTTTTTTAAACATCTGTTTATGAACTTTTCCATACACACATGCTTGACCAATTCTTAGACATCAATACATTTTCTGTAATATAGGAATACCCCCAGTGTACCAGGCCAATCACTGTCTTAAAATCAATGCCCTCAGCCATACCAGCATGTGGGGAAAAAAGGAAGAAACAAACGACAAAGTTATAGGCTTCTTAGCATATGTTTAAAATATTTTCTACGGAGCTTCCACATTCATCTATGGCCAAGCTAACATAATCATTGCCGTCCGGGTACATGCAAAAGCACGATGCTCGTATAAATAAAGGCAACGAAAGACATGAGAAAGGACAAAGAAAAGGCACAGAATTAAAAAGAAAAGAAAGACGATAAAGAAAAGAAACAAAAGAAACACAGACAAAACTCGGAGCAACTTATGCCCACACGTCCATCAAAAGGAAACTTATGTAAACAACTAAGACATAACTACCAGGGGTCCACATGTATCTAGGACTGCGAGAAAGTATGCGGTGATTCTCCAGGAAGGGGGGCGGTGAGGGGGGGGAGAAAGGGGGCAGGAGGCGGCGGAACAAAGGAGGGGTGAGAGCCGCTCAACTCCCCCCTGGCTAAGGGGGGGGGGGAGAGGGGGAAGAAAAGGGGGGGGAAGAGGGAGGGGACCAGGACATCCAGGTACGAGCACGCCCCCATCCCTCTAGCCCTCAGACCTTGTAGAATCGTTCCCTTCGGCATGGTCTGGCACGTGTCTAGTCTCCCAGGCCCGAAGGATGTCTCCCCACGGTTCTGCATACGGCCGGCGCCGTTTGGTAATCCTGTCCTCCGCTACTAGGGCCCTTTCCTCTGCTCTAGTCCAGCATGACACATCCGCCTCCCATAATGTCACCAGTGTGGGGTGTGCAGACTTCCAACCCAGCGCTATCCGTCTTTTAGCCAAAAGAAAGGCCAGGTCAACAAACCTATGCCCCAGCTTACGAGTTTTCGGTCTCGGAAAGAGGCCCAACAAACACACCTCGGGAGCACACAGCAGATTTCGGGCCAGCACCTTATTAACCATACCTACTATCACACTCCAATAAACAGAAAGCCGCGGGCAGGACCAGAGCATGTGGTCGAAATCCGCATCCTCCAGGAGGCACCTAGCACACGACAAATCCACCCTATTATAAACCACATTTAACCGGTGCGGAGTAAGGTACGTCCGATGAAGCACATTAAATTGAAGGACCTTAAAGGCCGTATTCCTCGATTTTCTTGGGACCCTTCAAAACCTTCTGCCATTCTTTATCTGTTAGACTCCTATTGAGGGTCCCCTCCCATCGCTCCCGGAGACTCGACAACGAACCCGTACTTAATTCCAGAATGGCCAAGTAAAGCCGATGCACCAGGTGCCCCGCTGATCCCAAGGTCACTACTGCGTCCAACGCCGAATGCGTCTCGGGTTCTCCCGTGCCATCCCCCCACTGTTCCTGCGCCGCCCCTCTTATTTTATGGTAATTTAAGAATTGCCCCGCTGGGAGCTCATGATATTCTAGAAAATTATCCAGGGAGAGCATTTCTTTATCCCTATAACAATCTCCAATCGTTAGCACCCGGCCTCCTCCCAGCCCACCAGTTGGCGCCGCGATAGCGGCGGGCCCATCCCTGCCTGGGGGATACCTGTGAGCGGGAGACTAGGGGTATAGAGCAACCTAGTTCTGGAGCGCATCGTACCACCGGCGCCCATTCTATGGAGGTCGGCAAAGACCGAGGTCTATCCACAGCGGGGTGCAGCGGAAACACAAAGGTCTTCTTCCCATTAACTCGTAGCCCCGAATAGGTGGCAAACTCATCCAGGATATCTAAGACAGGGCGGACCCCCTGCGTTCCATCTCGGAAGGTAAATCAAAACGTCATCCGCATATAGCAACATGACATGACCGGCCCCGTCTAGGGAAATCCCCAGGGCCGCTCCCTCACCTCGGAGCCGCGCCGCCAGAGGCTCCATCGCCAAAGCGAAAAGCAATGGCGACAGGGGGCATCCCTGCCTAATCCCCCTGTGAATGGGGTAAGAGGCCGACACCGTCGTATCTGTACGCACTCTGGCCGTGGGCCTCCCATAGAGGAGCCGGACCCATTGCAGCCAATCCTCTCCCAATTGCATCGCACCCATAACAACCAGTAAAAAGTCCCAGCGGAGGGTGTCAAATGCTTTTTCGAAATCGATTGCCACCACCACAGCCTCGGGATAGTCCTGCAGGTCTGAATGGAACATGACATGGTATAACCTCCTAAGGTTGTTGGACGTCGAGCACGAGGGAATAAAGCCGTTCTGGTCAACATGGACCAGACGACGCATATAGGGGAGGAGTCTCAGGGCCAGCGCCTTACTCAATATTTTAAAATCCATACTTAACATGGAGAGAGGGCGGAAGTCCGTTAGGGGAGCGTGCGACGATTTCGTTTTGGGCAGGGGAATGACCAACGCCTCACTCATCGTGGGAGGTAACTGTTTCGCCTGGAACGCAGAGGCATAGACGCGTTCGAGCCGTGGGGCCAAAATATCTATGTGGGCACTATAGAACTCGGCCGGTATGCCGTCGGGCCCCGGCGTCTTACCCCGGGCCATATCCCGGACCGCTGCTCTAATCTCGCCCACCCGAACCGGAAGACCCAACGGGTCCCTGGATGCCCGATCTAACTGTGTTAGAGGTAGGGCAGCAAGATATGCCCGCATTGCTTCCTCTTGGGGCAGCCCTGGGCTATCATAAAGCCTTTCATAATACGCCCTGAAAGCATCATTGATAGCCCTCGGGGAAGAAAGCGTGCGACCATTTAAATCCTGAACGCCCATAATTGGAGCACCCCTGCCATCAGATTTAATCAACCAAGCCAGGAGTCTCCCGGCCCTACCACCCTCCGTGTGCTGGGTGACCTGATGCGCATTAAAATCGAGCACTCGCAGTCTATCCCAGGTAGCGCTGTACAGGCTCTTAACGTCAGCTAGCTGCCCATGGGCCTCAACCCCCCTAACGATCTCCCTGTCCAAGGCCAATATCTGTGATTCCAAATCCTCCAACTCCCGTGTCACTAGGCGTCGAGTGCCCACCGTCTGTCCCATGCAGTGTCCCCTAGTCACCACTTTAAACGCCTCCCACTCCACTAGGGGCGAGCCGGCCGTACCCTGATTATGTAAAAAATAGTCACTAACAGCTGCTGAGAGCACCTGCCGAAACCCCTCGTCCTCCAATAAAGAAGGGTCTAGGCGCCACCTCGGTATCGGGAGCCTCTCAGGGGTCGGAGTGAAACGCAGGAGCAGGGGACTGTGGTCAGAAAGGGCTCTGCCGAGGTACTCTGCACCGGACAGCAGGGGGGTCAACACCGGGGAACAGAAAAACATATCAATGCGTGTATGTAGGTCGTGAAGGTGAGAATAATAAGAGTACTCCCGGCCGCCGGTATGGTGGAGACGCCAGACATCGTGTATGTCCCAGCCCGAGGTCCAGCCCCGTAACCCACTAGCCAGAGCGGCAGCTGGGGCACCCTGCAGCGGAGGTGTGAACCTATCCCACTGGACATCATAGACACAATTGAAATCCCCTCCCAAAATCACATTCTCATGGGGGAGGCTCGCCAGTACGCCCGAGATCCGGTCCAGAAAGGCCAACTGATTCCGATTCGGGGCGTATAGACTCCCTATAGTGACCTCCCTACCCTTCAAGACTCCATTAATGACCACTTACCTCCCCTCCGCATCAATCACCTTCCGAGTGAGCTGAAAGGGTACCCCCGGTCTGATCCACACCAAGGCTCCCTGGGAGAAGGCCGAGTACTCAGTTGCAAAGAGCTGGCCCCTCCATCTGCGCCGCAGACGGGCAACCTCCACCCCCGTAAGATGGGTTTCCTGCAGCAAAGCCATATGCACCCCCCGTCGTTTAATGTAATTCAAGACGTTATATCTCTTAGTGGGCGACCCCATCCCTCTGATGTTCCAGGTCATGAATTCATACTCCCCAGAGCGCCCAGTAGGTCCCGCCATAAGAAGTTAGTACGCATCCCCCCCAGGCCCCCCACCCCGGCACCCCCCCCAGAACCGCTTCGGACCCCCCGGCATATGTCAACAACCCCAACAAACAAACTCCCCATCCCAAGGGCGGCCTGACAACGGTCAGCTGCCCAAACTCATACACCATGGCAATAACCACGTGCCTGGTGGTACCCTATACCAAGTCGGAAAGGTCCAAGGCAAACGGCCCTAGGACCTACAAAGAGGGGCGCAGCGTGCACAAAGAAAGAGCGGGTATGCAAGAGGTCAATCCTCCCACCATTGCAGCCTCTGAGGGCCGCTCCGGCCCTCCCCCCGGCGCCTCCGCCCAAAAGCCCCCCAACCTCCCAGGAAAAGAAAGAGGGGAGAAAGCGATGTCAAAGACCTCACCACTCGGTAGTCCCAGGATAACTGAGCCTAATCCCAAAGAGGGTAGAGGAGAGGGGGAAGGATAGCAGACAAAACGGGGACAAAGATCCCCCCAGCGTTACGTTCAGTCCACAAGAGTGTCCGCCGTCTGCGGTGTCACCGTCGGCATGTCAGCATTCGTGGCTTGTGACGCAGCGGAGTCACTCTTCCTCTCCATATTTGGCCTCGGAGTCCTTCTCCGAGGAGGAGCCCCTGCCCTGCAGCAGGTTTGCCACTGCCGCCAGTGCTGCTTCCCTCTCCGTTGCTGTCTGGGACGGACACGGTCGCTTGGGTTCCCTGCGAGTCCTCCAGCGCCGCGGTCTCTTCTCCGGGCGTTCTGACCCAGGCACCCGCTGTGCGGTGCGCAGCCCGGGGGCACCCTCTGATTTATACAATTCGAGCCAGTCCCAGGCCTGCTGCGGGTCCTCACAGAAGGACGTTTTCCCGTCCAGCATGATCTTGAGCCGGGCAGGGAACATCAGCGAATACTGTATGCCTTCCTCGCGCAGTGCCTTCTTCACCTCCAGAAATGTAGAGCGGCGATGCTGCACCCCTGGGTGTAATCAGGAAAGAGGGAGACTTTACTGTTCTCTACCGTGAAGGGGCCAGCAGAGCGTGCCCTCCTCAATAAGAAGTCCCGATCACGAAAATGGAGCAGCCTCGCCACCACCGCCCGTGGAGGAAGGCCCGGCTTCGGCGGGCGGGCAGGCACCCGGTGGGCCCTCTCCAAGGTGTAAAATGAAGAGAGGCCCTGGGGCGCTACGACGTCTCGCAGCCATGACTCCAGGTAGGCGACCATGTCCTGCCCTTCCACGCCTTCCGGAAGGCCCACTACCCGTACGTTGTTCCTCCTATTGCGCCCTTCCGCATCTTCGGCCCTCTTTTCAAGGGTAGAGACCTTATCCGCCAGCACGCCGACTCGGGCCGATAGCTCGTGGTGTGCAGGGGCTATCACAGCAAGGTCCGCCTCCGACTGTTTCACCCTGTCGGCAAGTGTGGCGTGCTCAGCGCGCAGGAGGCCCAGGCCCACCGCCACGGCACTAATGTCCTGGTGCAATGTCGCCTTAGTGTCCACGATGGCCTCCAGGATCTTGGCCAATTGTTGCTGAACTGGGACTTCTCCAGGGCTATCCGCCACATCCTGCGCGGCCGACTCCAGAGGAACGGATCCCGGATCCGGCGGGGCCCAGCCGGTTTTCCCTTCGGCTTGCCCATTTCAAGGGCCGTCGATCGAGTCCGTCTCTGCCTGGGTGGGCTCGGCGCCCCCGTCCGCACCCCCGGCACCCACCACTCCAGGGTCTGATCGGCGTCTACTGGCAACCCTCTAACCGCCCCAGCTTCTCCAGGTCACTCAGAGGCTCTACGAAGGGCACCCCGACTCAGAAGCCCGGCCCCAGCACCCACTCAGCTGTAGTCGGGCACAAGGGAGCTCCAAATCCACTCCCGGCTCACCTCTTCTCTCTGCCGCCGTGTGGGGATCCGCAGGCCTCGGGCTCCCTGCCAGAGCTGCCCCCAACCAGAGGGCCGTTCCACTGACTCGCGGGGGCCTCACCCTCCAGCCCACAGCAGGTCCAGAGGGGCACCGGGAGGCAGGGCAGGCAAGTTCTTACTTCGCCGGTGCTGTCTGTGGCCGCCCGCACCAACGCCGCTCGCCAGCCAGGCCGTCCTTGATTGATGGACCTCACCGCACGGCCGAGACTCCACCAGCCGCGCTGCGTGGCGGGCTCAGCCTGTCCGTGTCCCGCACCGCGCTCTCGTCTCTCCCCCACTGGGGACGACGCAGCCTCCGGCCTGCTCTCAGCTGCTCAGGGGTCCGCAGGAGGGGTGCCACTCTCACACGGGGCCGCAGCCACTGCACCACAATTCCGCCGTCTCCTCCCAAAGCGATGCCACCGCAGCCGCCGCCACCCTACAATCGTCACAGCGGGCCCATCGGACCCCGGCACACCGCTCGCAGCAAGGCGACCAGGGGGGGAAATCACAGGCCCCCAGCTGTCACAGGACCCGGGCCCCCACTGAGGCACCGGGGCTCGGGCCGGATTCCCGGGTATAGGTGGAGAAATGGCGAGGCTAGCGCGGAGCTCCGAGCTCACGCGTCCGCCATCCTCGGCTCTCAAGCCACGCCCCAATAAGTCGCCTTCGACACAGTTGACCATAATCTACTCATTAAGGTACTTCAAGAAAGGGTAGGTGTAGAAGAGGTGGTCCTACAGTGGTTCTCCTCCTTCCTCCACAACCGCACACAAAGAATAAAAATCAAAAACTTCTCGTCCGACTTACACAGCATCAACATGGGTGTCCCCCAAGGATCAGTGCTCTCCCCACAACTTTTCAACATATACATGGAACCCCTCACCACCATACTCAAAACAGCCAACATCCCTTTCCATCTATATGCAGACGACACCCAGATCTATCTTGAAACCTCCTCCATTGATGACATTCAGAGACTCAATGTCACTCTAAGAGAAGTCCAACACTGGCTATCAAGAAATCACCTGAAACTCAACCAGGACAAAACGGAAATCCTCCTCATTTCTAACATAGAGGAGAACCCCCAAATCACTGAATGGCTAAAAGCTATTGATGCTCTCAACGGCAATCTCACCCTGGCGGACTCTGTAAAATCGCTAGGAATCACCCTGGACCCAAAACTAGACATGGCCAAACACATCAAAAACACTGCAAAGAGCGCCTTCCTCAACTTGAAACTACTCAACAAAATAAAACCCTTCATCCCGCCCAAGGGCCTCAAACAAGCTACTCAATCCCTGGTGTTATCTAGACTCGACTACGGGAATGCAGCACTCACAGGTACAGCAAAATCCCACTTAGCTCCCCTCAGAACAACTCTCAATGCAGCAGCCAGAATGGTCACCGGAGTAAAGAAATATGAGCACATCTCGCCCGCACTTAGAGAGTTAAAATGGCTCCCAGTCGAAATGCGTGCCAGCTTAAGAACAGCCTGCCTCACGCACAAAGCCCTGCACACAGGGCCTCCAAACTCAAGAAGGCCGGTCAGACAAGGAGCCTTAGGAGTTCCAACACTCTACTCCTCATCCCTCCGAAAACACGCAAACAAAAAACCGCAGCCCGGTCCTTCGCTGGAAATGCGCCCAAAATATGGAACGCCATCCCGGTCCATATCAGGACTACCCCCTTCTTCTTAAAATTCAAAAGGCAGCTCAAAGACCTCTTCCTCAATCGTTCCCTCCCGAACCGATAGCTGCCGCCGAAGCGCACAAGCCTGCACACTCCAGCACACTGATACTCGGACATTAAGACGTCTACCTCCTCCACCTCCCCGACCCCTGCCTCTAGCCCCCCCAATCCCTGAAGGAGGCTCGGCTTAAGGCAACGTGCACACTTCCAGGATACTATACGACGTCCTTGCTTTAATGTTGTACAGCGCGCTGAGACTCCCGAATCGCCATGAGCCAATTATGTATACTACTGCTATATTGTGTGATCTACTCCTTACAACTGTTGTAAAGCGCTCCGATACCTTCGGGTCTGGCCAGCGCTATATAAAACTCAATAATAAAATAAAACTCTTTGTGGGAGCAAAGAAGGGAAGGGCAGAGCAGAAAAGGACCATCTCTCGCTGGGTCATTCTCTGCATCAAGATTTGTTATGCCTTGGCAAAGAAGCAGCCCCCTGAGGGATTAAGAGCCCATTCCACCAGGGGAAAGGCTAAGACTACGGCCTTGGCTCGGGGTGTCCCAGTCCAAAACATCTGTCGGCCAGTGATTTGGGCATCTTTGCACACGTTCGCAAAACATTACTGCCTTGATGGGCAAGTATGCAGGGACGGACATTTTGCCTGTTCAGTCCTGCAAGACTTTTTAGTCTAGGATGTGAGTCCGCAACCCACTGCCAGGATGGCATGGCTCGGGTATCTGATTCAAAGGTAAGGAATCTGCAGCTAGAAGCTCTATCAGATGAACAAGTTACTCACCTTCGGTAACGCATTATCTGGTAGAGACTCTATCTAGCTGCAGATTCCTTACAGCTCCACCCATGCTTCCCCTCTTTGCAGACTGATATTGTAGGGCTAGGGTTGTTCCCCTTTTCAGGGCCCTAGTTTTGCACACGATTACGTCAGTTAGTTCGTGGCTCTGCGCTCCTGGCGTGGGAAGTACAAAAAGTACGGACGTCCGCGCGCCTGGGTGACGCCTAAATAGACACCGTGACGTCATATCCGACGCTGCCGACGACGTCACGCAGAGCCGAATGGAGCCACCCAACATTGTGCGCAAGGGGTATTGCTCAGCAAAAGTTTCCGGATCCAGCCTGATGCCTGGGAAATTCAAAGGTAAGGAATCTGCAGCTAGATAGTCTCTACCAGATAATGCGTTACCGAATGTAAGTAACTTGTTTGTTAGAACCAATGTTCCCTCTAATTTTTTTCCTCTTTGTGCAGCAGTGTAAGATCTCTGTGCACTGAAGCCAAGCCTATGTGCAGCAAGGAACTGGTGCGAACACAGCACCCAGCTATATAAATCTGTGGCAATTGCCTCGCCAAACCTTTGTTTACAACAGTGAAAAAAGGTGCACTTCGCACATACCACTCCATTTTATTCGGTCATGTGACAGTTTTGCAATGTAGATACACACTGTCATGACATTAATTGTTTACTCTAGAGGCACCTACACCCCAGGTTTAGAAAAGGACAGGATTTCGACGCATGTACCATTATAAAGATTTTACTGAAGTTAAAGTGTTGTCTTGGTGACAATGACCTGGAGGGTTTAGAGCTGGTTAATGCAGCCTGTATGGCCCGGAATAGGGGCTTGGGTTGGTGGTATGCGCTTCAACAGCTTGCAACAAGAAAACATCCCTTAAAGTGAGCCTAATGGCAACAAGTCATAAGGTGGGGGGTGGAGGGGGGGTGGGAGGAGGTCTTACCTGGAAGCGCATGAGCCTTTTCTCTGTGAAGTTCTGCATCATCAGGGTGATCTTGGCCAGGTAGGAGTACAGGCTTTTGGCATAGTGTTTTGTTTTTCTTCGACTTAAATTTCTCCTTCTGGCTTTGCTACCCCCGCAGCCCCAAGTCTTGTCCCCCTCCACCCCTGAGTACCGTCTGCCCAGGCTGTCCTCCTTCACAGAATCCAGGACCTCCACGGTTGCTAGGTCTGTGGATCTTGAACTCCACATTACACACTTTCTTATTAAATCTGTTCAGTAACCCCATCAGTGTACCCTCACTCGCAGACAGACCCACTATACCACTCTCTTCAGTGGTGCTACTATCTGCTGATTCACCATAAAGCTGGAACCACTGGTGAAAGTATTCTCATCACACTGGTGAGTTCAAAATGGAGCAAAGCTTGTCTGTGATTGAGAACTGCTTGACTTGGGCTGTCAATGTCCGGTTTAAAAGGTACTGGCCTCTGACTGTGACATTATTAAGAGCTTTTGCTTGGAATCATTTAAGCTAAAAATTGTGTGTCCCTAATTCAAAATCTTCATTACTTGTGACTTGATTGTGGGGTGAACTCCTACAAGAAGACGGGTAAGGTATAAGGGGCAATGCAATGTTTAAATAATCATGGGAAGTGCACCATTTTGTACCCAACATTACAATGGATGAATTTGTAATGTTCGAGTACTCGACATTGGGATCAGTTGCTAAATACGAATAGAAAGAAATTGTGATGCAAGCTACCAACTTCAAAAGTACGTTAATTATGTCACTTTTAACTCAGTCTGCTGTATCACATAGACATGATATAGTGCTGCACTTTTTACATACACAAGCCTGTATTTCCACCTGTGGGCAGGCCTATTGCAAAATAGATAGTGTAAGAAAATTGCATTAATACACAGCAGCCTAGTCGTCGTATGTCAGTTCTGACACCACAAGGCAGCACTTGATATGGTGGAATTTTTTTACATGCTCGAATTTTTATATCCATGCCAACTCAGGCATGGGGGTTTATAATGGGCCATAATGGAGAGCTTTGGATTTGAGGCTGATGTGTAGGCTTTTCACAGTACCTGTCAGTGGGTCAGAAAGGTGTTCAGAATACTGTGCATCCAGTTGTTGGTCCCTCTGCAGAGAGCACAGAGCAGTGGGGCCGATGTAACTTAAATTATATCAAAAATATTGAGAAGGGGATTCACAGTGCCTGAAGAAGCAACAGGGTGGAAGTTAATGAAAATGCAGTTCTTACAGGTGAGCGGGTGATTGTGACATTCTGAAGACCTCTACACCTTCAACAAACCACAGTAATAGTTACACTTCTTTTTGCCATGTCCGTTGTAGAGATTCCCCAGTTTTTTCCTCCCACTTAAAGTCAAGGTGACAAGTATGATCTTTCCTTTCGCCGGCAGAACGCTTGAGACATCATGAAATAGACTTAGGAGTGGATGCTCTGTGTAATGGAAGGGGAGGAAGAACAAATTAACAACTGTCTGCAGCCTACAGCAGAGAGAGGAGCGAGTAGAGGTGGGCTAGCCATCAAATTACTAGGGAGGGTAGGCTATGGCTCCAAGTGCGTGTTACGAGACAAGTTCTCAAAATATCTGACATGTAAATCGTGCTACAAACATCATGTTAGGATATAAGTTGTCTTCAAGATTCAAGAAAATGTATTTCTTTAACATGCAGAAGAGTTTCACCTTATCAGATTAGTTCATTTGAAAACTATTTATTAAAAGTGTGTTTTTTTAAACATGAACTAACAAACATTCCTGCCCCTGCCCTGATGACAATGCTATAAGTGAACAAAGAGGCAAATTGGTTTTCATTTATGCAGTATACATGGCCTAGATTCTTATTAAAGATGGGACAACTGATTAGGCTATTAAATCAAACAGAAGTTTTTTTTGTAGATTGCATATCCTGAACTCAAGAATTTGAAGCTGTTCTCATACCACCAATTAGAATGTTCGGAGAAATTATGTATTTGCCTAGGATCACACAATTTGGTCAAGCAGGGATGGATCCCAGATTCTTCCAGTTTAATGCGGCGCGATTCAGCCACTAGATTGGTATCTGTTTCTGCCATCAAAGGTTAATGTTTTGTGCTTGAATTGGTATGTGTTTCTGCCATCAAAGGTTAATGTTTTGTGCTTGAATGCTTTGCGCTTAATTCTTAAAGATGTGATTAAATTTTAGTGACTGGCAGTATCCACTGGTTATTTTGCGCAGTTTTACATAGCTCGAACCTTGGTCAGTTTTACCCAGCGCTTTTCAACAGATACCATATTTTAAGTTTTATCAGTGCCACTGCAAGCAATAGATACACTCCTGAACTGGGCTCCTGGACGCTGCTTCTGCCGAGTCCTTGGAAGCCCCTAACACTAATAGAGCAAGCAGCATGTGTAACACTAGCCTTCTCCAAGCTCTGTGATCCACTGTGGCAAAACCTTTGCAGAGTAGAGGAAGACTCTGGAAGTCCTTTTACACGCATTCCGCACAACCATGTAAATTCTCTGCGACTGCTCCTCGCACTTCACATCCAAGAAAGTGACAGTTTTTCAGCCCCAATCATGTTTTTAGGTCTCGCCTACGCAGCGCGCATGCGCTACATAAGAGGACCTTTAGCCGTCGCTCTGCTGTTTTTGGAAGCACATACTCGTGCTTGTGGCGGCATCCACCTTGCGGGAGCGAGCAGCGGCGCGCATGCTAATTGGCTGTTGCTCGCTCCCGCAAGGCGGATGGTGCCACAAGCCGAGTGTGCTTTGCTGTTTTTGGAAGCACATACTCGTGCTTGTGGCGGCATCCACCTTGCGGGAGCGAGCAGCGGCGCGCATGCTAATTGGCTGTTGCTCGCTCCCGCAAGGCGGATGGTGCCACAAGCACGAGTGTGCTTGAAAACAGCTGCTGCTTGTTTCGATCACGCGTGCACCACTCGTGGGACGCTGCAGCGAGCGCGCACGCGCACAAAATGTTCTTCAAGTTGGCAGGTATGGTAGATTCCATATTAAAAGAAAAGATTTCCAGGGCTTGAATGACTATCTTCGCTGCAGGCGATTCGGCTGCTACGTTAATAAAAAGCAGCTTGCATATATTTATAAACCTACTCATGAAACATTAAACCCAAATGCTGTGTAGTCTCAGACGACTTTTTTTCTAAGCTGTTTCTCCAAGACATTTTAATCAGTGCTGCTGGCTGTGCAGGCTTACTCCCCGGGTTCTTTTTATGAGGGGCACACTCTGCCTCCCAGAGGTCCCATCTCTGCTAGTGGCAGACCTATAAATGTTAACATCTGAGAACGGGCTTCAGTTCGGTTAATCACTCTGGGCATTGATCCGTTGCAGCAACAGAGCGAGGTTAGAAGAACGCCACCTTCTGTGAGGCTGACCAGGTCATTCAGTTAATCTGATCATTTACACATAAGGAAACCCTTGACCCAGTGGGCAAGATACTTTTTTGGGACGGTACAACGTGTTTACAAGGTGAAAATGAGCTCAACATTTCAGCTGATTATGCTCATCTTGAAAAAAGGACGGGTCTTTTTTAGTTGCTGATTGTAGGCTCAGCTTCCCTGCAGTAAAGCTACATCTTCCAGGAAGGCAAAGCATGGTTTAGTTGGTGATGATTAGCTCAGCTTTTCAGCATTATTTGCACATCTTCCAGGAGGGTGTGACATGTTTCAGTTAGTACTAGCTGGCTCAGCATTTTAGCTTTCTATGCATGTCTTTTCCCTATGCTTCTCAAAAAAAATCATTTAAATATAAACCTTGCCTGTTTGTGCCATGTGAATAAAAACGGAGATTATGAAATATTGATAAAATGTGCACAGGCAGAGCTTTGGGTGCATTTACAGTGACGTTTATATTCTACAACATCTTGAGGCGGCCTCTTTTAAACCGTTTGCACTGCAACTTTTATCTGCGCTGCACTTTCTATCTGTTGGCACAGTGCCATATATCTGGTAATGTTGCAGTTTGCATCTGTTGGCACAGGGAATTGTATCTAGTAAAGCATCACCTTGCATCTCTTCAGAATTTTGCGTGCCCTGTTCCACCTGCCTCTATGCTAATGCTATGTTGATGCTTCCAACAACCTCCTCCCAACAGAAACAAGCATTGGCATAGCCAATAGGTCTCGCCTTTGGGACCTTATAAGTGTTTAGCCATGCAACACAACAGTTGATGTTGTTGCACCCAGGATATTTTGTGCTGGATAACTAAACACTTATAAGATCCCAAAGGCGAGACCTATTGGCTATGCCAATGCTTGTTAAATCCAGTGGCTGATGTATGGTCTCCTGCATGGAGCAGTGATGTGCGCGCTTTGCAAAAGTGCGCTCTGGAGGAAGGCAATGTGCACTCCCGCTACAGGAAACAATGGTTAGGACCACGTTTTCATAGAAAAAGCATTTTTTGGTTTGCAAATAACTTTGGCGCAGTTTGACGAACCTTCACAATTTTTTTTTATTTTATTTACTTCTACCTCAACTTCTTCCTGGAAAGTGTTGGGGTAATCTGTGAAGCGGGGGCTGAAAAAAAGGGTGTAAATCCATTCAGTAGTTTTTGAGCTATTAAGGCTCCAAAAGGTTATATATTTCACACTGTGGGCCGACAGATCTCATGGAGAGATCTGATTGGCTGCCACTACATCAAGAATGTGGCAGCAGCCATCTTAGAACTCTGAACTCAGTCCAGAGTCCTATGAAAAAGGTTCAAAATGACGTAAGGGGGCAGAGAAAGAATACCCTGACCACTTTGGCCCCAACTGGGGCCAAAAACCTTTAAGACCACTTTTAAAATTTATTTTATATAATTTTTTCTGCGAATTCAAGAGCCGCTGAGGGGCCACGAATCTGCTGCAATTTCTTTTTTTTAAAAGCGTGTGCTATTCATAACCACTTTCCTCTCCCCTATGCTGCTTTTGGGGTGTGTGGGCCCCCTCCTCAAGCCTCGGGCGGCCCCAGGGATCCCATCCCCCAGGGCTTACTGCCCCTGCAAAGGGGACGGGGCTATGCGGCCCACCTTACTGAGCCTTAATAGGCCTCAGCGACCCCACCACCTGGGGCAGGCTCAATTGCTGTGTTCCAGGAAGCCCACTCCCGGGACACCTTAGTTTACCCTCCCGCCAGGTGGGAGCAGACATGCTTCAAGGAAGACATATCTACTGTTACTGGGCGGGAGGTTTAAAAATGCTCCATCCGGGTCGGAGCAGATTTTTGTGTCCCTGCCTGCACTGTTGCGGGCAGTGAACCTCACATTGCTCCTGCCCGACGGGAGCAATGTCAGCTCCCACAGCACCCAGGCAGGGGCCCTGGGCCCCCTCCCCCCATAGTCCCCAATTTGCCAGTTGCCCCAATGCGCACCGACCCAGAAGAAAGGCAGGCCTTTGGGGATAGGGTTCTTGGGCCACTATTGGCTCGGGGAGGGGGGCTGTGAGCCCCTTCCCTTAACATATGTGTTTTGGCCCTGGAGAATGGGGTCCCTAGGGCCACTATTAGCTCGGGGAAGGAAGACCGTGCTCCCCCCCTCAAAGCCCTGTGGGATAGGGACCCTGGGCCCCTTGTGGCTCAGGAAGGGGGGCATGCATCCCACCGTCGTCCGTCCCCCCCCCTTCCACACCCCCATCGCCTTTACAAATATCTTTGGGACCCAAGGGAGGGTGTCCCTGGGACCACAATCGGCTCGGCTAGTGGGGGTCGTGCATCTACATAGAAGACCCTGGGGGATGGTGTCTCTGAGCCTTAAGTGACTTGGGGAGGAGGACTGCAACAAAGGCCATGCATGGCGTGTGGTTGGCTGCCTGGGGAAGTGGACCGAGGGCCTGGCTTCAGGCCAGATCCTGCGGCCAACCTGACGCTCTGCAAGTTTGCCTAACTACCACAGGACCCCCGTGGGTGGCATCAGACTTTTGTTTCACTACCTTGCCTTCTAATTCGACCATGTGAAGATATTTAGAGAGGGGGGCGGGCAGTCCATTATGGTACTCCCAGTTGTGTGTACTTATTTGTCACTGGCGGCCAGACATGCACAATAACCTGATTGGTTCTCCCTTTAAAAAAAAAAAGCATTTAGTCCATTTGATAGACTTGCTCTCTACCCCATAATTTAGCAGCAGTGGGCACTGAGTGCTAAAGCTGCATTTGTAGTGAGTAAATTACTTTTATTATTTGGGAAATGGGCTCCCAGCATCCTGTGTAACCAACCATGCTTTCGTACGCTTTGTGATTTGCTAAATATTGAAGAACATGATAGGTGAATGTGTGTACCCAGAATTACGTTCGTCTATAGTTCCTTGTATATTGAAAGGCTATTTTCCTTTTGGCTCTATGGTTCTGTGTACATCCCCTGTTGTAAAGAGGCACAGCCAAGGCTGTGGGTGCTAGCATTCTCTAACTAAAATAGTCGTTAGTAAGTGCCAGTGAACAACCTGCTGTATAAATGAAAATGTTAATTGCACTCCAGTTAGACTAGATCGTGTGGTGTCTGTCACATTCTCAGCTTAAAGGACCGGCTCCAGTGCTTGCAGAGTATTTTTGTAAACTGGCTATGGCCAATTGTGATACATTTTGACTGAAATGGCGTGCTTTCCTCTCTAGGGGTCTGTCCATTGGGAAACCTATTTGAGGGATCTTTCACAGTCTGTGTGCAGTTTATAAATTATATTTTCAGAAACCTATTCTAGTTTATATGAAAGTGGCATAAAGTCAGGCTTCGTCATAGCTGGCGGAAAAACAGTTTTTGCCAGATATCCTTTTAGCATCCTACTTAGGCCCCAAGCCTGTTTGGTTTGCAAATACCGAGTCGGGCATAAATGGGAGTTGCACCCAACTCTGTCACAACTTGGGTACCAATTACGCACACCAAGGTCTTTTGCAGGACGATTTTCTGTAGGTAAAGTCAGAGAAAATCAAATGAGCAAATAGTGAACATGCGCAGTTTGCAAAGCCTGCAATGGTAAATATTTGCTGCTTGCATTTATTCCCCATTCTAACATACGTAAATAAGAATGTGCTGACATTTTCTCCCCCGGTCAATACATAAGCCTCAATTGATATTTCGCAGGTGTGCAATTTGCAGCTGGGATTGCGCATACTTTGCGGGCCTTCTTTGATTCGGGCCTTAGCACAGTGCCAAGGGATGAGTATTCCAGCTCCAGCTGTTAGCTTCGCCTATAGCCCTCTCTTGGAGATTAAACAAGGAGACAATTGACAGACTTTTCTGAGAGGGATCACTTTTGGTGCCAGGATTAAAAAAAAAAATCTGTACGTGCGTCACAAGTTTCTTATTATTCCTTCTCTATATTTCCTGTCTGGAGGGTTGGGATCTGTGCTGTTTCAAAGCTCGCAGGTGTTGTTTAAGCTCAGCAACTGGCGGTGTCCTTTACATAAGAGTCTACCAGATCCAGTCTGCAAGTGAGCCAGAGCCCAAGTCTGGCTATAAGCATTTTTGGGACACTTGAATGGGCCTTCAGGTCCGCCTCTCATTCTAAATAATGCAAGTGTGTTTTCAAGATTCATTTGACGTGGGCAATGTGTTTTGTGTCTCACCCCAAAAATATATGCGCTCCTTGTCTCCTGATTAAAAGTTTGGTTTGGATTAATTCTCAAAATGCGACGTGGATGAAGAAATGTGCATGGAACCGTTGGAATTTTAGTGCTTATAACACTTTATATTTCAGAATAGGACTGTGCTGTACCGTTAATTTCATAAATGTTAAATTTGGTTGCTAATTTTAAACTGCAGCACTGGGATTTAAAAAAAAAAAAAACAAGTTTCCACAAAGTGTTAATTTTAAGCACATTTAGTTTCGAAGTGCTTTGCCTGAGATTAGAAACTTTATGGGTAGAGTGGAATCATGATGAGTTGACAGTCATTCATAGGCTTTTTGAAATGATCATTAAGACATGCGATTGGAATAAGTTTCATGATTTCTTGCAGTTGCAAAGCTGAGCTTGCTACTATTGGTCACCCTTTCAAGAATGGGACACCTGTTTTATGTTAGGTGACTGGGTATTTTCGATTCTGTTTGCCATCCCTTTCTCTCTAATAAGTATCAGTTTTTTCCTAAACCATGTTTTGTGAGCTCTCCTTGAACACGGTGTTGATACCACTCGCAATTTGGACCCATTTCTGGTCCCAGTGAACTTTCTTCATGTGATGACTGCTGTCTTGGAGAGTGACCAACAAGCTCCAGCCTTTTGAATAATTTGGAGCGTCCTTACTTCTGTTGTTGTGTGGTGGTGCCGCTCGAACGGGCAGGGAGCTTTGCCCAGAGTTTGTCAAAGTTTGTTTTGAGGAATTTGAAAGCATGATGTACTGGAATTGCTGTGGATCCTGTCGCCATTCCTTTCCTTGTTCCTCTGCGAGGCTGTGGTACTGCAAGAAGGACTGTTGTATTTCAGTTTTGAGCATCGTTTTCGGACTGTTGCTTTGTGATAGAACCTCTTTGTCACATACTCTTAAGAGGCAGCAAAACTAAAGGCAGGCTTTTGGGTAAAAAAAATAGTTAATGCCGTGAATCCATTTTTTTTTCTTGATAGCCCCTAATTCTTAGAACTATCTATGTAATTATACTATTTTTCGAGGACAAGGGTCGTGTAATCCTGAGATTGACTGTGATAATAAAAGTAGTTCGTTGCAACAGTAACTGTGTGACTGATGTCCTCCAGTTGTTCGGCACCCAGAAACCAGACTGCCACTATGACTGGTGTCAGGGATTGTATGGGTTTCTGCATGTGTCTTGAGTTCACACTAGAGTGTAATTGTGCTGTAGTAAATTTTCATAGTTATAAATTTTAGTTCACGCGCAAACTTATTTGGTATTTTAGGAGAATAAATTAACAAGATGTTTGTTAAATTCAATACCAGTGTGCAAATGTAGTTGTTTTTTGGCTCTAAGTTTTTTTTCGTCTTCATGGATATATGTAGGTGCAATTTGTTTGTATTCGTTTCTGTGTTTCTACATATTATGAAGTATAAGGGGGTTGTAATTTTGAGAAGAGATACAGTATACCTGTGTTTGCATTTGTGTATCTCTGTCTGTCTTTGTAGCCTGCATGCACTAGAGACTGTGCCATATGCCAGGGTCATTGCATGTGACAAGGGTCGGTACATCATCAATGTGTGTGTAAGTGTTCTGGATGCAATAATGTTTTCCACGGAGGGATAAAAAAGTGATGGGTGGAATGTTTAAATTAAACTTACCCACTGGTAAATTCTCAGGCAACATTCAAATGCATCATTCCAGCCTAAAACAATGGGCTGGAATGCAGCCTGAGCGATTGAGATTCATTCAAAGCATTCCTTCCATCACTTTCTTACCTGTTGCATTAGACAGCTTTAATGTAATGGGAACAAGTTAAACCTCCCCAACGAGGCCTAAATCGGCCGGAACCAGTCTGGGTTTGCATGTGTTCCCATCTGAGCAGAACTGGCCTGGCAGTTGGGTCTGGACCATTCCTACTAGAGAAGGAGCAAAACTGGTTTGCTTATTCCCGTTTTTTTTCTACTGTGTCATATTGTGCGAAAAATGATGTACTGGAATGCGGCTTAAGTGATCGCTAGGGGCTGAGGTTACTTGAAGCATTATTTCCAACACTTTGTTGCTTGTTTCATTTGGTGCCCTAAGTACTATGTGTGCAAACAGACGTGGATCCTGTGCTCCCTGTACCACAACACTGAAGCTATACCTTCCATCACTTTGTTGTTTAGTACTCTGTCTTGCATGCACAAGTAGAAAATGCAGTATGTTGTGTGTGTTTTAGAGGTAAAAGAGCCAGCCTCCTACTTTATTACATCATGCAAGACCCACATTCATTCTAACCATCCAAAATGTGTAGTAACTTAAGGCGCTATGTTCTTTTGCAGAAGGGGGTCCTACATTTGACTAATAGATAACTAAAGAAACAAATGCCATTTTTATTCTTACGAACTCATACTCCACATTAAAACAAAAATAGGTGATGGAAACTTGCAAATGTCTTAACCACTGGGAATGAATAGGGGTGAATTCCAGTCCATTGTTTATTAGCCCACTGCCACACTCCAGACGAGGAGCAACCATATATGCAACCCAGTCTTTTTCTAACTTGTAGAAGTAGTCCAACCAAATTGTCAGTCCATGTCCCATTGGAACGAGAACCCAAGCAGCCCTAGAATGGTTACAGACCTATTGGGCCTCATCAGTAAGTTGCACCTTGGATCATAGGTCACTATGAGCAGAGGATCAACATCTAAGCATGCCCATCCCATTTCGTGTCACATTAATATGAGAAATGGTGATGGGTGGAATGCTTGCCCACTGCCCCGCTCCAAAAAGGGAGCAACACAGCACAAATCTGTCCTGGACTTGCTCTAATAAGAACAGTCCATCAAAGCTGCCAGGTCATGTCTGCTCTAAACTGGAACATAAGTGCCATCTGACTGATTTCAGTCTTGTTGGTCATCAACGAAGTGCAGCTTGGATACTATGACTTCACATCTCTCCCCCCAGCCCCCCCTCCCCCTTAAAAAAGTATCCCTAGATCTCAGTGGCAAAAGACAAGTGGCTGAAACAGTGTAACGCGTGACTGCCGGTCTGAGATAGTGAATTCTTTGAAGAATACAATACTGGGCCGGACTGGGGCAGTGTGCTGCGGGAAAGGAGATTTTGTGTCAATAGGTACTGGGTGGAGACCATCAACTAACCCGACAACTGCTGGCGAGTGAGATTGATATAATGAAACCTGCCACATTTTTGCAAAGGTTTTTAGAAGTTTGTTGAGCAAAAGACACCCCTGCTTGTGTTGTCTATGGTAGATTTGCCCTGTTTACAAGGTATCTTTGTCCTAATACTAGGGTTGAAACCCCTAAATTATTAAAAAAAATTAAAAAACACTTGAATTATGCTGTTGGTGGAAGTTGTTTTACAGATTGCTTTAGGGCTCCAGGCTCTTCTCATAAAGAGATGGCTTGTTTGATACTGAAAAAAAACTGATCAATAAATAACCCAGTTGTATGTGATCCAGCGCTAACAATAAAAATTCTTCTCCTATATGACTCGGTCATCCAGGTACAACTATCTCTCCAATACACAGACTATATCCATATGACGGTGGGGCCCATTAACACCGCATATACATTCACTTACTCATTTATTCCCTGGATTACCTCCGTCCTTAACCTAGGAGAAAAAACAGTAAAACGATTCGCTGGAAGGAGACGGGATACCTCTTTTTAACACGACATAATGTTTCTCATTGCTTTTAAGGTATTCCGCTCATTGGTCGATGGACCAACTAGTAGGAATCAGTTGATGGTGATTAAGACCAGCTCAATCACAATAAACTCTTTAACATTTTACCTTAATTATTGAGCTAAAGAATCACTGAGTCATTTGTTTAAAGACAATAAAGTTTATATAAAGTTTTAGAAACCGTGCATAAGTTTAAGTTTATCACTCAGATTATTACATTTATCATCATTATAAGAATAAATTGAAATTACAATGCATACCTATTAGATGGAAAAATAAAGTTTGTCACAGCAAGAACTCCAAAAAGATCATCTGTCTTTGGAAAATCTAATAGCTCTAAATGAAGAATCTATCAGGAATAAAAAGGTTCTCCAAAGGCAGCATCTTATACTTAATGAAAATAGCAGCAGCAGCTTCGATCATCCGCAACAGCAACTCCGCACCCACAACTCATCTATCAGCAATCTCAGCTCTCCCTTCTCCTAACAGTACGCTTGCTCATCATCATCAATAAAAATAATACTAATAACAACTAACCCCTCCCGGAGTAGGTCTTCTTATACCCTAATTCTCGCTTACTAAATAAAATGTTGCCTCTTTATGGCGTGATTCTCTCTCATTGGTCCATTCAAGTCCATATACATTTTTATCAAACTTCCTTGTCTTAACAAGTTCTTTGTGGAATGTCCATGCTTGCATCGTTTCCCACAGTTCATGACATTACTCATCAGTTTCGATCAGTCCAATTTGTATCATTTTCTGATACTTTTTAGGTTCAACAGTTCCGTTTGTCCATTTATTCATTTTGACTTCTCACGCTTCTTGCTGATCATCTTGGCACACATTTGCTCAGTAAGGTCACAATAGCCTTGACCATACTTCCATCCTAGGCTCTCAGCACGAACACGTGATTATTCTTGTTTACGGCCTTCCTCCTTTTCCACACGGCTACTCGCACATGCGTACTCTAGCTCATGGCGGCCATTTTATATCGCTGCTCAACAGGCCTAAGCGCACTATTTTCAAAGATAAACAAAATATTGTTAAAATAAAGAATATAAACCCTTTCGTTTCCCCTCCCGTCTTTCTACGTACCCCAATTGGGTATTACCTAGCAAAAAGCAACATATAAAGCCGTCCCTTACTTACCATCGCTTTATTTTGCCACCACACGTTTTATTTTTAAAGCACAAAATCATGCATTTCATTATTTTATTAGTACGCAAATATTACATTTATATTAGACACGTCAATTATAAGTAGATTAATTTGCACAGAAAATAGCGTGTTACCTTTACCCTTCACATGTAACATACATTGTTGGTTATTTACTTAAACGAGCATGTTTATTAATTATTTTACGAAAATTATTAGGAGGTTAAAATTTTTCATTTATCCTGCTCCATCAACTCCCCCTTTGGTGATTTTTAATATCACCACAAAACCCAAGTTATACAATTCTTTCAGACAGCATATTTCTTTTATCAGTTTGCTTTTGTTAGTTTACACAACTGTATCCCTTTCAACTTGTCTCTTGGTCTTCTTGTACATGTTCTCTTTTATCTCTTCTAGCTCTATTTCACCCATTTCTCTCTCTCTCTCTCCTTGTTTATCATGTTTTCTTTTTCTATTTTATTCTGTTTTCTTCTTTTCTTTATACTTGTAATTACAAGCTTCAGCACTAAAATTATTATTATTATCATGGTTGCTATTATTATAACTTTCCCTATTATTAATCCACTCATTCTTGTTAACCAATTTATTACTGAAGAAAACCCTTTACCAAGTTTTCCAAAAGCACTTTCAACCTCCAGTGGAACAAGTTCTTTGTGCAAACTTGTAATATTCTTTATATACTTTGTATATTTTCACTTTTATCTGGAATGTAAGTGCAACAATGTTGGACTTTCAGCATTCCACAGACTCCACCCTCTTTTGCCAAAAGAATGTCAAGGGCAAGTCGATTTTGCATTACCATAGCTCTCATGGCAACCATCTCGGTATTTACCATCAAGAACCCTCCAGCAGTATCTGTAGATAAACGATCTACCACTGTGGATAATTTCCGAATTTTAAATGCATTCAAAGATATTCCCACTGCTGGTATCAATGCACCAAAAATATCACCTACTATTTCTGAAAAACGTTCCCTTTTTCTACGTGTAAAGGTATTTATCATTTTGTGTGTTCCTTTTTCTTTTCTATCCATATGAAAAATCTTTGGAAAGACCAGGCCTAAATAACATGACCCATACCAATGGTCCGGCAACCTGTAATAAGCCCTATTACCGCAAACATAATAGATCCCTGGAAATATTGGATCTTTTCCCCCTTTGAATCCCCATCCGCCTAAAATTTGATAATTGTCATGGCAAATACTGGAACCCACAAAATAATTGTCATATCTTGTTCTATTTCTTCTAATGCACAACCTTCCCTGTTGGGGCCAATCCAGAGTCATAGCTGCATTTGTCTTTTTCTTGTCATGATTGTCTTCCTCAAACGCCCAAAGAGGTGTTTTTGTCTCTTCTATCACTTTTCTTTGAAATTTCACTCTTCTTTCTTCAACCATCTCTAAAAATACCTTTTCTTCTTTCTTTAACTCACAGGTAAGGTTGTTTTTAACTATATTATCTAATGTTAAAATCTTATCTTCTATGAAAAAATTCACCAAACGTTTTTCCCTCTTTTATTTTGTTTAGTTCGGGAACTACAGAAACTTTCGCAAAAATCTTACCTATGTCAGTGTAATAATATTCTAATCTACCTGTTTTATAAAATAAACTTGCTAAAACACTACATGTTATTCCATACATCAAAGGAAGGTGATGATAAGTCACACCCTCTGCTACAGACGCAGGCAATTGCATACAAACATAGCAATCTCTTACATCCATTGTTTCTACATACTCATATAATAATTTAGTAAAAACATTCTTTGAAAAATCTGTTATTGATTTGTCCTTATGTAATTCTGCACTACTTTTTAATATAACTGTTTCTTGAGTGTTAGCTCCTTTTTCTTTCTCTGTGTGATTAGACGTTTCTTCTACAGCTAAACTAATTGGAATAGTGATTGCTAAAACCACCCATACTGTCATTAATAATCCTGTACAAAAGAAGCACATCTTACACCATCTACTTAAAAACTCACATCTACATTTTCTATCTCTAGTATCCTCCATTTTGTTTTATAACCTATTTATTTATTTTCAAGAAAATTGTGTCACTACACCTCAGAAATGACTTCTTAGCCACTCTGCACTCCAATGTTTCTGTCTTCGTTCGGTACTTTCTTTTAATTCTTTTCAGAATTATTTCTTTATCAAATCCAGTATTTTGTCAAATCCGGTAGAAATTCGTCAGATCCAGTATTTTGTCAAGTCCGGTAGAAATTCGTTTAAATTTCTTCAAGTTTGTTGCACTTCACCTTCACCCATTAGGTTTCTTTGTTCTGGGTTCTCGTGAGTGTTCTTTTCTTCTTTGATATCAGTTAAAGCAAGGTACAACCATTCAGGCGATCTATACTTCGGATTTACCTTCTTTACTCTTTTCGTTTTCTGCAAGTGTTTTCCACCTTGTTTTTCTTGCTCTTTCTGACTTGTTATTTCATTCACTTGTTCAGCACTTTTTCCATCTAACCTTATGATCCTGTATCTTAATTTTCTTACTTCGTTGGGCCAATTGTCTCCTTTTCTTGGCCTTTTTGCCTTACTTCCTTTTTCCTCTCTTTCTGTTTTCCAAGTTCTTTTTCTTGACTCTAGTTTTTGGTTTCTTCTCCACTTTCTTCAGACTCTGTTTCAGTTTTCTCTTTGTCTCTTATTTTGAATCTTATAATTTCATTTTCTTCCTCTACTTGTGGTTCTTTTCTTATCTTCCTTCGTTCACCTACTTCTGTCCCTCCTCGAGGTTCTTCCGAATTTGTGTCAATCTCTCTATCTGCTTCTAAATTTCCCTGTTCTTTTGTTTGGCTATCTGTCCCTATTGCTCCTCGGGGATCTTCCGATTTTTCTAACTTTCTGTTTGAAACTCTCCCTTCTTCATCTATTAATATTATCTCCGAAGGATTTTTACCACAACTTGTACTTGGTTGCTCACTGTTACTATCTTCGTGCTCGGTTTCTTCTCTTATGCTTTCAAATTTCCAATTTCTTTTCAGAATTTCCTCACAATCCGAATGATCTGTATCAGATTCTGAACTGGTATCTGATATTTCCAGATGTTGACTCACATGTCGATCTTCAGGTTCTGGAACTTCCGCTATTTCCTCCACTTCTTCTGTCGTTGCACTTGTAGTTGGGTCTTCCAGATGTCGACTCGCATGTCGATCTTCAGGTTCTGGAACTCTGATGGTGTGACTGGCATGCACCCAGTGTTTTACTCCTGCACATTTGACTGCAGTGGTTGTCACCAGGATCACTTGTCGTGGTTCGTCCTAGCGAGGAACCAAACAGTTTCTTCTCCTGTGGACTTTTATGTGGACCCAATCTCCTGGATTCAAGTCGTGAGCTGGTTTTCTTTCAAGAGTAGTAGCATCCGGTCCAACCTGATGAAACACAGAACGCACCACATCAGCCAATCCTTTGCAATAATCCAGCACCAGATCATCAGTTATAGTCAGTAGTTTGTTGACAGGTACATGTGCTTGTCTCATTGCTCGTCCCATAATTATCTCATGGGGACTGTCCAGTTTTCCTTTCCGGAATACTTCTGATTGTCATTAAAACTAATGGCAAGGCATCTGGCCATTTGAGTCCTGTGGCTTGACACATTTTTCCTAACCTGTTCTTAATTGTTCCATTCACTTGCTCTACTATTCCAGAAGCCTCTGGTCTGTATGCACAATGCAGTTTCTGTTTAATACTAAGTGCTTCACAAATCAGTTTAATTAATTCGTTTTGAAAATGTGTTCCTCTATCTGTTTCAATCGTGACTGGAAAACCATACCTCGGAATGAATTCTCGCAGCATAAGTTTTGCTACCATTCCTTCTGGTCGGGTATGCTTCCACCCAACGGGAAAACAAACAGACGACTACGAGGACATACCTTAGTCTGTTGCTCGGGGGCATTTCTATAAAATCCATTTGCATTCTAGTGAACGGACCTCCTTCTCGTCCTATTGTTCCTAGACTCACTACTGTCTTCCTTCCTGGATTTAACTGTTGACAAATAAGACATCTTTGACAAAGACTCTCAGCTATGGCTCTGAATTTTGGATTATACCATGTTTGTCTAAAAAGTCTGATCATTGAATCTCTCCCAATATGGGCTTGTCCATGGTACATCCGTGCCATGTCAGAAATCATGCTATCAGGCATAACTGGTCTTTCATCTCTGTAAACCCAAACATCATTTTCCTCATGTTTTCTACATCCTGCTTTTATCCATGTATCTTTTTCCTCATCATCTGCTGCTTCCTGTAACTGTCTCACCTCATCCCATGTCTCAACAGGGTTAGTAAAAAGCAAAGGACAAGAAATATGCTCTCTTTCTCGGTTCCTGTTCAAAGAAACCACATTCTTTGCACAGTACTGTGCAATCTCGTCAGCATACTTATTGCCGACAGTTATGTAGTCTTCCCCATTTTTATGTGCATTGCACTTCACAACAGCAATCTGTTTAGGCAGCTGTATCGCCTCAAGCAACTTTTTCACAAAATCTCCATTTCTAATTGGCGTTCCTGCAGACGTCAAGAAACCTCTTTGTGACCAAATCTGACCAAAATCATGCACCACTCCAAAACCGTATTGGCTATCTGTCACAATCGTAACCCGTACATTTCTTCCCAACTTGCAGGCTTGAATCAGAGCTACTAGTTCTGCGACTTGGGCAGACCGTATCCCTTTCAGACAAGATGCTTCCATTACAGTTGCTACTGTGCAAACTGCATACGCTGCACTTAGAACTCCATCATTTGTTCTCAAACATGAGCCATCCACGAACAGAATATAATCCGATTCCTTTAAGGGCTCATCTCGTATATCTGATCTCGGTTTTGTACAGTATTCAAGCACATTCAGACAATCGTGATCTACTTCATCCATTTCAATCACACTTTCTTCATCTGGCAATGATGTCGAAGGATTCACATTCATACATCTGTCAATGGTCACATTATCTGCACTCAAAATTACTTTTTCATACCTAGTCAGCCGACTATGTGTCATGTATTGTGTTTTCGTTCTTGTCAAGAGAATTTCCACAGAATGGGGAACATATACTCTCAGTGGATATCCCATCACTATCTCTTCACTCTGTTCCAGACTCACACAAGTAGCAGCAACTGCTTTCAAACATCAAGGCAACGCTTTTGCTACAGGGTCTAAAACAGCTGAAAAATATGCAATGGGTCTTTTCATGGTTCCATATCTCTGTACCAAGACTGAAAATGCACATCCATCTCTTTCACTGCAATACAACTTAAAATCTTTCTCATAGTCAGGCATTCCCAATGCTGGAGCTTCACACAATTTCTTTTTCAGCTCTCTGAATGCTTTCATTTCCTCCTCATTCATTTCAAAAGGATCTTTAACATCCTTCTTTGTCAGTTTTTGCAACGGTTTGGCGATCAACGAAAAACCGCTTATCCATTGTCGACAATATCCAACCATTCCCAGAAACATTCTTACCTCTCTTTGCGTCATTGGAGCTCTCATTCCTTGAATCATCTTTATTCTCTGTCGTTACCTTTCGCACTCCTTTCTCAATTTTATGCCCTAAATATTGGACTTCTTGTTGACAAAACTGCAATTTTGATGGGGACACTTTATGTCCTCTTTTGGCTAAATGATTCAGCAAAGCAATTGTATCATTGACACATGCTTCTTTCGTTTTTGATGCCACCAGTAGGTCATCAATATACTGAACCATCACTGACTTTTCTGGCATTTTTAAATCTTCCAAGGATTTCTTTAGAATCTGATTAAAGATCGAGGGGCTTTCTGTGTACCCTTGAGGAATTCGGCACCATGCCAAAATACGCTCTCCGAACCTGAACGCAAATAATGGCTGGCTATCTGGATGCAATGGAATAGAGAAAAATGCATGACATAAATCAATTACTGTGTACCATTCTGCTTCACGTGGAATCTGGTATAGAATCACAGCAGGGTTCGGTACTATTGGGCAACAAGGCACTACAATTTTGTTTACCTTCCTCAAATCCTGTACAATTCTATATGTTCCGTTTGGCTTTTCAGTCCCATTATTGGCGAATTACAGGGACTGCTCATGATTTCTTTTAGAATCCCTTGTTCAACCATTTTATTTATTACTGGTGTTATTCCTTCAATTATTTCTGGTGTCAATTTATACTGGGGCGTATTGGGGTAACTCGTTCCCTCTTTTACGGAGATTTTAACGGGATCTACTTCTTTCATTAATCCTATATCTTCTCCTGTAAAGTCCCACACTTCCTCTTTCACTGTCTCTTTCAGTTCAATTGGGATTTTCTCTGCATCAAATACAGGAAACAAATCATTTACTTCTGGTTCTAAATTTACCAGTGTCATTTTATACAATACATCTTCATCTGGGGTCTGAAATGCAATTCCATCTGGAGTACAATAGATAGTGCAATTCATTTTGCACAATAGATCGCGTCCTAATAGGTTCACAGGACTACAATCGCACACCACAAATCGGTGCATTTCACTAAATGGACCAATCTTTACCTCCACTAATTTAGTAAGAGGCTTCTTAATTTGCTGATTCGATACTCCAACTACTTGGATATATGCACCTGAGAGAGGAAGGTTTGGAATTTCCACTGACCTAACAGTAGAACGGGTAGCTCCAGTGTCCACAAGGAATGTTACATTTGCACCATTCACTTCTCCATCCACAAATGGACCAGACTGATCTACCTCTAGAGTTGCGCCAAGCACGCACTCTTCCCCCTCTCCTAGGCACCGTCAGAAGCTTTCATCCGTTTCATCCTCATCCTGTCGTAACCAATATTGAGAAATGGCAGCTGCACGCGGCAACTGTGTTACCTGCTCTCCTCCGTAGAATCCTGTTTCTGCACTGAATTTCTGTTGGTTAACACTCTTGGGAAGTGGTGGTTGTGGCACCTGACTCTGTTGAGTAACTACCTCCCTCTGCACCTGTGAATTTAATGATTGATTTTCCACATTAAGTTTAGGAGGAAATTTACACTTGTTTCTCCAATGCCCTAGCTTACCGCAGTTGTGGCATGGCCACTTTTTCTTTGCCTCATCTATGCTCATTTGTCCTTTTCCTTTGCCTATATTTGGTCTAAATCTAGCCTGTCCTGCTTCATTACCTGTATTACTCAATTGAGCTTCTTGTTTCTCTGCAACTTTCACCTGTGCCCACATGGCTTTCTCTTTCAATTTACGCTGTCTACTCTCAATATCATCACTGCAATACTTGGCATATCTCAAAACTTCATCGACTGTGCTATTCTGCCAACAAATCATATGCTGTTTAATCATCTCACTTATCTCTGGTTTCAACCCATATACAAAATGACCCATATCCTTCTCATTTAATGTCTCATAACCACTATATTGTTTGAAAACTAACAACAGTCTCTCATAGTAAGCATGCACTGATTCTTTACTTTCCTGCGTGGTTCTGTCTATTTTTACCCAATCCGTTTCTTTAGGTGGAATCTTATTCTTCAAAAAGGTAATTACTTGATCGTACTTTCTCATCACTTCTGGTCCTGGCGCTCCTGTTTTAGCATCCCTTGGATATTCTACAGTTGGCCAATCAATAGTAATCTTACATTCTGTCCACAAATCAGCTGGCACTACTATATCAAACAATCCATCCAAGTCTATCCACAACACCTTTGAAACCTTAACAAATCTCTCCACTTGTCTGTACCATTCTACTGGCTTCTCTCTCAACTTGGGGAAATCATTTGTAAATGACAGTATATCCTGTCTAGACCATGGAACATGCACATAACTACCTCCTGGAGTTTCTCTCATCGGGTACTCCCTTACAATTGGTTCCTTATCGGTCACTTCAAAAGCCAAAGATGCTTTATCTGTTACTTTCTCATTCCTTTTCATCCATCTACTCCTCCATCTATCCACATCACCCCATTTTCTCAGTAAAACAATTAATTCTTTTATTTGGGTCAATCGTCCTGATGTGTTCAGATTCTCTATATCTTTCTCACAAAAATCTACTCTATATGGTTTCTGCAACGTTCTCACTTTTACAAATTCTACTCCTAGTTCATTCGCTGTCTCTTCTAATTTGTCATGTAAATTTCTAGCTCTCCATGTTAGACTTTTGCATAAAAACATAATCTCATCATCCTGATAATTTTTCAATTTTTCTGTACCAATCGTTCCTAAAATCAATTCTTCCATGTCTATTTTTAACCTAATTACATCTAATGGTTTTACTTCTGTCTCTTTCGTTTTTAGCGTTTTCATCCATTCATTTAACTCATCTGGAGTCGGACCTACAGGCGTACTATTTAATTCTATCCAATTGTTACTTCTTTCTGGTGTCCCTGATGCAGACTCCGTTACCATAGGTATTCTCCTGAACTCATTCTCATTTATCGTCAAATTGGTAGGTGGGCTTGGTCTAAAGGTACTAACCAAATGGTGTGCACCTTCATTGTCCAGTTCCATCCCTTCTCTTTTTCTTTGCAAATGTGAATTCATAGGAATCACTAAAGAACGTTCATCAATTTTCTGATTCTCAAAAACTGGCATTACTGGACCTATCGTTACTGGTACAGTTACAGCTATCATATTCTTTGTCAATTCTCTTATTTTCTCAGTCAATTCTCTTGTGGTTTTTGCTAATTCAGTTGCATTGTCACTTTCTATCTCTTCATTTTGTGAAGTTTTTAATTGATCTTGTGACCTATTTATCTCACATCTTCGTTCGGGATTTTTATTCCTCCCAGTTTCCATTGGCGGTGCATTAGGTGTCACCACCGCAGAAGTCTGTTGGTATGGAGGTGGGTTTCTGTTTAAAATATCTTCCAGCAATTCATCTTCCGTTTCACTACCACCATACCCATACTTTTCCATAACCACATGTTTCTTTTTCTCTGTACACTTTTTCTTTGCTTCTTCCTCAACTGTAAAAGCTGGAAACAAACCTCCTGTCATATTAGCACATCTCCAACGCTTTATTCTGTCCTCATGATTTACTCCCCATAACCTTCCAGGCATAAACTCATGATTCTTTAATCCTCTGAATCTCTCTCGTTCATACATCTCATCTTCCCATTCACTTAAAGCTTCAAACTGTGTCGGTCTAGGTTCTAACATTGCCATCTTCTCTCTCAAATTCCGTAGTACAGCTACATTAAATGAACCATTCTCAGGGAAAGCCAATGCTCCATCATTCTTGGTATATTTTGTCCAATTTTCTAACCATATGCATGTATGATATCCATATTTCAGCATCATGTGCGAAGCTGGTGATTTCGGCGGAGGAATTACTTGTCCCTCTCTAGTCACTACCTTTTTGTCTTTCTTAAAAAAAGTTCTTAACTTTCGACATCCATGACGTTTTCTCTCTACCATACTCATAATAAGACATGATTCACAATCGCTTTCTCTCCTCAAACGATCCGCAATTCAACACTGTTCTCTATGCGTTATTCCAACCAATACTAGCGCGACTCACACTAACACTCCAATCACAAACTTCCACGTCACTAGTCTATTCGACCAATACTAGCGCGACTCACACCAACACTCCAATTAGAGCGGTTTCTGTCTACAGCGCACTGTCCATCCCAGCGCGGCTTTTGTCTACGTCAGCTCTACTCCTGTCTCTGTATGACTAGCGCACTGTCCAATCCCAGCGCGGCTTTTGTCTACGTCAGTTCTGCTCTTGACCCCTCCTTTACAAAATTTATCGGCAATTTCTTTTTCAACAATTCTTCGTTAGTTACAACATTTAAAACACATTTCCATTGTCTGATTCGCTAAACCAAAGAGATAGCTTTGTCCATTTACACAAGAATTCTGTATTTTCCAGTAGGCAGCACTTACCTCTACCCTACCACAGAATTTTTCGGTTTCGCCGATAAAGTAGCACTTCCCTCTACCTTACCCTTCTTTCAAGCAAGTGGTAAACCCGTTTCTCTGGGGATAAAACACATGTGGAGACTATACTGCTTCTGAGAATTAAGGCCAGAGTTTCACAAGAAAACCGGTCACTATTTCACTTATACACCTTTTATGCGGAAAATGTCCCTATCATAACACAACCTGTGTTATTACCAATATGAACTCAGACAATGCACTATTCCATGTGACTTCTCTTGCCACACGTGTTCCACTTCCTACTTCCCGGAAGCGTGAAAACTTACATATAACATAACGCGACTCAACATAAAGTGTTAGACATGATTTTATCAATAATCAATAATCACCAAACTAATCTATAGTAACCATAACTCTGCTACCAAGAAATCTGATCCAGCGCTAACAATAAAAATTCTTCTCCTATATGACTCGGTCATCCAGGTACAACTATCTCTCCAATACACAGACTATATCCATATGACGGTGGGGCCCATTAACACCGCATATACATTCACTTACTCATTTATTCCCTGGATTACCTCCGTCCTTAACCTAGGAGAAAAAACAGTAAAACGATTCGCTGGAAGGAGACGGGATACCTCTTTTTAACACGACATAATGTTTCTCATTGCTTTTAAGGTATTCCGCTCATTGGTCGATGGACCAACTAGTAGGAATCAGTTGATGGTGATTAAGACCAGCTCAATCACAATAAACTCTTTAACATTTTACCTTAATTATTGAGCTAAAGAATCACTGAGTCATTTGTTTAAAGACAATAAAGTTTATATAAAGTTTTAGAAACCGTGCATAAGTTTAAGTTTATCACTCAGATTATTACATTTATCATCATTATAAGAATAAATTGAAATTACAATGCATACCTATTAGATGGAAAAATAAAGTTTGTCACAGCAAGGACTCCAAAAAGATCGATCTATCTGTCTTTGGAAAATCTAATAGCTCTAAATGAAGAATCTATCAGGAATAAAAAGGTTCTCCAAAGGCAGCATCTTATACTTATGGATGAGGACCAGCCGCCTGAAGCTGAACTCGGACAAGACGGAGGTCCTCATCCTTGGTTCCAACCCTTCAGCCTGGGACGACTCCTGGTGGCCAACATCACTGGGAACAGCCCCGCCACCCACCGACCACGTACGCAACCTAGGGGTCATCCTCGACCCCACCCTCTCCATGACTAAGCAGGTCAACGCCGTTTCCTCATCCTGCTTCAACATCCTCCGAATGCTCCGCAGGATCTTCAAGTGGATCCCCACCGAAACAAGAAAAACAGTCACCCAGGCCCTCGTCACCAGCAGGCTGGACTACGGAAACGCCCTCTACGCAGGAACGACGGCTAAGCTCCTGAGACGGCTGCAACGCATCCAGAACGCCTCTGCACGTCTTATCCTCGACATCCCCCGACGCAGCCACATCACACCCCACCTGAGAGACCTGCACTGGCTCCCTGTCAACAAGAGGATAACCTTCAAGCTCCTCACCCACGCACACAAAGCACTCCACAACTCCGGACCAGCCTACCTCAACAGACGACTCAGCTTCTACACCCCCACCCGCCAGCTCCGCTCGACCAGCCTCGCCCTCGCCACAGTCCCCCGCATCCGGAAAACGACCGCCGGCGGCAGATCCTTCTCCCACCTCGCCGCCAAGACCTGGAACACCCTCCCCACCAATCTCCGACAGACCCAAGACCTACTGGCCTTCAGAAGACTCCTCAAGACCTGGCTCTTCGATCAGTAGCAGCACCACCCCCTCTTCCCCCAGCGCCTTGAGACCCTCGCGGGTATGTAGTGCGCTTTATAAGTGACATGATTGATTGATTGATTAATGAAAATAGCAGCAGCAGCTTCGATCATCCGCAACAGCAACTCCGCACCCACAACTCATCTATCAGCAATCTCAGCTCTCCCTTCTCCTAACAGTACGCTCGCTCATCATCATCAATAAAAATACTAATAACGACTAACCCCTCCCGGAGTAGGTCTTCTTATACCCTAATTCTCGCTTACTAAATAAAATGTTGCCTCTTTATGGCGTGATTCTCTCTCATTGGTCCATTCAAGTCCATATACATTTTTATCAAACTTCCTTGTCTTAACCAGTTCTTTGTGGAATGTCCATGCTTGCATCGTTTCCCACAGTTCATGACATTACTCATCAGTTTCGATCAGTCCAATTTGTATCATTTTCTGATACTTTTTAGGTTCAACAGTTCCGTTTGTCCATTTATTCATTTTGACTTCTCACGCTTCTTGCTGATCATCTTGGCACACATTTGCTCAGTAAGGTCACAATAGCCTTGACCATACTTCCATCCTAAGCTCTCAGCACGAACACGTGATCATTCTTGTTCACGGCCTTTCTCCTTTTCCACACGGCTTCTCGCACATGCGTACTCTAGCTCATGGCGGCCATTTTATATCGCTGCTCAACAGGCCTAAGCGCACTATTTTCAAAGATAAACAAAATATTGTTAAAATAAAGAATATAAACCCTTTCGTTTCCCTCCCGTCTTTCTACGTACCCCAATTAGGTATTACGTAGCAAAAAGCAACATATAAAGACGTCCCTTACTTACCATCGCTTTATTTTGCCACCACACGTTTTATTTTGAAGGCACAAAATCATGCATTTCATTATTTTATTAGTACGCAAATATTACATTTATATTAGCCACGTCAATAATTATAAGTAGATTAATTTGCACACAAAATAGCGTGTTACCTTTACCCTTCACATGTAACATACATTGTTGGTTATTTACTTAAACGAACATGTTTATTAATTATTTTACGAAAATTATTAGGAGGTTAAAATTTTTCATTTATCCTGCTCCATCATATGCACAAAAAATTGATAAATTTATCTGTCCTTATAAATCCTCCTTTAAGATGTAAGCCTGGCAACACAAGGGTAGAGGTTAGAAAATTGAATAGAAAGGTGGCCCTTATGATCACAAAGAAAGTACATATTAGAGCAAAGAGACTTGCTGAATAAATGTTATTAATGGACTATCTCCAAAGTCTAACCTACCTGAAGTCGCTGTGTCCGTAAAGAGACCAGATTTGGTCTTAGTTTGCCTGCTTCCAGCTTGAAAAATTGTTTCTAGTGCGGAGTGCACAGCTCAGGCTTTTGCATCACATCTAGAAGAACTAGATCACCCTGGTTTGTGGTGCTCATTAGATGATCCTCTGGATTTTGTGGGAGGCATCCCAACTCTGGAGCTCTGCCAAGATGGCTCATCACTACTAAGCAGGGAAATAAGAATGAAGCAGATCCTGTAGAAAATACAGCAACTTCAAAGGGGGAAAACTCCAGGACCTAATAGCTTCCTTCCAGAGTTCTTTAAATGTATGGGAAGACAGGTGTGGGAACCACTATGTTGCATGCTGTACAAGGCCAGGTCAGAGGGGGACCTACCCAGCCACCTCAGAGTGGCTACCGTAGTACTCGTCCATAAAGGGTCAAACCTGCTGACCAGTACACCTCTTATAGGCCAATTGCTCAGCTAAATATGGAGGTAAAGGTCCTTGCCAAGGTACTGGCCAATCGTTTATTACAGATGGTTAATAAATTAATAGCACCTGGTTTCATGCTGTTGAGATCGACCCACCACAATCTTAGAAGCTTTACGGTTGTTTAGCAAACCGGCTAGCTGTTTAGGAACCGTTGGTCCTACTGGCTTTATATGCCGAAAAGGCCTTTGATTTGAGAAAGTGGGCCTGTTTACTGGTAGTCCTGAAAAATATGGGGTTTGGATAGGAGTTTTTTTCCTGGATACGCCTTTTATATACCAACCCGGTGGCCAGAGTCTGTGTACATGGGATGATGTCCAGGAAGTTCAGTGTGGGGAGGGGGACAAAGCTCTCCCCCTTGCTGTTTACCCTGGCATTGGAGCCCCTTGCAAGTTGGTTGCTGGTGGATGCACAGAGACTGGGATTGAGGTGGGGCCCAGATTAGTAGTGCAATGTCGAAAAATTAAATAGTGTATTTATTTAAAAATGTGTTTGTTTATCCAACCAAGTGTCAGCACCATGTTATCCAGTGGCAAATGAAATGGGCTAAAAGCCACTGCTCATGTTTCATCTATTGCATTAGAGATTATCAAAGGAAGTGTAAAGGTAGAAAGTTGCTTTCCCCGATCGAAAACCCTGGACCTGAAAGACTCGGACATCTGAGATTTTTGATCCAGTCTGTGGGTGCAGTATACCTGCTCGATTTGCTCTTCATTATTAGAACATTGGAATGTTGGGAGCTCCATTGAAAACAGTGGAGTGCTCTGGGCTTCTATTGGCCAGTAGAAACCCGGAGCTCCAACATTCCAGTGTTGTCCTTCACGGCTGCTACTGTGGAGAAAGGACTCACGGAACCCGAGGTGATTTCAATCCCGTCGTGCTCCGTGAGGCCTTTGCTTTATTATTTGTTAGAACATTCTGCCCTCTAGTGGCGGAATGTTCTAATAGCCTTATAGCCCTCGTGGTTGGGTTATACTGGACATTAAAGTCCCGCTCCCTTGTTAAAGGCCCTCTCCTTCGGTCTTTAACGCGAGCCTTTAATGGCCGGTATAGCCCGCTACGGCGGGCTATAAGGCTATATTCTTCATCTCCTACGTTATCTCACTCCGATCAAAAGCTTCTTGCCAAGAAAATATTAATGGTTCTGCACTAATTGTTAAGCACTATCCATTCTCTGAAAAGGGAAATGTTCATATTTCAAAGAATACGATGAGTGCCTGTATACAGTCACTGAAATGTACTATAGGTAGCAGGGTCTGTGTGTGTTTTGTATTTTTCTTTGGATTGCTGTTATTGGGATAAACTTGTGAGCCGCTGGTGTTGGAGTACGTAGTCTTTTTCTGCTGTGTGTTCAGTATGTAACACTCCTTTGTCCTCTATCGCTCAATTGGTGAAGTGCAGCTCTTTCTGAATGATGGGTGTTGAGGATGCCTCTGTGTCTGTCTGTCTCTGGTATGTCTTCTCGTAGTCCTTGCCTTCCACTTGCTGAACTTTATCGTCTTTTGTAGTTCTCTTAGTAATACTCTTCAGAAAATAGCTCCCTATAGTCAGAAGATCTTTTTTGGTCTGACCAGCGATGCATATTGACATCACTTCCTAACTGTCTGACCTTGGATAACTTGGTTTGTCTGTTAGATGTAATGAAACCTTTAGGCAAACTCTTCGCTTTGGCAGTACAGTACAGCCTGCTGGGATATGATCCTTGCTTCATTTACTATCGTTCTGCCCTGTTGAGTTCATCAATAATGCTGACCAGTATTTCCATCCCCCTTTTTTATTCATTTATTTTAAGCTTACCGGGCTGCCCCATGTACACCAGCGCTCCACCCCCAACCCCCACCACCATCACTTGCTGCGGTGTCTATTCCTGTGGTACAATGTAGGTCAGGAAATGAGCAGCAGGCACAAGAACACAGATAAACATTGTGCATTCCAAAGACTCTTTCTAAAAATCTTTTCTGCCTAGAAAGTACGTTTATATATAGCCCCTTCCTCCACCATATCCTGTCTGATTAAAACCCCATGTTATGTAGTAGTGTGTTTTAGTCTGTTAAGACCTTTGATTAATTGTACCTTTTTTTCAGAAGGCCATATGGGATTATTAGTATTTTTCTTTCAGGTGAACACTTTAGGCACTGTCTCAGGTAATTGTCACCTACCATTGGTGGATATAGTTTATCCACTAACGCTTCTGCTTGCTGGTTGGTGTTGTCCTTCATTTTGTTGGAATTCTCTGGGCCAAGTATCCTTCTCTGCAAAAGTTTAAACTGAGTGAGTGAAGGGAGAGGGTTTTGGCTGCATGTTCACTTTATTGGACTGTCCCACCTTGGGCATTTGCGAACCCTCATCTCAGAAGTGTTTCTAAAAAATTGAAGATGACATAATTTAGCTTAAACCCCAGGTCAATCGTAGGCTTTTCATCTGTCTGCTCAGGCGTTGAATACTCCTTTGAACTAATATGGTAAAGTAGGAAATGCATATGCATCAGCTGAACTATGTTGCTGCAAATTTGTTGGTGCTTCAGACATCCTGTAAACATTTAAGTTTTCACAGCCTATTAAAACCTTTCAGAACAATTTTGCTTGAAACCAACACACACACACAATATTGCTTCAAACCCATATGATGTGCTGTTAATACCTCTCAACAGAATAGCCTTTTCTGACTGAGCAATGGACAACTATGCCGAATGAAATTAATGATAAAGTTCTCCTGCAAAAATTCCCTGTATGTACAGTGCACCAAGAAGATCCATGATGAGCTTTGTCACTTCCAAGCGAGCCCATTATCCAAGACAAACCAATACTAAACAGTACTTAGGGCAGCCATATTTTCTGTTAACTAACCATTTCAACAGACTACCTTGACTCTATTCGACGGGAATCCAAGAACTGTAAAGTGCTTCCAGACTGTGAAAGCACTACTGTCCCATACAAATGTCATAGATGTTGATTTTATATGTCGGTACCAATATTGAAAGCAATAGCTTCTATTTTATTGGATTTTATTACAGTTTGTGAATTTGCAGGAAACGGCCGGGTGTCCTTGATTCATAGGTTTCTGATGCAAGTCATCGCATAAGTGGTAGCTATGATTTTTTTCTTCTCCTCTTTACCGTGCAGCGTCTAAATACATTTGTGAAGCTTTTCATTTCTGTTAGTAAAATTATGCTGAAAGTAGTTCAGTCAATCGGGAGTCTCAGAATGTGGATTTTAATTACTGTTTTGTAGATGCACACCAATACTTCTGGAGCATAATGAACTGAAGGGCTGAAGCAGACTGAGAACGGGCAGAGTATGTCTGAAGGTGGTCTAAGTTTGATGGGACTTGTCAGTCGCCCAGTTGCTCGCATTCATCTTCATAATTACAGATCTTATTTTCTCTTCTTCCTCTCTCTTTACATTCACCTACGACACTTAATTGTGTTGCTGACCAAGACAGCCTCGGCAGGATGTAACATGGTTAGAATATCCCAATTGTTTTTTATAAAACACAGTTGTTTTCACAAATATTACATATGTTTGAAGTGTCTATACCCAAATACTTAAAAATATCACCAGATAAATTGGACTTATTTGGTCAAAAGTAAAGGGAGCTTATCTTTCTAACCACCAAAAAACCTAGGATGCAAATAGTAGTTTTAAGAACTGTAAAATGGTATTTGTTAAGGTCCCATTTTCTGAGGTAATCTATAGTCCTGTACTGCTATCACAATCTTGGTAAATGTTTTTCTCAAAAACCAGCCCTGGTAAGACAGATGACCTGTCAAACAAGCATTTGCAATTGAATAGGTCTCGCATTTACGAGAGTTTGAGCTATTGGCATTGTAAATGACTGCCTTTTATTTGTGTTCTTTTAAAAACCGATAAAAGGCATTGTCATTTATAATGCCAATAGCTTGAACTCTCGCAAATGCGAGACCTATTGTATTGCAAATGTGTTAGGAGAGAGCATGTCCTGCCTTTTACTGCCGGCAAGAGCAGGCAGGACAAAGCTCTTTGAGAAAATAGTGCTCAGAGGCTGTTATTAAAGCCTACTGAGCAACAACACAGGTAATAGGGATAATCCTCCTGAGAGGTTACAAAATGGGAAAAGGTGGTACTAAGGAGGGACTACTAAGCCTATTGACTAATGAAAAGCCACAGTTTACAATGGACAATGTCACAAGCCAGTGAAAAAACTGGGTGGAGAGTGGGCAGAGCTTCACGTCCATACCTTAATACAGCATGCCTTGCAGAGCAGCGCATGCGCTGCCCAGGCTCGACCTAAAAAGGGATTTTGCCAACTTCCAATAAAGACAAGATTTTCCACCCTTTGCCTACACTAAGCAGTATAACTCTAGAATCCACTCCGTTCCTAACAGGCCTCAAAATATCATTGATCAATGACGGTTCCGCAGTAGAAAATAGAAAATACTTTCAGTATTCTAGACATCATTGAGGAACTCCACCTTGAACTGTTAGACCTACCTGGACGAGGGTAAACCATTCTTTCCAAGAATAAATTTGATGAAATAGAATTGGCTCAATCAAATAATGCCTCTGCTTGTAAATTATTTTAGAAGAGCTGGCTATATTTAAGCCATTGATCATGAAACGCAAGGACAACAGCAATACCTCCTTCATCACAACTACCATTTAAAGGACTCTTCTCAAATAAATCCTGGATAATTTGTTGAACAAACTGCCAAAAGGTCTGATCGCCAAGATATTCATACTGGGTTTTCTGAGCACAAACAGTGGGACTTACTCTAGACCTATTTTTCTGAATTGGTCTGCACGTTGCCAACATAACTCTCCACAACCCCCACAATTATGGTTGGAATACTCCTGAATAACTAGCCAACTTATAAATACAACCCAAGAGCCATCTGAGGCAATATTTTTAGAACCCTTAAAATGTATCAAATTAAGCTTTCTTTAGCACCTTCAAGTATCGCCACCAGAAGCCGGCTCACACCCCACATCAAAATGAGATCCTCGACCGCTTCCATTCAGACCTCACGAGAACCCTGGAGATGGAGGACTCACTCAGATAAAGAAAGATAAGATCTGAATATAATGCAGTGAAAAAATTGTTAAATAAAGAGATGGACTTAAAAACACACCGGATAGTGTTTGAAAGTTGATGGCAGACTTGAGGACTCGTGGAAAAGGGTAAATTACCATGCATAATCTATTCTAAGGGATAGCAAAAATAGGTGACAGTCAAAATAAACACTGCTACAACAGACACCATATTGTTGTGTTTATACGATACAAAATAAGTGATGTATATAGGATGGAAGGATGAAAATGAAATAACAGAATGCAGCTAGTAATCATATTGACGTTATGCATTCTTTCAGGACTGTGCAGGTTTAAAAGATGCAACACGTTATTACAAATTCTGTGTACTGGTGGGCACTAGGCTCCCAATTGTTATGTGCCTGAGTCAGGCCCATGTAGCAATGCTGTACAATTTCTTACGTTTCCCTTGTTCTGCACAATAACAATGTTGAATTAGTTTCTCTGAAACTGCTTTTGCTTACCCATTTTGCTTCGCACAACATTATGATGATGTCCCGAACACCGAGTACAAGGCCTTTGTACACATTGTACAATGTCGTCCTATCTTCATTCACAGGGCGACAGGGCTATCTGCAAACCCATAACAATGCCTATTTGTATATACATCACAAGGATGCTTTTTATTATAACTAAATAACCATTTACGGGGGTTAGCCAGAGGAGACCCTTCTGATGACAGCGAGAAGTCCCTGCATGCTGATGCTTCGCCAAGCAGCTGCCTAACATCTCCGTGAGGGGTGTCCAGTTTGTGACCAAGATGGGGTCCTACATTCTGTCCCACCAGATAATGGGGTTGGATCGCCCCGTGGGGGATTCTTGGCTATACACTCACGCACACCTCCTAGACACACGTAGGGTAGAGATTGCATAACAGGAATACGCCAGATTACTAGATTGTTTTATATGCCTGCATATATACACTGTTCTTAGCACGATGGTGGAACTATACCCGCTATTTACTATTTTGGTGCTTGTAATCACTTTCATAGGCTTCAGTCTATTGATCATCGCATCACATGTACTCTATACAAGAATAGCGGTGGTTCAATAAATATATTGAAGAACGTCCCATTGTGCATTCTCTGTATACTTCTCTGAGAACACGAGTGACTGAGCAAAAGGATTCTAGATCTGTTACCATTCGCTCCCTGTTCCGGTTAGGGGAGCGTATGGTGGCAATGTGAGCTAGCTGGTCTCTAAGCCAACATATAGTACGGGGTGCATGGAATCAGTCTAGGTACCTCACCCAAGGTTTATGTTGTTCACCAACGCGCAGATCCTACTGATTAAGGGGAACTACACGACACAATGATTTGCATGCATTTGGCCTGTTAACTGTATTCTGTCTATCAAATTTGTTCTGCCTAGTAACTCTAAAATTACTTCACTTATGCCATGTGATTCAGCATTTTTACTTAGCAACTTTTGATATTCACGCTTTACCTCGTTTCATGAATAACGTTGGATTTGCCTCAGAAACACGCCACGCTATTAAAAACTGTTTCATGTACTTGTATCATGCAGAGTAGACATCCAAGCTACTTAACTGTATTCTTTTGATGAAACAGTGTATATAGCCCTAAGGGTTTCAGCTGAAAGGAAAGAGGTAATTTGATGTTGGTGGGCATTGCTTTCGAAGGGAAAGTGTATTTTCAATGACCTGAAGAGCATCTTATCTATTATTATCTACACAGGGATTTCTTACTACATCAAGACATAGGATGGGTATAATATGAGGGTGCTGGGTTTTGAAGTGTGCTTCTAAGAACTGACAATAGGAGCAGTGTACAGTTTCATCACACCACTAGAATGTTAGGAATTTTGTTCATGTTTACTTTTCCCATAACTGCCTGTAGTACAGTGGCAGCTGCTCGGAATCCAAAGGGGTGAGGCAGCATGGGGGGAATACAAAAATAATAAAACCATAGACAAAAAAATATATATATATAACACAGTACTTACCTGCCGCTGCGGCCCCCTTGCTCCTCTCCCGATCCTAGACACTAGAAGTCCAGGGCTGGTGCACACTGTGCAGGCTCCAGGAATGCCAATCCGGACGCTGCTCTCATGCTGGGAATACCATTACACAGGATGAGAGACGTGCTGGGATTGGTCTGAGCGGCCTGGTTTGCCGCTCAGACAGTGCCAGGGAGCCTGGGACTGTTCTCCACCAGGTTGTGCAGCACTGCTCGGGTTGGAGAAATGCTAAGTGCGTATGTCGGTTTGGCAACCCTACGACGGCTGGCCAAACCAACTTGCACACTTAGCAGTGCCCATCACTCCTCCTCTCTGCTCCAAGCTGTTCTCGTCAGATTGGATGGCCCCGCCCTATGTTTTGGCTCGCCGGAAGGCTGCAAGTCAGGTGAAAAATAAAATGATAACATTTTTTATCATCATTTGATTTTTCACGTGCTTAAATCTGCTGCCACTCAACAGTGGGGTGACGCTCCTCCGCCATAACGGAGCAGCAGCTTCTGCTCTTGTAATGAGTCACTTATATGTACCATAAATGCTTGCAGTATTTTATACACTAGACCAGTGCTTCCCAAACGTTTTAGAACCACTGCCCAATTCTTAGAACAACAAACTTTTGTGACCTACCTAGCTTTATTGGACATGAGGCAGGAGATTATTTGATGTAACTGAAGCATTATGTGGTAGTACACTGTCATTTCATTACAGATAGCACATTTTCCATTACTATTCACAATGCAATTTGAGGTCTAAGAATCATTGGGCCACATGCATCAAGAATCATTTTTGCGATTCCTTAATAGCGATTTTTAAGAAATCGCTATTACGGATTCGCAAAAACTAATGCATCAATAATTTCGCAATAATTTAGCGATTCGGTAAAAATCGCTATCGCAAATAGCGATTCCGCTATCACCGAATCGCTAATACCGAATTCGCAAATACCGACTCGCAAATAGCGATTTACCCATATTGCTGCATTTGGATGACATCACAACCAGGAAGTGAATCTGGGAATACACACACCTGTTCACAGAGAGAGTCAGAGGAGGAGGCAGACTGTTTGAGCTGAACAGGAACAAGCTGTTTTGGAAGCAGAATCTGTGTGAAAACAACAGCATGGCTACAAGCAAAGGGGACAAGAAAGGTGAAGGAAGGAAAAGGAACCTGAAATTCAGCGAAAAAGAACTGGAAATCCTCATTGAGGAAGTGGTGCTGAGCCACGATAAACTCTTTGGAAAATTGTCTCTGCAGGTTGCAGAGTCAGTAAAAAGAAAGATTTGGCTGGCTATCCAATCGAAGGTAAATGCAGTGGGGGTCACACAACGCTCAATCTCCGACCTGCGCAAGCGCTGGTATGACCTGCGCAGCCGAACAAAAGAGAGGGTGGCTGAAAGGCTTGCAGAGGCTAAAAAAACTGGAGTGGGTCCATCTGTGGAACGTGGCAACACACCCCTGGAGGACATGGTAGAATCTACACTGCAGCCAGAGGCAGTTGTCGGCATCACCCAGATAGACACCTCTGAACAGGCTGGAACGTCACAAGGTAGGATCACAGCAAAATATCTTTTAATGTTACATCAAACTAAAATAGCCCCCAATGCAGATCATGCGTAGTGTAGTAACCCTGAGTCCAGTCCACATTTTACTTGCAACACCCAAAGGCATTATGGGAGTAGTATACTGGCAAATGTAAGGGTAAGGCAAGGAAGGACCAAAACAGCTTAAGTGCAGCAGAGTACAGCAAGGAACAAAATAACTTTATTAAACAATGGCATGCGCTTTGTCACATACATGTACAACAAAAAATACTGAACTTGCACTGTTTCATATCACAGATGCAGCTGCGCAGGAGAGTGACGTGGCTGATGTCCACGACTCACAGGGACATGATGCACAGTCTGAGGAGGAATCAGGAGTGCCAGCATCCTCGCCCATACCTGCAACCACTCAACACAGGAGAATAGTCCCACCACTGCCTGATTTGGAGAGCGAGGAAGAGAGCCGAACAGAAACTCCTACACAACAGGCTGGCCATACACCCCCACCACCAACAGAGGTACCAATGCGGCGCAGGTCCACCCATTTCCGCAGACGAAGGGCCAGGGCAATCATGACAGCTGCAAAAGACAATGGGGCTGCTGCCTGGAGTGGGCTGGAGGGCAAGATGCTCAAGGTCCAGCGTCTGCAATGCAAAAACATGAGGATAATGCAGGGCCAACTAGGAACAATGGCAACAAACATGGGAGCCATAGGTGACTGCCTGAAAGAGCTCACTGCTGTTGTGGAAGGGCAAAGGGCAAACAATGAGAACTTTGCAAATGTAACAAAAGCTATGCATGACTTGTGCAGGGTCATGCAGGAAGACCATGCATCCCATCGTCGGAGGCATCACAATTTGATTGGGCGCCTAGACGGTTACACCAGGGCCATAAATTGGTTGAGCACAACAACAGCTCAGCTTTCACATCGTGCTGTCAGCATGCAAGTGGAGATGAGCCACTGCTGCGGGGATGTGGCCAGGGGCCTCATCCAGGTCACCAATGAGGTGGAACAACTCCAGACTGCTGCAGTTGGTGGCAACAACGTTCTTGGAGGGGGGGATAGTGAGGAGGCCTCCAACCTCAGTAGCCTACTGGCACCTGTTACAAATCCGAGGAGGCGCAGTACTAGGAGCAATACTGGCACAGAAGGCTCAACAAGGGATGTGGCTGAGCCAACTGAGAGGCCCCCGGGAGTGCGTGGCCGGAAAAAGTGAAAACATGTACTATTCTGGTGAGGTAACCAGCAGCATGAACATTGTTTGTACTGACTTGTAATTGCCATTGCAATGGGATATAATTTACTTTATTCACACTACAGTTGTCTGCACCTGGTATGTGTGCATTAACACAACCACTATATTGTTACATTAAACCGTTGAGCACCTACTGTGTTGTCTCGTGATTACCCACCTTAAAAGAAATGTTGAGTGATTTCTGCACGTCTCTGTCTCCCCTCTGCTGCACTTGGACCGCATGCCGCTTGTGGTGGTTGTCTTGGCTGATTATCTTCCTCAGGCTCGTTGTCAGACTGTACCAGGGGTACGCCCCTATTAGTGGCTATGTTGTGCAACATGGCACATGTGGCGACTATTTTGCAGCAGGTATCTGGCCTGTACTGCAATGCACCACCAGTCTTGTGTAGGCAGCGGAACCTAGTTTTAAGTAAACCAAATGTCCGCTCAATCACGTTGCGTGTGGAGATATGTGCGGCATTATATCTCTGCTCACTCGGGGTACTTGGATTCAGGTATGGCATCAGTATAAAGGAGCGCACAGCATATGCGCTATCACCTACAGGAGGTAAAACAATAACATTAGTCACTGCTATGTGTCACTATGGCGGACTAGTCTGCAAGACAGTATTACATCTGTTTACCAAGCAAATATCCTTCTCCAAATTCACCCACAAGGAGACGTCTGTGTATACCACTGTCTGAAGATGTAGGAGTCATGTGTACTGCCAGGGTAACTAGCCACTATGTCTGTGATGATGTTTTTGGAATTGCAGATGACTTGTATGTTCAATGAATGGTATGATTTTCTGTTCCTGTAAATGTACTCATTCACTGAGGGGGGACAGATGGGTACATGCGTCCAATCAATGCAACCAATTACGTGGGGAAAATGGGCTATCTGATAGAAGTCCTATTTAGTTTGCTGCAATTCCTGTGGTGTTGTGGGGAACTTTATGTGGTGGTGTATCCTCTGCAACATGGCATCAAGGAATGAGTTAAAAAAGCGCGATAGTGCACTTTGAGAGACACCTCCAGCTGTGGCAATTACTCCCTGGAAGCTACCTGATGCTAGGAGGTGCAGGGAACATAGAACCTGCACATGAGTGGGGATGGCATGTGTCCTGCGAGTCTGACGCTGCAGTAGTGGATCTAATTCAGCTATGAGATCATAGATTATGTCTGCATTCAGCCTATATTTATCATAGATCTCTTCCTCTGTCTGCCCTAGCAAAGTAACGCGCACTCTGAAAATGCGCTCCTGTATCCTCCTCCTTCTCTGTGCTGCTGCTCGTAGCCTCATCCTCCTCGCCATGACGTAGAGCGCTGCCATTGTGAAACATTCTGAGGCCTTCTGGGACTGTTTAAGTAGTTTGGTGATGATTAGCACCTGATTTGTCCAATTTGTAATGCTTATCACCTGGTTTGATTTATTCTTATTTAAGAAATGCTAACAGCGATTTTTTGTCGATTCGCTAATTGCGAATTTTTCATGCATAGGTTTTGCGATTCTCATTTAGCAATTCCCTATTACAGAATCGCTAATTCCGATTCGGTATTTGGGAATTGCAAAATTTTGCGATTTGAAGGGCGGATCTGCAAATTTGTTTCTTGCATTGGGCTATTTTGCGATCGCAAACGGCTTTTTTTTAGCGATTCGTAAGGTTTCCGATCGCGAAATAGCTTGATGCATGTGCCTCTCAATCTCTTAGCAGTGCACAGGTTTCCATGGAAGTCTAGCTGAGGATGATCCTTTTCAGTGGCAACTGCCTCTAAACATATCTCTTTTACCCTTTAGTTGTGGCAGGATTCTGATCTGCACAAGTTCAGGAAGACCTAAAGACACAGCCTTTTCCTAGCCCCAAGTTGAGTTTTCACCATCTGGCTAGGGTCTTTGGTTTGTGAGTGTTCAGGTTGTAGTACAAAAGCACACAGAATTTGGCCACTTTAATTACAGACAATGGCATAACATTCAACCTTTGAGGAGCCTGATAATGCTTCAAAGTGAACTGTCCTTTCCATTGAAAGACACTGGACCTTATTAATTATTTCAGGAGTGAGAGAAATACAATAATAATCTTAATTTACTAAAAGTGAGCAGGACCTTCAAAATGAGTATCGCATAACATAACAGCTATGCACAGATTTGAATACTTGCTTGTTTATTTGTCTTGCAATCACACTATGCTGGCAGCTGTTTGAATAAATAAAACTATCATTCCTTGGTCATTCCTTTATTGTCTTATAAAGATGTGATCTGGTATCTTTGTTAGAGTCTACGAAACTGGTAAAAATGTGCTCTACTTCTTGTTTTCCCACTTGATCATAATTTAGTATCCTGGGAAAATCACGTTACCTCCTTGTGTCTCATTTAAAACATCTGTCAAAAACTGTGATTGCCTAAAACTAATAGTGTACAGTGGGCGCTATGCATCTTACCACCCTATTGCATTTGGGTGAATATATCCGGGGCCACCGGAATTATGCGGCAGGAAAGACCCAAATTATACGTAGGGCTGAGTAAATGATGCAGCAAAAGAGTCAAATTATGCGGCATAATGTGGCACATTTTGTGATGCAATTACTTCACAATTTGATAATTTTTTTATTTGGTAACATTGTCTGGGCTTTGGTTGTACCTCATTAGTACCAGTTTAACTCCCAAATATAGCAATAAGCAACAGAAAGGTGACCAGTCCAGCTTTGCAAAGGCTTTTCACTGCACTGCAACACGTGTCACTGCATTTTTAGTAACTTTTGAACCGTCCGAGCTAGAAACAATTTGTTGTTAAAATCTGCAGATTATGCCGCAGATGATGGATTATGTGGCAAATGCGTCAAATCTATAATTATACAAAAATCGCTGCAGCCGCGCAATCTCAGAATACCAGTGCCCCAGAATATATCATGGGAATGGGCACTTCTCCAGTCCTACGGGCAATATCCAGTACATATTTAATCATATAAAAAGCGTTTACATTGATTCTGAATACTTCCAATCTTGCCAAAAAGAGAGAAAAGGAATACATTCAAAAAGTGATTGCCCAAGATCACACAATTTGATCAAATAGGATGGTGGGGGTAAAAACAGAATTTCTTAGTTTTACATTTCCTACTAACCACAATTGAGGAAGCAATTGTATTCCAATGGCAAGGTCTAGGGAAGGACCTGTCCAAGGAAACACCATTGTGTGGTATCCCTTGCCCAGCTTTGAAATACAGTGTTCATTTCCAGCACATTTAGGTGAAGTGGTAAACCTAAGATTAGATGTAAACATGTTCCATGGCTAAACCATACACACTGGACCTAGTCCTGTGTCCTAGTCCTAGTCTGTAGGTGGATTCTCATCAATATGGGGGGTAGATGCTGATATTTATCATTGGTATGTCAAAGCTGAACCAGCGCTGTTCTTAACTTCTCTCAAAAGTGCTGCAGGGCTGACAGCCCAGCCCCATTCCCCACGCACCTGTGCGTCTTCGACAGTAAGCTGACTTCAGGACGAACCCCCTGCGCTCATCTCCTTTGCGTCCAGGAACTGCGGCTCTTCTTCCTCCTCATCGGGGCCGTCAGCGTCCTCTGAAGACTCATCGCTGCCCAGTTCGGGGTCCTTGCGAGGGAGCAGGGTGCCCCAGAGCATCTTCAGTCCTGCCCGGTGCCCATTCCCACTTGTCCGGCTCCTTGGCGCTCTACCACCCGAGCTCTGATGCCTGCTCACCTGCTGGCTGGACCACTGGCATTGTGTCTGACTGGGCAATTGGGCCATGCTGAGGCGTTGGGTGAGGTGATACTAACCCTTACCCCCAGTAGGAAGCAGCCGGTGCACTCCTAGACCTGCAGTACATCCCCTCGAATCCCATGCCTGCCAATAACTGGAACTAGTGCTGAACAGACTGTACAGTTTCACTATGTAAGTCGCACAATGCTAATACACCGACCATGTTGGAAAGTAGTAAACAGTGATAGGAAGCAAGACGAAGTCACAATGAACTCATTTCCTAACATTATTTTTCTCTTTCGCATAATCACGGTATTTAAGAATTTAATTTAAAGCAGATACGTTAACTTGAGTCGTAACAAATCCAAATAGCAGGCAAAAGTTAAAAAAAATAGCAATGTCATAGAAACAAACCTTTGGCGATAGTGTAATTCTACTTTGTATTTCAGTACAAACGTACCGTTAGAAGAACTTTACTGCGCGATCCAAGCGACTATAAATAATTAATTTCAAAATTGTCGACAAGCTAACTAAGAGCTGCTCAGCATTTGCGAGTCTGACGTACGTGACCTCTGGCCCATAGACATAGAAGAAGAGTTGCATTGTTTATAAACAAAAGCTCCCCGTCAAGGAGGGGGCCCTCTTACTAAGTTTTTTTTCGTTTGCATGACTTTGTTCAGAAAACAAATAACTTTTACATGCCAGCATTCGGTACGCAAAGACCTAGTTTGCGGACAACAATACCATAAAGGGTAGAATTGCTATAATAGGCAGTATAAAAAAATTATATTGTAGGAAATAACTCGGTTCTGTTCACACAGAAACCGAATTCTATAAGAACAAGGAGAAGGCACGGACAGCGGGAGGAAGGGCAGGGGGGGTAAAGAAGGCACCAAAGCACGTCGTGCCTGCAGTAAGAGAAACTGGATAAAGAAAATAGTGCTCACAGTCTAAATAACACAAGTGTGACAACCGAAGTAAAGGGGCCAGTCTCCATGGGAGGTGACAAATGAAGAAGAGGCGGTACTAAGGAGGGACTAAGAAGCCTATTTACGAATCAGAAGCCAGCATTTAGGACAGACAATGACACATGCCAAGGGCAAATATGGGCAGAGAGTGGACGGGGCTTCTATTCCCTACTCCACTACAGCAGATCGCCAGAGCCGCGCATGCCCGCTGGCTCGGCTCGACCTAAAAATGGGAATTTCTGTTGCTGTATCTGCTTTTTAAACAGCATTTCTCATTACCAAAAGCAAGTTAGGAATTTCTGGCGTACAAGACACATACATCTGTAGGACACAGTGATCTTGTTGATCACCAGTCCAGATCCCTCATACAGACCTTCCTTTTTTATCTGATGAATCTCAAAGTACAAGGAATTGTTGTACCCATGCCCCTGGGCCATTTCTTTCAGCTCATCCCTGTGTCTTGTCATTGGCTGCCGGACACATTTACTTTATTTTGGTATCTGCCTAGTGCATGCATCTCATTCCTATTGTGAAACAGTTAGTGGTTTTGACACAGCCCAGGGTACGCAATTTCTAGCTGAAGCCCGTGTCTAGTAGTTGTAGCTCCTCCCACTGGCTAACCTGTCTCTTAGCCATCTCTCTGCTTGTCTCAAACAGTACATTCCTGCTGTCTGCTGCCTCATGCTATTATAGTCTAGCCAGGCAGATTATTTATTTATATCAAAAGCATGTCTGTCCCATCCTTCTCTTAAAAGGACAATTCGAGCACTGTGAAGAAAATGACAATTTTCATTTAACACAAATGTGAAGGATGGGTGTTAAGCATTAACTCTGTAACATTGATAGGCAAGTAAATTATAGAGTTTATAAATGTGTATCTGAAAGAAACACGTGATAGATTCCTTACCTTAGAATATCCCCAGGCGTCAGACTGGATCCGGAAAGTTTTCGTCAGCAGTACCCCTGCGCGTCGGTAGGGGCGTCGTGCGGCTCCGCGTCCGTCGTTGGCGTCGTGGTCGCCGAGATGACGTCGAGGCCGCTACTTGGACACCGCCCACGCGCGCTGGCGTCAGTTCTTTCTTTTTCCGCACCAGCAAGCGCAGATCCGGAGAGAGCGGTACCCCTAGTCTTTTTTGACTAAGTTTTTTTAGATCTTTTTCTCACCCTTTTCGAGTCGATACGACTCCTGGTGCAGTTAGGGATGCCCGGGTTTAAGTCCTGCGAGGACTGTCATCGGATGATGTCGGTGACGGACCCGCACCACGTGTGTCTCTTCTGCCTGGGGCGCGACCACGACCCCAAGTCGTGCCCCGACTGCCGGTCCATGGTGCCGAAGTCTTTGCGGGAGCGGTCCCGAAAGCTGCTTGAAGCCCGGCAGTCGACTCCACGCCGTGAGAGGTCCCGGTCCAGAGGGAGGTCGAGGGACCGTGCGCGGAGTCATCATCGGCGATCGTCGGGATCGAAGTCTTAGCACTCGGGGTCAGGTAAGGCGAAGCACAAGAAGTCGAAGAAACGTCATCATTCTCCGACTTCCCCTCGCCGGTCGCGCGACGCGGCTGAGGGTATGGGTGGTGCCACCCCCGCGGCTCCGGCGGAGTCCATGTAGTCGCCGCCCGACTACCCGCCCTTCCCGGGGTCGTCGGCGACTCCGGCCCAGATACAGGACTTCCTGTCGGCCATGGCTCACCTCTTTGGGCCGTCTGGTCTCGCGGTCCCGCATGAGTGTCCTCGTGTTTCCTCGCCAGCGGCTCAAGCGTCACTGTCGGCTCCGGCGCCGCAGGACACCCTTGAATCCAGGCCTGGATCCCGGTCGACGCCGGTTGACCTTATTACGCCTCCACCGGCACCGATACTGATGCCGCCCGCTCCTCGGGACGACGTCGACCCCAGCTTCAGCCCCGAAGTGGATGCGGCGTCGGTCCGGCATCGATCGATGCCGTTCTCGACGCCGTTTGGGGATTTCTATCCCCATGTCCCTACTCCTTATTTTAGGCCTGTTGAACAGCCTGAGGAGCAAGGGGAGGACTGGGAGGGGTCGGACGACCCTCTCGCTGCAGCCTGCGAGTCTGAACAGGACTGGGCTGAGGAATTAGGGGACGCCAGTGGTCTGGATACCTCACCAGACCTTGGCATGCTGTCTCCTCCTACCGTGGCTACGGAGGAGGGAGCCAGTTATGCAGTGGTGTTGCGTAGGGCGGCGGAGGCCCTACACCTCCAGCTCCCTACTGTGGCCGTCAGGACTAACCTCCTGACAGAGGTGCTTCAGCCAGCAGCTACTTCTGCGGAGCCGCTGCTGCCCTTTAATGAAGCCCTTTCGGACGTTCTTTTGGGCATTTGGTCCAGGCCCACCACAGGGGCTCCTGTGGATAGGAACGTGGCCCGACGCCAAAGCCCGGCTCTGGGTGACCCCATTTTCCTCTCCCAACACCCCACTCCCGAGAGCTTGGTTGTCCAAGCCTCTGCTTCCCCAACCGCCTTCCCTTCCGCCCCACCGGATAGGGAATCCAAGAAGCTGGATCAGTTTGGGAAGAAGATTTTCTCTTCCACCAGCTCTGCGCTGCGGTCCGTGAACACCGCATGCCTCTTGGGCCGTTATTCCCACTGTCTGTGGGATAAGGTGGCGAAGGTGCTGCCCCAGTGTCCGGAGGAGGCCCGGCCTGCTCTCGACCAGGCGATTGCAGAGGGGAGAGACGCAGCGAAGTTCATGATCCGTTGTGGTCTACACACCGCCGACTCACTGGGCAGATCCATTGCAACGACGGTGGCGGTTCGCCGTCACGCCTGGTTGAGAACCACTGGATTTTCAGGGGATGTCCAAAACACCCTTATGGACATGCCCTTTGATGGCCGTCGCCTCTCCGGCGACAAAGCGGACAGCGTGTTGGAGAGGTTTAAGGACTCACGGGCTACGGCCAAGTCCTTGGGACTCTCGACAGTCCGCCCTCCTCCGCCTTCCGCTTTTCGCTCCTTTCGTGGCACAGGAAGGGGCGCCCCGCAGCGTTCGCAACAGAGCCACAGGCCGGCGCAGCAGTCATCCCAGCGCGGACGCGGGTTCCGCCGTGGCGGTCAAAGGGGCCGGCGGGCGGGTCAGTCAACCACCACCCCGGCCACCACTGCCTCCAAACCTTCCTAGTCCGAACTTTCAGGCCCATCAAACGCCAGTGGGCGGCAGGCTCCGCCATCACCTCCCCCACTGGCGCACCATCACTTCGGACAGGTGGGTTTTAGAGATAGTCCGGAGGGGCTACTCCCTCCCCTTCGAGACTACCCCCCCCAGCCATGCCACCTCGATACCACCGCATGTCGGGGGATCACTTGGTGCTTCTTCAGCAGGAAGTTGGGGCCCTCTTGGCCAAGGGGGCCATCGAGCGCGTTCCACGCACGGAGTAGGTCGTGGTTGTTATTCCCACTACTTTGTGGTGCCCGAGAAGGACAAAGGCCTGCGTCCTATCTTGGACCTCCGGAACGTCAATCGCTTCCTCCGCAAAGAGAAGTTCAAGATGCTCACTCTAGCTCAGGTCTTGTCTGCTCTCGATCCACAAGACTGGATGGTAGCGCTGGACTTGCAGGACGCCTATTTCCACATCCCCGTCCTGCCAGCCCACCGACGTTACCTGCGGTTCACGGTAGGCCACGAGCACTTTCAGTTTACCGTGCTTCCCTTTGGCTTTACCAGCGCCCCTCGGGTGTTCGCCAAGGTGATGGCGGTGGTTGCAGCTCATCTGCGCAGATCAGGGGTCTCAGTCTTCCCCTATCTCGACGATTGGTTGTTGAAGGCGGGCTCGCCCCAGACAGTCGTCTCCCACCTCCAGACTACGGCCGACCTCCTGCACTTGCTGGGGTTCTCCATCAATGTGCCGAAGTTGCACCTTATTCCCTCCCAGAAGCTCCTCTTTATCGGAGCGGTTCTGGACACGGCGCAGTTTCGGGTCTATCCTCCCGAACGGCGAGTCTGGGATATTCGGGCTCTGATTCCCATCTTTCAGCCCTTGTCCCGGGTTTCGGTCAGAGTGACTCTGAGGCTGCTGGGCCTCATGGCCTCCTGCATCCTGCTGGTCAATCATGCCAGGTGGCATATGCGGGCTCTGCAATGGGACCTGAAGTTCCAGTGGGCGCAGCATCAGGGAAACCTGTCCGATCACGTCCAGATCTCGGAGGGCACTGCACAACAATTGCAGTGGTAGCTCACGAACCAGCATTGGGTCGACAGCAGATCCCTCTCCCTTCCCCAACCGGAGTTCACAGTGGTGACGGATGCGTCCCTCCTGGGATGGGGCGGCCACATGGGAGAGGCGGAGATCAGAGGCCTCTGGTCTCCGGCGGAGTCCCGGCTCCATATCAACCTTTTGGAGCTGCGGGCGATCAGGCTTGCGCTGAAGGCATTCCTTCCCTCTGTCAAGGGGAGAGTAGTGCAGGTGTTCACAGACAACACCACCGCCATGTGGTACTGCAACAAACAAGGCGGGGTGGGGTCGTGGTCCCTCTGTCAGGAGGCTCTGCGTCTCTGGACATGGCTGGAACATCAGGGCATGTCCCTGGTGGTTCAACACCTGGCAGGTTCTCTGAACGCCAGGGCGGACGAACTCAGCCGCAGGTGCATGCTCGATCACGAATGGCGTCTTCACTCGGAGGTGGCGCAAGGTCTCTTTCAGCAGTGGGGAGAGCCTTGGTTAGATCTATTCGCCACCGAAGAGAACGCGCAATGTCATCAGTTCTGCGCGTTGGAATTTCCAAGGCGGCACTCGCTCGGCGACGCTTTCGTCGCGAGTGGAGTTGCGGTCTGTTGTACGCCTTTCCGCCTATACCACTTCTGCCCAGAGTGCTGAAGAAGATCAGGCGCGACCGGGCCCAAGTCATTCTTGTGGCTCCGGACTGGGCTCGAAGAGTATGGTATCCCGAGCTACTCAGTATGAGCATCGATTCCCCCGATCAGACTGCCTCTTCGGGAGGATCTTCTGTCGCAGCAGCAGGGACGGTCCTCCACCCGAACCTGTCCAGCCTCCACCTCTTTGCGTGGAGATTGAGCGGCGGCAGTTGATTCCCTTCGACTTGCCTCCTGAAGTTTGTGACGTTATTCTGGCAGCCAGGCGTCCCTCTACTAAAGTGGTATACGCCTGCAGGTGGAACAAATTTGTGGCATGGTGCACAGCAAAGGCAGTGGATCCCCTTTCTGCCCCTCTTTCTGAGGTTCTACTGTTCCTTCTCTCTTTGGCCCAGCAGGGCTCTGCTCTGGGCACTATCAAGGGCTACCTTTCTGCTATTTCGGCCTTTCTCAGGCTCCCTGATCAGCCCTCTCTTTTCAAGTCCCCTGTTGTAAATAGGTTTCTTAAAGGCATTACACACCTTTTTCCTCCTATTCCTTTCGTGATGCCTCAGTGGGACTTGAATCTGGTTCTAACGTACTTGATGTGCGCTCCCTTTGAGCCCCTTCACAACTGTCCTCTTAGTCTTTTAACGTTAAAAACTGCCTTCCTGGTGGCCATCACTTCCGCCAGGCGAGTGAGTGAGCTCCAGGCTCTTTCCTGTAAACCTCTTTTCCTTTCAGTCCATCCGGACAAGGTTGTGCTCCGGCCCCGTCCTTCCTTTTTGCCAAAAGTGGTTATGGCCTTTCACATTGGGCAGACTATTACTTTGCCCACCTTTGTTCCACCTCCGCATCCTTCCAGAGAGGAAGAGCGGCTCCACCGTCTGGACCCAAAACTTGCGCTTTCTTTTTATCTCAACCGCACACAGCAGTTCCGGGTGGATGACCAGCTTTTTGTTGGCTACGTTGGCACCAAGAAAGGTCGGGCGGTCCTTAAGAGAACCATCTCCCGCTGGGTTGTCTTGTGTATCAAAGCCTGTTACTCTTTGGCTAAAAAAGAACTTCCGGTGGGGCTGCGTGCTCATTCCACCAGAGCTACTGCAGCCACAACTGCATTGGGACGTGGTGTCCCCCTGCAAGACATATGTCGGGCAGCCATGTGGGCCTCGCTGCACACGTTTACCAAGCATTACTGCCTGGACAGCCAAGTCCGGAGAGACGGCTTCTTTGGCCGTTCTGTTCTCCGTGACTTTCTGGTGTGATCTTAGTTCGCAGACCCACCACCGGGGTTGGTATTTCTGGGGTATGTATTCTAAGGTAAGGAATCTATCACTATGTGTTTCTTTCAGATGAACAAGTTACTTGCCTTCGGTAACGATATATCTGTAAGAAACATTAGTAGTGATAGATTCCTTACCGCCCCACCCATTCTCCCCGTTCTGCGAACTGATTTCTAGGGTTAAGGTCATCCCTTACAGGGCCCTAGTTTCAATGCACCAGTTGTCAGTATCTTGCATGGCTCTGTGTTCCTGGCGCGGAAAGTCGTGTACAGAACTGACGTCAGCGCGCGTGGGCGGCGTCCAAGTAGCGCCCGCGACGTCATCTCGGCGACCACGACGCCAACGACTGACGCGGAGCCGCAAGACGCCCCTACCGACGCGCAGGGGTACTGCTGACGAAAACTTTCCGGATCCAGTCTGACGCCTGGGGATATTCTAAGGTAAGGAATCTATCACTACTAATGTTTCTTACAGATATATCGTTACCGAAGGTAAGTAACCTGTTCATTAATTCAAAAGTGGTGGTGAGCACGAGAACAGATACGATTATACTATTGCATGCCGCTTAAAGGCGTCTAAAAATAGTTTACATTCTTGTTCTGAACTGTATGCTACTTATGGATTGGTCTAGGATCACCTTCTGCAACACCTGCACTAGAGAACTTAAATAAAAATTGTTCGGCAATCTAAAATGATGTAAGTTCCACTTTTAAGGCTTGTTTATCATATTGTGCTCTTATACAATCTTATCTATACATACATGGTTTGGCTCAATTAAAGAGTGATATAGGAGTCGGCATAGCCACCTGAAAATAAATCCAGCCTTCAGAGGTATTCATAGCTGCCAAGGTTTCAGATTGCTTATGTGTGACATTTTCATAATTTCACTGTAATTATGAGTGACATTCAAGAACTATGAGTGACACTCTCTCGCAATCAAAAATCAAGCAGTGAAGACAAGTGAAAGAGGAACTACAGAAATTACACTCATTTGAGGAACGAAAAAATTCTAATACGATCTTAAAACTGCTTCAAAGCATCAAAAACCGAGGCCTCCAAGCGCTTTCTCCTGCACCACTACATTTACAAGTATGTTTGCGGCAGTTACTTCTCCACAACTGGGGAGAAACATGAAACTGGAAAGCTAGCAGCAACAGAGAAGAGGATGGAAGTACACCTCAAGAATCCAAGATGAACTGTAGCTCACATACTGGCCTAGAAACGTGTTTACATATTTATAGTTTTCGTAAGATCATTGTAGGCACGTGGTTCCCTCTCTAGCACAATATGCAAATGAAGAAATGATTATTCTCCACTGCATTGCATATAAATTCTGGGATACTGAGGGGGCTGAGTGTATCGGGCGGGTCGAGGTCAGAGGAGAGGCTAATGGCTTGGTCACTGTACTGAGGGCTGGGGTAGGAGCAGTGACAGAAGAGGGGGTTAGAGAGGGGCAGCAGGCCGAGCCAGGGTCACCGCTCATCCATCAGCTACAACCGAGCCTTTCATGGGCAGTTCTCCTGACGGACAGATAGTCACGGGGCCATGTGGCAGTGCACCCCGGACACTAAGTTCTTCCGAAGCACGGCAGCCCGAAAGGGACTGGGGCAGCCTGTGCCAGTGTGGGCGGAGGAGTCCCCTGGCAGGGCGTGAATAAAAGGCCTCTTATTTCACAACCAGGTCTGTCTGTCACTCTATCTGCGGGCTTCCGTACAGGCCAGAATGCTACGCAGTAGGTATTTTCCTGGGACATACGTGGCTCCGCAGTCATGAAATTCATTCAGAAAAGCAAAGGCATGCTTTAGAACTACTGTTCACCGCCACCCATCTTTTAAAAACGAAATTGACAGTAAGTTTACAAATTAGTAGCAGATTATGCTCAAAGTCAAGTGCACTGAAGAGAGTGCAATCAAACCAATGTGGCGGCGGCCATCGTCACATTACCAAATACACCCACACCCCCACACCCCCCCCCCCCTCACTGTCTAACTTGCGAGGCCAGAGCCACGGCAATGGGTTTACCGCGGTGGTGGGCCGGCCGCCTCGGCAATTCATGGTGGGGTGATGGTCATCATTTAAAATTTACAGCAACCATCAGGTGCAAGTAGCACTGCCGTGATGTGCTCCAATCACCTAGGCAGCTTCCCAGTCTCACAAACAACACTGCAGCAGTCCCAGGCAGCACCAGCTGCAGGAGGACACGTCCCGGTTGCGCGCCTAAAGACCCCTGACCTGGCAGCCGGCGCTGTAAACCGACACGGTCGGTCATGGCTGTCCTTAACCCGTACACTGCACTAATTCTCTCTGCCGGCTCCGAAGTTGTAACTGAATGCTGCGGCGGCCTTGATTATAATGGCCTACAGCAGAGAGTGTGGCCGGGCCATCACGTGCAAGCAACGGCGCTGCCCCATAATTATTGCGGCTGCCTTGGCGCCAATCCTTAAGAATAAACTCTCCGCTCTCGGAGCCAGCAGGAGTGACATACCCCCACAGAGCCCTAGCTTGGGCAACGGACGTGACGTCAGGCAGGCTGACACAGAGCCGCGCGGCACCGCTGCCGCGGTGATACATTGTAACAGAGAGCCTGGGATTGGCCGGCCATAGCTTAGCTGGGATCACTGCCTCAAGACCACGGAAGCGGTGCGCCGGCGCAGGCAGACCACAGGCAGTGCCTGCAGCCAGCTGCCACACTCACGCTTGCAGCTATCAGTAAATGAACACCTGAGACTGCCACTATGCATTATGCGTGACAATGCATTTCAGTGCCGTGATGCGGAGCACCACACTGAAATGCGTTAGTGTCACGTCTGATGCGTGATGCTTGGCAGGACTGACTAAAACATGCATGTGCAATATGAAACCTCACAACTTGGTACTCCGAAGTCTTAATAAATGGCAACTCCTCCATCAGCAAACAGGAAAAGAATTGAAGAAAGACAGTACCCTATGACGTCACATGACTGAAGCTCTTTTGCACAATATGGAGACAAGCCATCTATATCATTGTTTATTTTGGTTTAAAATCATAACAATATTGTACAGCTTAAAAGCAATTAAAAGCCACAGATTTATAAATGCTAACAAACAAAATAATCCATGGAGTTTTGAGATATCACAGATTAGGGGTTACCTTATTTGGGGCTACCCTATATTTAATAGTTGCAACCACAAACTGACTGACTGATAAATAAGTCAAAGAAAATTGCAACAGTTGTAAATACATAAGAGCTGTTCTGCATTTTATAAACCCTCAGGCTCTCGGCAAAATACTTTCTTTGAAGAGCAGTGTAAAATTGACAAAAAAACAAAATGCATTGGGGCTTGAATCGACAAATAATCGTATGGACAGGGATTTTGTATGATCAAAAAAGTCCAACGCTTGAGGACTGATTAAATATAGTGAACACACTCCTGATGGAATTTTATCAGCAACTGCCTACCATAATGGTTAGGTACAATCATTAAGTATGATTCCATACATGGTTTAGTTTTGATTATTAAGTGTGATTTTACAGAAGATTTACTAATTGCCGTAAATTCCTTTGCCACATTTTTGATAATCGCAAAAGGCGCCTTAGATTTAATAGTAGTCATTTTTATTTTTAATTAAAGTTATTCAACGGTTGGTAAAAACCTCTGGTCGCCCCAATTTAGCACAAAGCTTATTAATATATTTAAACCAAATGATTTTCATGGATCTTTCTAACCTCATATAATCTAGAATTATCTTGAGATTTAGCTCTGAAGCTGGGTTAGTCCAAATAGAGAGCCATAAAAGAAGGGGGGCAATTTTAATTAGGTATTCTGAAAAACCTTATCTCGACCTGGTGACATGCAAAAAACCAGGAATACTCTGGGAAGCACCTAGTAATTGTCTCCAAAATGTATTTTATTCCGTCTGCAGGATACAGACGTCACAGGACTCCCAGATACCTGAACCATGGCACACTGTTGAGAGATACTTACTATAATAGATGTTAATTAAGTGATGCAGTGGTTTACTAGCCAGTTTACTGGCAAAGCTAAAGACAACAGTCCAGTTTCTTATAAATTGCAACCTTCTGAGGTGCAGTGAGTGTGCCTTGTTCCCTGTGCTAGTTAAAGGTGTTAATATTAATGTCTATGCACGCAATGGTACATGTGTGCATAAAAAGGAAATCGAATAACTGTTGTCGAAATCACCTAATATGACTTCTCCATCAACCCAGAGTCAGAAATACATGGTCAGGCAGACCCTGTGACCTAGGCCTGAGGCAACTGATTAACAGATCACAGATGTGGTGACACGTAACAAGCAGAACAAATGCTCAAACAGGAAAAACCCAGATTAATCCCACAGATAGGCAACGAACGACACCACAATTGCCCAGGGAGATTGGCCACCAATAAAGCGCACATGGCCGGAGGGGCGCGCGTTTCCAAAACACCATAAAGTTAGATGCCACATGAAATTAGGAACACTCAGCCAATCAGGACATAGTACACATAGCTCATGCAGTGTTCACGCGCTCCCCATGCCGGACACCTGGACATGTTACCCACTGGCCCTCGCGTCCACGCAAGGTTGAGACCCACCTGCATTCGTTATCAGGTGGGAGTAATTTATGACTCCATGACTAGGCCCACATTCCTCTTCCTAAAAAGGATCTATGAATTGTTTTATGATGCTCCAAGAAATGTATATAACAGCGCTCAAATCGATTGTACTTTGAGACAGTCCTCAGACCCGCTTCTGTAACTGTGCTCCCGGCTGAAGTGCTTCATTAAACCAACTGTTCCTGTTTTGCCAAATGCCTCTTATCTTTGTGTTTTTTCAAGGTAAATTCACATTCGAGCAACAAAGGCATGCCCAGATAAAAATAGAATACTTCTGTATCTTATGATCATTAACAAAAGAGATGTAGATTTAGTATATTTGGGGCCAGTTATCATGCTAAAAGCTTTAGAAAGATTTTTAGGTCCAGCCCATTCATATGTGAAACTTACCTTTCTAGTATTTTATGCAACCCATTAGTTGTCTCAGAAATTAAAACCACATTGTCAGCGTAAAGCAAGATGGGAAAGTATTGAGTCGACAATCTAGGCATGTCTTGTTTCACTTCGTTTCATGCACCTTCCAAACCATCCATGATAATCAAGATAGTAGCTAAAATGCAACCCTGCTGCACTCCTCTAGCCAATGAAAATACCTTGGTACTTTCTCAGTTTTGACCAAATCTGACCCTATCAAACAAATCAAAATATAAACATTGTAGAAATTCCAAAATGTTTCTCCTAATACCCAATAGGCAAGTATAACCGAAAGCTTAGCTCTATTTACACAGATGAAAGCTGAGCCAAGGTCTATAAATGCTAGGTGCAAAGAAGTAGCATTGGCTAGCCTGTACAGTTAAGTTAGGGTTAAGACACCTGTTGTAAAACCATATTTTGTCTCCACAAGGATATAATTGTCTATTGGCCAATTTCAGATCCTTTCCATTGTCCCACGTACTGTAAGAATGTATGACATTACAACAAATGCCTTTACCACTCATGCCTTTCCCATCCAAGGTAAATGTAATATTATTTTGTTTTTTTATTTGTGGGGGCGAAACACCCTGAACTCCCTTTTTATTTTATTTTTTACTTTTTACTTCTAACCTTGCTTTACCACTACCAACCACTAAACCTAAAATTACCCATGCCTCCCTTTACCCATATATATATATATCTCTTCACCGAGGCTCATGAGAGGTGGAGCGTTAAGCCGGACGAGCTCACCGGCGGTAAATATGCCAAGAAATCCAATACAAAGAAGGAAACGCTCTCTCAGACTTCTAAACATGACACGTTTCAGCCACAGCGGTGGCCTTGATCATATGTACATGAATGTCAAATCACAGTGCTTAAATTCTCAATGAGAAATAGACAACAGACTGTGCATTAGTGAAAGTGCAAGAGGGCTTGCATTTCTTACACAGACTTGTAAATGTGTACAAACAGAATTACATACAAGCACTGCAACATAATGGTTGATAATTGCAATAAATGTTCGCCCATGCAATTAAATTAAAAATTGAATGTTGTAATTATAAGTACCATGGTGGGCAACATACCCCGGTTGGTGGTCTAGTAGTTGATTGCCCTTTCGTTGTAAGTACGTTCACTACATATAGCAAAGCACAGTGCGTAAATGATAAGATCAAAATAAAGTAAAATATATCTTCAACATGATAGTATTGCTCTAATTTCCACAAGTATATAAATATCATCACAGTGATGCCAGTACAATGCATGCTTTATGTGGTGGTACGTGTAACACAGTTGATATACAATTGAATACATTGCAACTATTGCTACTGAGGCTACCCTCTATTGTGGGTGTTTACAATGGAAGGATGCAGACATGATGATGCAAGGTGAAAGGGACTTAATTGTTAGGTATGAAGTCTCCTGACCGAAAGTCTCTTGAAGTTGCTAAACTAGTTTGTTGTTTGAAACCCAGGACAATAAAGTACCCTCGAATTTTATTGCTCCTTGGTGCTTGTTAAAGTTTGGCCATTCAGGTATAAATTGGATCTGAAAAGTTTAAATGTAATCAAATCAGTCGTACAGTAAGCATTTCAAGATCAAATTAAGACTAGTCTAGCAGCGACCACTTAAACTCCAATGATTTAAAACAAGGTTCAGTAAGGGCTTTGATCTTATCAACCAATTTATCAATCATAGTCTCAGCGAACAAAATAAACAGCGGTTCTGGGTTACAAGGTGTACTAGATACTGCTTGACCTTGCCCACTGTGCATGCCAAAAAGTTTCCAGTGGATGGACACGATCTGTTTATCAGTCGAGTCCCTAGGAAGGAGTACAGTTGCCTTCCTTTCTCTCATTTTAAGGTGAGATCGGCAGAAAACTGCAGGTGTGAAGTTGAAAGAGGGGGGGGGCCAGTTCAACCTCTTTTAGCCTCTGATGGGCCGTGGATGGTCCCGCCCTTGGCCCGGGTGTGTCCCATGCAGTGGGAATGAAGAGCGGTCGAAGTAACACCTGCAACAGTGCCAGGGGCCTCCTTCCCCTTCCAAAGGACTATCGTAGCTGTAGTCCAGTTGCTCAAAAATAGCAGCAAAAATAATAGCAGCAGCAAGAAAGCAGAGTCCTGTGCAGCAGGAGTGAAGAGTGCTCGAAGTACCACCTATGACAGTGGGAGGGCCTCCTTCCTCCTTCCAGAGGAGTATGGTAGCTGTAGTCTGGCTGCTCCAATCGGCAGCAGCCAACAAGCCGAGGCAAGGTGCAAGTACAATATCAATACTATCATTGAAACTGTCTTGACCAGCATTCTGCTTCTTGATGCAATCAAGCAATGCATCGACCCTGTGCCTGACCTCCAATCCTACACTCCACAAATGTGTGCAGTGTCAGTAACCTTGTATTCAGTGAAACAATATAGAAAATCAAAAGCATATTGACACCAAACTCCCTTCTTCTCTGATACCCACATCCTACAACATTTATACATCATATGCTTCTCTTTCATAGACTTCACCGACATTCCCAACTCCTCAAAGCTCTCTCATATAAAGATGTCAATAATTAAAGTCCTCTTTGAAGAACCTCTCTCGCACCTACCTAGCATTGTCAGCACCTAACTCCATTTATGTTCCCAGTAGCTCTCAAGTCAGCCCAGAGCCTTACACTCCTGAAGAAACCCACCATAAATCCTGAGGACCTTGCCAACTACTGACTCCTCACTCACCCCACCCTTCATTGGCAAGATCATTGCAAAAGCAGTTGATGCACAACTCCTAAATCAAATCTGTGCCAACGCTATTGGCCATCTTCGACACTGTTGATTAACCCACCCAGATCCACACAGTGAAATCTTGAATGGGATTCACTGATGCTCCTACCTATTAAATCAACACCAGTTAATTCACATGGGCACCTCTGGGTCCCATAAAATCCTATTACCTGCAGAGCCCACCCTGGGTTCCACCTTGCCCCCATCAATTTCGACCTCTGTACGGAGCCCCGTGGAACTCTGTTTAAAGATAACAGCATCCAAATTCCCTTATAACATTGACATGCAACTGTGCTTTCAGTCTTCTCTGTTCCAGCCATTCAGTGCGTCAAACATTGTGTGCGCTTCATAAAAGCCTGCTTGTTTATCACCTATCTGAAGCTCAGCCTTCCGAAACCAAAGTCTTACTATTCGCTAAGAACGGCAAACAGCAACTATTCTAAACATAGCTCAACGACATGAACCTGGACGGATTGAAAAACTTTCATCCAGTGCCAAGTTTCTTGCATTCACCCTGGATACCAACCTCACCCTGAAAGAACACATCACCATTAAAAACTAAGATAGTCTGGTACTAGCTTTCTCTACAAAAGAAAGTAAAACATCCAGATAGTCACAAGGCCGTGCTCTTTGGCCTCACAGATTCTATACAGGCCTTCCTTTAGGACATCCTACATGCCATTCTATGCTCCATCATTGGCCTGAATAAATATGACCATGCCATCCACACCCTGATGGCTCTCCACTGGCTCCCTTTGCCAGCCTGAACCATCTTCAAAACCAGCTGAGCCATCTACAATCAAAGCCTCCAGTTTTAGGCAATTTTGTTATCACTATAGACAGTGCAAAAAATGCAAATTGTTCTTGCAATTGCAACACCACAGCAAGAAAAATAAAAAGAACACATATCAAACAAGGTATCCAGCAGCCATCCTGCATCTATGGCACAGCAATGATGGCAGAAACATATGCTTAAGGCAGTCTTGAAAATATGGTAGAAGCCTCACATGCCATTTGTAAAAAAAAAAAAAAAAACATGCCCCCTTATTGGCCCAGTGGACAGCCATTCGCAGTAGCCAGATGCCCTCAAGCTCCATTCAGCATGGTGTGGCTGGCTTTCAGCAAAGGCAACAGTGCAACTCTTTCCCTTTGGAACTCTTTGTAGTAAAAGGAAAGATTTCTGGACAGGATGAGAACCTTTATCAAAACTCATCCATGACATAGCGTAGCAAAATCTACCTCTTCGTGCTCTGCTCTGTTCTAAAACATGTAGCCAAGGTAGCTAGGAGTATGCTTTTGGTAGACATTTGTGACTATGCTCGATATGGCCTTCAAAGTCCCAAGTAAAGGTCCTAGATCTTACTGCAGATGGGAAGTAAAATTTTTGCTGCTTGTTGAAATGAGGAATTTATTAAATGCTATATTAGGGTTGTGATGACAACGTTCTGGTGAACATCTCATCCAAATTCCTGCCAAATAGTCCAAGATTCCCTAATGTCTTAAAAAAAATCATTGGATCCATGTAATTTCAAGGCCTTTAGGCAACCCATCAAGGCACTGTTCCTGTAGCGAGAGGCAGATGACAACAAAGGCAGTTTTCTGCTTTTACATTATGCCACTCAAAAGAAGCAGTGTTTTATTTTGTTTCGTATCTGGCTAGCTCAGCTATGTAAGTTTTGCGTGTCGTAGTTGACTGCTGTTGCAAATTGCTGAAAAACTGAGACCATGAGTCTGTCAGGACTGGAGGCGAGAATTATGTTTTACTTTCTTCATATTTTTATTCTAGCAGCCATCTTAAAAAACATTAACAAACTTCATTTCCCAGGAACACTTGGGAAGAACACATCAGTACATCCACTGGGTATGCAAGAATCCATTCATTCATAGTCTTCCGTCGACTCTCCTGCCCCCTCTTTATTTGCTGCTCCAGTAGCCTCCAGATAAGTGCTCACTGTGTCCTTTGGGCCAGGGTCTTTTTTTTTACATACAAGTTGGTACTTTTAACAATGTTGTTTTTGTTCGCCTAATACTGGTTTTCCATTGCATCAGGGACACTTAGGCACTTTACGCAGCCTCCCCTTATAATTTCATCTCGCAGAGAGGTACAGCAGGGTTAATATCCAGTTGCTAAAGGGAACCTGCATCCTTTGCGTCGCATCTCCAGGGATGCTCTTCTCTCCTCGTCGGCGGTGTGCCTCACTTCAAGTATACCCTCCTTACGGAGCAGCGCGGGCTGCAGCAGTATGTGTGAAATACCCTGCTGCCTGGAGTCTGAATTCACCCATAATGGTTTAGAAGCTTACTGCCTTCCTGACTGACAGTCGGACAGCAACCCAGGCTTGATTAAGACTACTAATCCAAAGTGCACTGATAAGCCCTTAAAATCCAGTGGGCCTGTGGTGTCCGAGGGCTTTAGAGCCACCAGATTTAGCCCTGTGGGCTTTACATATACCACTGGGAATCACCAATCCCATATTCTACCCTTACTATGCAGGGGTCAGAGGAATCCTATATGGAAGAGGAGTAGGTCTCCTGCTTCCCTCCCTGTGCGATGAGTTTTATGAGCCCGTAGATGCCTTGATATTCAAGGCTATTTCTGATACCATGACGCCCCTTGAGCAGAAACTGCTAGAGGTGTCACAGAAGTGCTTTGAACCCCTCTCCTGGAGGAAGACTTACCTGGACCTTCAGTCCCTCAACCTCAGGGGCAGCCTGGTGCAGGGCCATCAAAAGCAAAAAGAAAGCGTAAACATGATCAAGGGGTTGACCTTGATGCTTTTGACAGGCTCAAGCAAGAGAGCTTTTTTAACCCATACCTCCTCATCGGGCACAGACCATCATTCCACCCCCTAACTCGGGCCCCAAACAGTGCCTCATATACTGCAGGATCTCGCCCCCACTCCCCGATAGTCTTGATGGGGACAATTTGCAGAGGGACTCAGATGGCGATGTAAGGCAAAACAGACCTTGGTGCCCCTCTTCAGATGCTCAGCCACCAATCACTGATACTCCCAAGGCAAAAGCCCCCCCCCCCCAACCCTGGGTCGACATGCTTGACCCAGAGAACATATTGTATCCTGTTCTTGGGAATGGGCCCTGGCTGAGAAAGTATCCACTTACATTATTCCCCTGTTCTTCTGAATGGGCCCTGGCTGAAAAGGTATTCACTTATGTGGTGGGCAGGTTGCGTAAACCCCTGAATAAAGAGATCCGCAACCGCCTCAGGGCGGAGTGCCCCCGTATGTCGCTGGACAGCAAAGTGGCGCTCATGCCCCAGATCGACACCAGGATGGCCACCTTTCTAACCAAATATTCATGGGACCCCATGAAAGGAATCAACCGCTCCTGGTGGACTTCTCAGGACAAACTCTTGGATGTAACGGGTCACTTGTACAAGATCCTCAACATGGCTGAGGAATTGGGGTTGTGATATCTCCCAAGATCCTGTACAGCTGGGCTCAAAGGGCTGTTCTATTCCTGGGCAGTGCCAACTGTACTGTTTCAACGGAGCACTGCAGGTCACTTCTGATCAAGGAAGTCCCGAAATTGGGGGACCTGGCCATCTCCGAGGTAGGTCCGATTGCTCAAAGGGGTCTCTTTGAGGATTCTTTTATCAAATATCTAGGCAAATTAGTGTCTAATTTTAATTCCTTGGACAAGGCTCAAGCATCTATAAAAAGAATATTTGCCCCAAGGGTTTTCTCCGGGGTTGGCCATGACAGGGACGCTCGGCTGGCTGCTTTCAGTATCCAGCCTCCTCCAAAGGCCAAAGCCTCAAGTGGGGGCAATGGTAATGGCAAGACCTGAGCAGATTCGGGGGTTTCTTCCCCTCAAGAGGCTCCTCGTCCCAATATGGTTCCAGGGGAGGATTCAGAGGCTGCCACAACCAGGGTGCCTGTCACTGTGAGTGTACACCCTTTTTCCCATTCAAGACTAGGGGGCAGATTGGCAGGTTTTGTCCGCAAGTGGCAGACATTTACATCGGATGCATGGGTCCTCCAGATGATACCAGGATTCCGGATCGAGTTTTACGTCTCCCCCCGTCCAGGCTTCACTCGCCTCCTCACCTATTCGTTTTCTCCAGACGAGACGCATCTCTGGTAGATAAAGAGATGTTATGTTATGTTACCGTGACTTGTATAGCGCAAACAGCTGCCCCAGCAAAGGGGCGTCCCGGCGCTGACAGCAGAGCGACTGACACAAGCGGGTGGAAATTGATAGCCGGACTATGGTGCAGGGAAAAGGTGAGTTTTAATGGCCTTCCTGAATTCTAGGTAGTTGTTAAGGCCCCGGATGTGAGCTGGAAGTGCATTCCAGAGGAGGGCCGCTCTACTACGAAAGGAGCGGCCTCCAGTGCGGACTCTCTGTGTACGGGGGACCACTACCAGGTGGTGACCCTGAGCGGAGGTGACGTGAGGGCACATAAGGCGAGAGGAGGTTGGCCAAGATGTTAGGGGTGGTCCTTTTCAAGGCTTTAGAAGCAATGCATAAAGCTTTGAATTCAATTTGCCTAGTCACAGGCAACCAGTGCAGACGACGGATGGTGTCAGACACCGGGCAGAACCTGCGCAGACCTAGAAGGGTTCTTGCTGCCGCATTCTGTGCCCTTTGCAGCCTCAATATTTCAGACTTACTGGACCCCAGGTACAGAGAGCAGGCATAGTCCAGTCTTGACATTACAGACGCCTGAATGATAATAGATCTTCTAGCCAAGGGGGCCATACGTCCCATGACCATCCATCCCAACTGTTTCCTCAGCAATGTGTTCTTGGTGGAAAAGCGAGATGGGGGTCAGCGCCCTGTCATAAACATCAGGGAGTTCAACAAGTGACTGGTGTTCCTCCACTTCAAGATGGAGAGAATACATCTCTTAAGAGATCTGTTGAGACCCAACAACTGGATGGTCCGTTTGGACCTGAAGAACGCCTACCTTACAATCTCCGAGTACTCGTCTCACTGCAGTTTCCTTCAATTCCAATGGCGTCACCAGACATTAGAGTTCGCAACTCTTCCATTCGGACTATCCTCGGCACCATGGTGCTTCACCAAGGTTCTAAAGCCTGTGATAGAGCACCTCAGGGCCAGAGGGATGCGCCTTATTGCATACTTGGACGTCATCCTCCTCATGGGTCAGTTCCCGAGGAGACTGTCAGAGCATCTCCAGACAACAGTAGACCTTTTAGAGTCACTAGGATTTATTGTCCTAGCACCGATGTGAAGTCCCATATTTCTGTGGGTTGTGGTGGACTCCATACAGGCCCCCTTGAGTCTTCCTTCTCGGAAAATGAGGGTGAAGATGGAGGGTCTTCACTCGTCATCTATTGAAGCCATTTTTCCGGGACACCTACATTACCATGCTCTCCAAAGGCTGAAGGCCTTCCACATGTGGAAGGGCCTCACGTATTTGCAGGGGGTTTCTCTCTCAGTGAAGATCAAGGTGTAGATGTGCTGGTGGCTCTCCCACATGGACACTTGGAATGTGGGAGCGGTTTTTGGATCCCAACCGTCCCTAGTCATAGAATCGGATGCCAGCTAGGGGGCGAGATGAGGGGAATTCTCCACAGGCGGAAAAAGGTCAGCTCAGAAACAAATGCTTCACATCAACTGCCTGGAACTACTGGCAGGATCCTTTGCAGTAAAAGATTGGACCAGGGACAAGGCCAACTGGTGTGTCCTGTTGAAAATGGACAACTTTAAGGTGGTTCAATATATCTGCCACCTAAGAGGGACGAGGCCTCAGGCCCTCTCCTAGTTAGCCAAGAGCTTCTTGGATTACTGCCTAGCGAACCAGATTTCGGTGACAGCAGAACACTTCCACGAACCGCCAACCAAGTGGCAGACGGACATTCACACCATTTTCAGGATGTGAGCCTGTGGAAATTGGACCAGACTGCATTTACCTTTACCTTTTAGGGTAAATGTCTAACCATCCTCTCTTTAAATATTCATCAGACCTGTAAACCGCAATGATGCTGCATGGTTGGGTTGCATGGAGTGTGTGTATGGATATTAGTGGTATATTTAAATGGGACTTGTTCTCTGAAAGGTTCTCAGTCATACAGATTTAAATACTTTGGACAAAGCAGAGTAACGGAGGGTGTCTGTGGTAAGTCATGGTGGGTAGCTCCCAATGAAACCAGGCTCTCTCTTTCACTGCTCTGATTCCCTAGAAGGCTTATCGACAACAGACTTAAGATTTAAAAAAGATATATAATTGGTTTCTTTGAGAAATGTGCAATCATTTTCTTTCTTTTTATGCATTTGCCTGTGTCATGTAGCTCCACGAGTATGCAGAACTGGTGTTTATGATTTGAAGAAATCAAGGAGCCTTTGTGTGATTCTAATACAGCTCTTCCCAGATTGGTATTTAAGGGAGGTGGGTTTATAGACTCCGTATGGCTGAATTATTTTCGTACCTCCACTACCCGTTGCAGTGAGGCAAATAGTACAGGTTTTGGTTTGAAAATGATAAGTAAGGAAGGTTAAGCTGAAGGATGAGAGAAGATAACAGATTTGTAATCTAAATGGTCTCCTATGAAAATCAATCATGGCAATACCTATGATTTGGGCTCAGGATTTCTGGAATGTAAGAAATATGTAAGAAATGTTCTAACTGGTCAAACCATGCCGTCTTGCATTTTGTGCCGGGGTGGATACTGACAAAGTCAGTTTTATGGAACCTTAGTTGACTCTTGTGGAAATCGCGACCATGGAAAATCAGAAGACACTGGGGTGTTGTAGTAAATGTCAAAGTAATCCTGGAAAAGGAGATGAAAATAAACAGGCTTCTAGTGATCATTTTGAATCTCATATAACATCATATATACGTGAGAAGGCTAATGTGGAAATCATGTCTCTAAATGAGTTCTTAAACTGTCTTTAACTATCAGGAGAAAGAAACTAGTGGATGCATTGTTTTGGTGACTAGCAGGTCTGTGGAAATAAGAAAAGACAAATGTCCACCCCCTTAAAAGAATGCCTGCAAAATGACCTACTTCTGACTCCGTTTAACACACCAGGATCCTCTGGTCTCGTGGCTTCATGACCTAGGGCTCTCTTTTTGCCTGCTACTCTTTTGGCAATTGGTATCTGAATTTTGGCATCTGAACTTATATTTAGTTGCATCATACCCCTTGTTACAGTTGGGTTTGCTCTTTGTATGGTAACTAATATTCGTTTCCTCTCCCAACTCAGTTATGATGAAACGTTTTTGTTTCTTTGGCTTTTCTCTTGTACGAACCATAATTTAATGACATTGCACTTCATTGCACTTTATTACCCCCCCCTCTTTTTGGCTGACTCTGAGATTTATTATTAACTTGCAAGGACGCTTATCATGTGTATATCAAATCTGGAATCAAGTCCAACCACAATCTGGATTTGAAAATGTGAATATGTTCCTCTTGGAACTTATGTGATATACGTTACCTTGCCCTGCACTCTTTCCTTCCTTTGGTTTATTGTTTGCAAGAAAAAAAAAAAAAAAGCTATTCAATCTGACCCCTAAAGCGATCCATTTCTTATTTTTTTTTTTTTTTTTTTTTATTGAAATACAGAGTTCGCTACCAGTTAAAAGGATTGCTTTATGTAACTGCATTGTATTTGCTATTAACTCGCCTAAAAAGGTGGGTAGAAGATTCATTACAGTGTTGTATTCTGGGTTTCATATAGGTTTTATATATTGTAATTTCGATAATATGAAATTGGGCATTTCAGGGTGCTGTATTACCCGTTTTTCAATATTTATTAAGAAAGTATGGGTGCATAATAAAAGCTCTGCTATTTAATTTTTATAGGGATATGTCTGTGACCTTCAAAGGACCGTACTTATTCCACCCAAAATGTTATATTTGGTATGGTCTTTGTTAAAATAGGGATATTATAATGTCCATTTCTCTCAAACACCTTTGGATTTGCAGAGCGCCTTTTGAATTGCTGTGACACATTTCGTTATTCTCTAGATTATGTAATTCTGGACCTTTTCACACAAGAACGTAGACATCCCCAGGCTGTTGCCTGGGAATTTCTGAATGTCGTGAGTAGCACCGACTCATTCACTTACACAAGTGCCGTTGAGTGGTTAGCGATGGTACCGGACCCATAGTCATGAGTGTTTCATGAGTCTGACACCGCTTTAAATCGCATCTGTTCTGCCACTGATGTCCACTGAAGAGAGCACAGGATCTGGATAGAATCTGGCCTTCGTAGTGTTGCTCCTGCATTTTGCAAGGGTAATGGAGTGCTGTACTATGCAGAAATGTGGAAGGGGGGACGTTTCCAAACTTTAATTATGGCTAGTACTCTCAAAAACAACAAAATGTTCTGGCAGATTGTTAATTATAATTACTTTGATGATTCTCATAATACAGACTTTGACACAGTGATTAGTCCGGATGACTGTCAGACATTTTACTCAAGTGTATTCAGTTTCTGCGGCTACTGAGGGATCTCACGGTATTGAGGTACAAGATAAACAGTCTGTTGCACTGAACACTCCTCTCTCTTCCTTCTTCAGGCTAGATAGAACTTTGGAAGATATTGTAGACGCTATCAACAGGTGTCTGTGTGGGAAAGCTCCAGGGCTGGACGGAATACCCAGGGATCTCTTTAAGGCAAAAATGCCTTCATGGGCCTCCCTTATGACAAATGTTTTTAAGGCCATGCTAAGCACTGGACTGCCTAAAGCTTGGTCACATGCGACCATTTGCCCATTTTCAAGAGGGAATCCCAGTGTTATTGCCCCATATCATTAATTAATTCTACAACAAAAATAATAGGCAGGATTTTATTAGAGGGGTCTTTAAAACTTGGGCACATGAAAATATTATTCTTTCAGAATTGCAATTTGGTTTTCGCACTGTCCTTGGGAAAATCGAGCAATGTCTCAACCGTTATCTCCTGATAAATACACTGTGGCCAAGGAAGGGAAAATATATCTAGCCTTTATTTACCTCAGTTCGGCATTTGATTCTGTCAACGGATCCAAACTCGGGGGTATTATGACCGAACTTGGGGTTGAGACTAGCATTATTCATTTCCTGAGGCAACTACACTCTGAAATATCTGCCAGTGTCAGGTCTGGCCCAGGCGGGAAGACAACCCAAGCCTTTAGCCGAGCTAGAGGTGTATGCCGGGGTTGCGTCTTGGCTCCTTTTCTTTTTTCTTTATACATCAAAGGCCTGGACAAATGTATGCTAAACTATAACATTGACTGTCCGCGGGTAGGCGAGTGTTGTGTCCCGGCGTTGATTTACACTGATGACAGTTCTTTTAGCCAGGACCGTAATTGGCCTCCAGCGCTTGTTAGATCAGCTTTGTATTCTCATGGCTAACCTTGATCTTGCAGTTAAACAGGGAAAAACGCACATTATGATCCATGACTCCCAGAAAAAGAAAGATAGCTCTTTCATTGTCAACAATAAGACAATTAGTACGGTCCCTTCATACCCATATCTGGGCATTTTGTTTGACGATAGACTTAGATGGGGCCCGTTGAACAGGGCCAAATTTGTTATTTTGTGAGAAGTACGGAGGCTGCCTTTAGCTTCTCCTCTAGTCTTGGCAGCAGACCTGTGAGGGAGCTTATGACTGTTTATAATGCAAAAAGTCGCTCCAACATTACCCATGGGACTGGACTGAGGGGCATTAGGGATTACCCACGGCTTCAGAGGGTCGAGAATGGTTTTATTGGAAGGTTGTTAGCCGTACCAAAAACGGTCTCTACCCATATTTGCCACTCCGTAGTGGGGCTAGATTATATCAATGTTCTAGTCAAATTACAGCTATTCTTATTGTGGCTAAAGATATGGACCAAGAAGGAGTCTTCCTTCAACCGGTCAGTTTTAGCTGACTGTTTTAAATTAGACAATTGCTTAAAGATCCCTTGGCTGTCGTATATTTATAACACTTGCAGCAGCCTGAATCTATCTGATCAGTTTGATAAACAATAACCTTTTCCTCCAGTTTTTCAAAATCTCGAAAGGCAACTTTTGTGACCAAGTTAGCAATGCAAGGCTGCATCGTGTTTCTGAGGAAACTACAGTATTAATTTATGATTTAATCTGCACTACTCCCGGGATTGAACCATATCTGGGTCTCAGACAAGAACCATAGATTTCTGCTGACCAGGCTGAGGTTGAATGAACATTTCACACTAATTGGCGGCCTATCCAGTGCAGGGTACTTATTTGAAAAAGGTGCCTGTTAGTCCATGTGACTGTTCTTCTGCAAAAAGCACGTTGCAATTTATGCTCCTTTGTACATTTTATTTTGCACTGAGGACGTCTTATATCTTGCCACTTTTAAGACCAGCAAATTTTAGACAATGTAGGGCTGCCATGTTTTTTTTCTTTTTTGCAATCTTTCATGCAAGTGTTTTTTCAGTTGAATTCTTCATACAACGTGCAGTCCTCAGAGGTCAGGATGTAGATATTGAACCAACATGAATTATTCTTTTGAGCTTTGTAATCCTTTTTTAACTTTTTATTCTTTGTATTTCTTCCTGTCAAACGTTTGAAATTTCCGATGGACTGTGAGACTGTATTCTTCTTTTGTATCTTTTATGGTCACTTGTTTTGATCGAATAAAGAAGTTTGAAATGAAAATTGAAATGAGTGTTAGGATAATACTTAGCCTGTTGGAAAGTATTTGTTTAGCATGGTGTGTAATTTTTGACTTGAAAGTTGTCTGCTCGCTGATTCAGAATGCACCACCCTGCTAAGGACACCTGGACTTTGACCGACATTACAGGCTTGAGAAAACCATGGCTGCTTTTGTCTACGAGAAAGTAACACAAGGCTTGTGTAATTGGATTCCTGTCTATGTTGCAGAAACTGATTAAACAAGATAAAATCGAATTCCTGTAAAGGTATAAAGGTAGTCAGGAATCGTGACATATGAAGTGGATTGGGGCAAATGTTGCTACTTAAATTCGGGGTCCTGCAAGTGTGTATATGTATCAGTTCAGCTGTTTTGTGCTTTGTACTGTCAAAAGGAATGTGGCTTCAGTGGAATGTACAGGTAGCAGCTCAGATGGTATCAAGACCCATCTACCTGCCTTTTGCCCATAGATAAATGCTTTATGTAGGTGCTTTCAAAGCGAGTCTTTGATCTGTCATGATGTCTTACAGCCGGTGTCTGTTAACATGCTCCATTGATGCCTGCAACTTTGAAAGAAGATGATAAAATTTGTATCAAAGCTAAGCCTAAAGCACAACAAATATTTTCAGGTCTATGCGGTATATTGTACTCTCTTTACTAAGCGTCTGGTATGCTTCCAGATTCGTAATTACACTGATTATGAAGTTTCTTCCTGGACTTTGAAATCGCAGTGAAAAATGGACATGGCTGAAAGTAATGGGAGTGGCATCCCCTCAGCTTCTAATCTTCAATGTTTGATCTTTCCTAGGGAAAATGTAATAGCTTTTAGAAGAAGTATGGCAGATTACTGTGAAGAAAAATTGTTATTGTTAATGGCTACCAAAAGACTTTTGACCTTTTTGTTAAGAAATGGTTGATTCGTGCAGCAGGAGGGTAACAAAGGCAATCCAAATGTTTTGTAATTTTTTTTTTTATAGGCAGTGCAATTAGAACGGCCATGGGTCACCTCTTACGTTCCACGCTATGAGATCATTTACATTGAATTCACAGTGCATCATTATTGGCATGCAGAGTGAGCTGTACATTAAGTTGCCAGATGGGTGAGCTAGTTAAGAATGTATGTGATTACTTTCTTTGAGATGGAAAAGGGAGGCTACAGTCCTCACAGTTGAACTGCCATGTTAAACTTGATGTGGGATCTAATTCTACTGTAGTTTGCTGTTTTTAGGTGTCATACCATCAAGAGAATATGCATGTTAAAATGTAATATGGTGCTTAGAGGGCGAGTCTGAGAATGTTTGTTTGTTTCCATCCATAAGTAACCCTTCATTCACTGATTGGTAGTATGCTGAAATTGTGACTAAATGTCCTCTGAGATATATACGCACACACACACACACACTGCTTTGAACAGTTGCCTATTGACTGGGCGTGGCACATACATACTAGCATTGTATTATGGGCCTTAGATGCAGTGTGTCTGAACTGGGCAATTGCAGTGCGTTTCATCCACTTTCCTCCACTGCTCCATCTGGAGAGGAGAGCAGTGCTGAGGCCTATATATGTCACTTGGCATTTCTTAATTTGGGCAGGGTATGGTTCAACAGTCCTATTATATTGCATGTAAATGGCATGGTGTTCTCAATTTGGGTTCAGGGTGAGGTTAGGATGCCGTTAAGTCCTAACAAAGGGTCAAATGTAAAACTTTGCCTAGCCCACAAGGCATGGAATTGCACCACTGCTAATTATTTATTTCCTCATGCTTCCTAGTAAAGCTCCTATGGGTAGCCCTCTTCCCCTTCACCCTGAGTAAAAATATTTTGCTGCTTCAGTTAACGTACAAGCATTTTGGGGGGAAGGTGCTTATATCCTCAGCGCCAGTAGCGGCTGGGAGGGAACGGGGTTAGGGGGGGAGAAACAAAATATAAAAATTAAGAACACTTAACTTCGTCCCCAGCATCGTCTCTCCTCCTTTGCTTCGAGCCGGAAGGAGGAAGCACCCAGGCTCCCCTAAGCCAATCACAACGCTGCAATGCGTTGCGATTGGTCTGAGTGCTGTGGTTCGGTGCTTAGACGGGGATAGAGAGCCTGGGCATGTTCCCCACCAGGCTGTGCATTACAGCCTGGTGGGGAACATGCCAAGTAAACATGACTGTTTGGCCAGCCCCAGACAGCTGGCCAAGCAGTCATGCGCAGTCATGCACACTTAGTGTGCAAACACCACTCCTCCCCCTGTGCCACCAGCCCCGCCCCGCAATAACCCAGCCCCGAACCTACGAAAAATAAAATGATGATAACGATTTTATCACACTATTTTTCATTTTTCCTGCTCTGAGAGCAGTGGGGAGCAGCTGCGGGGCAGCCGCCCCTGCTCAGCGCACATGCCTGTGGAAATTACTTTCTATTTACCTTCACCTCAAAGCAGACTTGTGAAAATTTTGACATCTCAAAACTCACATTTTCTGTCGAGCATTTGGTCTTGCATGACACCAACTTCACTTGTTTCAATTATCACACTGAAGATTCCATAATTACCCATTGCTTTACTAAGGTAAAATAAATAAATACATTTTAAGGTGACACTTTAACTCTCTATAGGTATATTTATTGTAAAAGATTACTATTTATTTAACTGAACGATTAACATCAATGTGGTGTTCAAAAACCGAATCAATAGTCAAATGGAAAGTAAAATATATACAGCAACCATGATCGGCAACAATTTAGGACAGTTTTGATAGCCTTTGAAAGGAATTGTTTTTTCAATGAAAAACAAAAAGTGGAGAGTGTGAGATAAGAATGTATAACACAGAGTTGAGTCCAGTATGTGGGGGTAGTTTTAGAACAATACTTGGAACTGGATGGGCCACAAAGTGGGGATGCTGGACAAGAAGATTTCAGAGTAAGTATGAAAGCTCCTTGAGACTATCTATAACTTAATAAGAGGAAGATGAATAACCAGAGATAAGCCATGAATACATCTGAACACACGCAGAGGAAGATCAGGAAAATATTTCTAAAATAACTTATTAGGAGACCTGTAAGTTGTCTTTATTGTATATAGTTAATTAAAACGAGCGAGCAATAAAACCACCCCGTTTTAAAAAGCAGACGGGATACTAGCGCATTATAAAACTTAAATGAAAGGTTAATAAGTGCATAGTTGTAAAATAGTCTAACAAGTGTCCTCATCAGCATTTGACAGTTGTGATCATTGATGTGTGAGCTTTACTGTGCAAAACAGATAAAGAAATGGCAGTTTTTAAAAATGGCTCCCCTAGAATGCCAGCAGTTTTATTTCTGTTCAATTGTGTTAAAAGAAAATTTAAAAAGTGCGGAACTGTTGAAGATAGTAATCCTCAGCAGCAGCAGTCTTGGTTGGATTCTTTTTAGTTTCCACAATCTTGTCTACTGTAGCGCCGGGACACCCCATTTGGGGTAGCTGCGCGCTCAACAAATGCCTTTTATTATTATTTTGTTCCGGGTCGGAGGAGTAATTGTTTTTGGATTAAGAATTAGCGACCCAGGGCATTCCAAAACTGTGTCTGTGCTTACTCTTAAAAGTTAGTTTTCTACCAGTGCTTGCAGTTTAACTGCAGGGCATCTGGTTTGAAACAAGCTATCACAGCCTGTCTCCGCACGCGGATCCCACGAAAGTTGAACTGCGGTTTAAGCAGGCAAGACCCCTCCTCCTTCAGGCTGATGCACGTGCAGATTAGGTGTGCCATGTCCTCAATTCCGCTGCAGTGCGATGGTGTTTGCCCCCTCAGCCATGGTGGAAGATGCAGGATAGCTGGGAGTTTTCCCAGCCGCTGTTACAAAATATTTTCTTGGTATTCCTGGGATAACCCAGGCTAAAATATGGCTGTGGGCTAAGCGATTTATAGCCATTAATTGTCATCCAGGCATGACTTTTTGATGAGAAAGTGACTTTATCTTTTACTAGGGAGAGGCTCCTGATAGACTTCCGCACCACCTTTTTGAAGACTGCATGGGTAGTTGGGGCTTCCCAGAGTTAGGGGAGTCCAGTATTTTCAAGGTATTCCTGTAGACATTTTTCTTGCCGGTGATGTCGTTCTGTGCTTGAGCTCTTGCCAGAGTAGGTGATTTAGGGTGTTTGGGGGGGCGTTCCTAATTTTGTGCCAGCAGGCTATATAGGCCCCCTGTCTTGCTAGATGTTTAGTAAGGCCAAACTGCAGCCGGATCTGTGCTGCAGAGGCATAAATCGGTATATTAAACATGATTCTGTAGGCCCCGACTAATGTGCTGTCCAGGATTTTAGAGTCCCATGCTCTCAGGGCTTCACTACCATATGTGATGGTGGGCAGGATTTTGGATTGTGCAACCTTGAGGAGAGGGGAGTGTAGGACCTGTTGGGTTGGATTTCAGGTGCCTCAAGTTTGTTGCCAGAGCCATCTCTTTTCTTCTAATCATCTCAAACTGGCTAGCGAATTGGCCACCGTTATTGATGGTTACCCCATAATATTTGTAAATGGATGCATTCTGAATTTGGGTATTACCCAGGTACCAGACATGAGGTTTTTCCCTTCTCCTTTTTATGGCCATTGTTTTGGTTTTCTCAAAGTTTACTTCAAGGGAGTTGTCTGCTGCATATCCCTGCAGTGTTTTCAGGAGGCTTTGCAAACCCACTTGTGTATGGCTTACCAGAACCATATTATCGGCGAACAGGATGCTAGATAAAGCCTTGTCACCCATCCTTGGAGCATGTGCATTGCATGAGTTAAGTGTCTGTGTCGGGTCCGCCACGTAGAGATTAAACGGGGTTAGGGCGAGCACATAACCCTGTTTGAGCCCTTTAGTGGTGGAGATGCGCCTTGAGAGATGAGTGCCATCACCCAGTTTTACCTGCACCCAGGTGTCCGTCTGTAGGCATATTAGCATGTCCAGGAGTGCTTGGGGGATTTTCCAGCATGCCAATTTTCTCCATAGTTTTGCTTAATCTATGTTGTCGAATGCTGCCCAGTGCCTGTTTTGATGATTTTGCCCTGTCCATCAGCAGTGCCATAGTTAAGATGTTGGTTGTTGTACCTGCAGCTTTTGCGAAACCAGTTTGATTGAATGGTATGGTTTCGTGCTCTGCTGCTCAAGCCTGAAGTTCTGCTAATCGAGTGCCAGCAAAGTACATTCGCCTCATTATCAAGTAATGCAACAAGGCGGTCATTTTTCGGTACAGATTTGTCTCCGCTCTTGTGAATCGGAGAAATGACAGAGCCCTTCCAGGAGGCTGGGAGTTTCCCTATTTGTCTAATTTCCCAGAAGAGTGAGTCTAAAGTCTCTGCTCAGAAGTCCGAGTCCTGCTTAAAGAAGGCTGGTGGAATCTCGTTAGGTCCTGGTGCCCCTTCTCTCCTTTCTTTTGAGATATGACATTTGGTTGTTAGGAGGGATGATCTATCCAATTCCTGGTGCTTTGCGTTGATTTCGGGAGTGTAGTTTTGTACTTGAGCCAAACGCTGCAGTTTTTAGCCCCCTCACAGTTTGCTGATTGAAATGATTTGACAGGAAATCTATCCAGGTCTCTTCAGGAATGTATAATATCACCCCTCCATGCGATGGGCGCATTATTTTGTTCACCGTGGCCCAGAATCGTGTGCTGTTTTTGACTTTAGTATCGCACAAGAGTTTTGCCCAAAGCTCGTCTTCCCTGGACCTTTTGATGCCCATTTTAACTTTTTGAGCATGTTTCTCTGTTTTCGCAGTAATAAACTGAGATTCGGGTCTCTGGGTTTGTGCCTCAGCAGTCTCAGCGTTTTGTTCACTGATTTTTTTTCACCGCTTTTAGTTGATTCCGCTGTGCGCTGAGGATCCATCCTGTTTTCCTTATATAGTGGGGTGGCCTGTACTTGATTGTCAAAGACAAAGTGCTTGATAACTTGGTGGTGAAGGTTTCCCGTTTACTGATGGGACTGCCTGCAACCCTGTTTTGGTTCAGTAGTAAGGCCTTTGCCGCTTGAAACAACTACCCTGTGTTTGCTATAGTGGATTTGATTCTTTTAAGGTTGAATGTATGGCTGGAGTGAGTGCCCCCTGGTATATGTAACCAGGCTGGTGCAGTTGCCAGAAGGGATACCTCCTGCGACCAATAGTCGCCTGCCCACAAGCCAGAATGTGGCCATGCAGTGGAAGAATGGACGGGACCAGTGTGTAATCTAATGTTGAGAATGCGGTTTTGGAGTAATACAAGGCTACTGGTGGAGAATCTTCAGGGAATCTGCCATTTAGTGCCCTAAAGCTAATATGCTCCAGGTCTTCCAGTAGGTGCCTGGCTGGTTTGCTCGCTCTGCAGTGTAGAGCTTTTTTTTAGTTTAGGAATGTTCCAAAGCAAAGACTGGGGCACCACCTCCTCGCCTGTCGAGGAGCCCAAAAGATGTACATTTAGGTCCCCTGAGAGGATGAGGTTAGGGGTATCCTGTTTGCTTATAAGTGACAGTAGATGGTCCACAAGATGCCTTGAGTCTTGGAATTTTGTTTTGGTTTTATATAGGCGTTAAATATTAACACCTCCTCCTTCTTCCCTTTGAGAATAATTGAGATCTTGATTGTGTTGGCCGTTGTTGAGGAGGAGGGAATTTCTTTTATGGTGGTTGTGCTAGTTGTTGACACATAGGTTGCCAGCCCGCCTGATACATGGCCATAGTGTGATTTTTTTGACTACTGGTGTGTGGAAGCATATGAAGCCCTGTAGTTGGAGTGGTTCGGCCTTCCACGGTTCCTGTAGCAAAATTAGATCAAATTATTTGATATGATATAAAATCTGGGTGCGCTGCTTTGCTTCTTAGACCATTAATATTCCATGAACAGAGGCGGAGGGTTGAAACGGCCCTTGTATTTGCGGATTTTGTCATTGGCTGCCCACAGGCCCATTAATGGTTCTAGAGATCCGCTGAATGTCGGAGTACCCGGGCGAATGATGAGTTAGGGGCTGGGGGTTGACTGTGGCGACCGCCAATTGCCTACTCCCTTATGGATGATTGGTCCCACGCTCCCCGGAGTACTGAATTGGTAGTTTTCCTGTTACTGCTGGTTTTGCTCCCCATGTTTGCGAGTAGTGGAAAGGAGTAACCTGCACTATGGTAGAGCGAGAGGCTTATGCCCCATGACTTGAATGTTTTGTGTTTGTCTAGCACTTAGTTGGCCAGCAAAGGTGATCTCCATGTGGCCTTGGTGGTTACTCATTCCGACTGTGCATCTGTCCTGATGAATTCTATCAAACAGGTCAGTTGTTTTTTTGTCTCTCAAAGATGGAATGGTTGACGGTAACCGCAGAATGTTGCCTCTATTCGGGACTTCGCAATTGCCTTTTGACTTAAACTCGGTCTGGTAGGGCTGTCCCTTATGTGATCTTGCTCCATTAGGTGCCGTCTAGGTGATTGCAGATTCAGTGCCACATCTCCATAGTTGGGTCGCGTCGTTGATGTGTGGTCGTCCAGTGCCTGCCGACCGCCGGCAAGTTGGCCCTTCTGTACTGTCCTCTCTATGCATTTGCCCCCTATGCTGTCGGGTAGAATATGGAGGCAGGACTTTGTTCATAGTTAGCTGCTGTCCTTGTGTCCGGGCTCATGTGATTTATCTGTGCCGCTGTTGAGACTATACTTTTTCTTTCGCTGTAGGTTGCAGCATCTCCGCCGGCTGCTGAGTATATGCTTGGGCCTCCCTCTTGAGGCTGGCCTGCATGGTTGGTGACTTGCTTATTGAAGTGCAAAGAGTTCTGTGAGGAACGGCTGATGCCTCCAGGGGGCAGGGGTTTGGATCTCCTCTGTGTATGTCTGCTGTGAAGCTTTTGGCTTCTGTATTTGAGGTGCCCTGCATGGTGGCTTCCCTATGCTCTCAGTTGATGAGATCGGCCTCCTGACTGGAGGTTTCTTGATTACTTGATATTTGAGAGTTTGTACTTAATTGGGTTCCCGCAGTGTTCTGTTGTGTTGGGCAAAAGAGTGGGTGTACTGCTATTTGGCATGTCTCTGTTCTTTTGTTGCAGCCTTTCCTCCTAAGTTGTCGCCTTTGTTTGACATTTTGGGCTGGAACAGCTTCAGGTTGCGGTGCTGTTGATCCGGTGGTGGTAGCTTCCCCAGATGACTTTAAGTGATTGCTGTATGTGAGGTTTTGGGAGCGGCCCGCATTGGCTTAGCATCTTGGGAACAGCCGATTCCGAATTAGGAACCACCTTACTGCTTATAGTCTCCTTTTTCAGATCATCAAGTAGGTTGGACAACATGGAGAGGAGAGTATATAGTTTCTCCAAAATCAGGCCACAGCTGCAGATCAATTTTGCCTTCAGCTGGGCCAGAGTTATTGGTAAATTGAGATTCCCTAGTTTTTCGTTGATTCCTTCAACATATAGGGCCAAGGTGGTGAGCAGCTTTAGCTGTATATCCATCTTGTCTGTCTGGTACTGGAGAGCTTCCACCATCCTTTGCATTGTACTTAGCAGGGAGGACCACACATCGGTCCTTTGAGGCAGAACCGTGTTATTATTTTGGGAGGCTGTGCTTCTAGGGGCCGTATCAGGTTTCTCTTCGCTGCGTTGAACAGTGTCGATTGGGAGGAGTCTTATGTACAGGTCCTTGTGAGGGGTCCAGTGAGTAGGAGGCCACCATGTTGGCCCACTCCTGGGTGCCAAGATAGGAAAGGGCTTCTAGCTTGTCCTCCTCGGTCTCGTGCGTCTCATGATACACTGTCCCCCTTTGGATCTTGGCGCCCGATAGTGTCGAAGGCGGATTAAGCAAGTTGAGAAGGTCCTGGGAGGGGCTTAAGGGCAGTGTATTTGTTTCTTGTTCCATGTATTTGCCCAATAGCTCGTTCTTGCTGGCATCCTGTTTTTGCATGGAGTAAGTTTCTGGGCTGTGAGGGTAGAGCGAATTTGACTGCACCGGTTCCATCTCCTGATTGTCTCCTGTATGAGTAGATGCTTGCAGGCTGTTTTCTTGCAGATAAGGAGGAGGTATATGGGTACTTGAGGCTGGTGTGCCCCTCCCCTCTGAAGTTTCCTCCCAAGATGTATGAGTCGTGGAATGCTTATCAGCCTAGCCTTAGTCTATCTGCTCTTCTGTTACTTGAGTTTGCAGTGATTGTACAAGTTGCATAGATTGAGGTAATGTGTATGTAGGATGAATGGGGTTCTGCAGGCCTTGTATTCCGCTACTAGATGAGAATATGGTGGAGCCTGCATCCTGTAGAAACAAGAATTTAGAATAGATTTTTGGTTGGGAGAGATTAGTGGAAAAGGTCGCCCCTTGGACATCAAAGCTCCTTGGTGACGCGCCCTGTGTTGCTGAATTGAGAGAGATTAGTGCCATTGGAGGCTGAGTTTGATCGCTTTTTTTTATTGGGGCCTTCTTTCTACGTTTTGCGCCTCCTGGTTTCATGGGGGGGTGGCCCCCTTGTCTTCCCCGACCTCACTGTGTTCCTGACTAAGCTTTGTCTAGTGCTTCTTTTACTTCCTTGGCTTTGTTTTTGTCTCTTTCTTTTTTTGCCTAGTGCTAGGGCTGCTGGTGGCAGTTACTGCTTAAGTAGATTGAAATGGGCAGAAGAATATTCATATGGATTCGTGCAGGTTGGGTACTGGCCCTTGAAGTCACTGGGTGCCTTCTGGTACCGGTTGCTGATTATGGTGGAGGCTTGATGCTGAGTATCAACCCAGGCCAGGATCGATCTGTGCTGCCACACCCCTCCAGGGGGCCACGAGCACACACGCACGGTCAAGGAACCCTGCTGAGTTGGAAGCCGAGCCGAGAACCAAACTGGTGCCTGGCCTCTATGTGCACCTGGGACGTCTGTTTCTTCCTGTTTTGTATGTGATCTTCTGCACTCTAGCCTTATACTTTTAGTTTTTTATCCAATTGCATCCATGTTGCAGCTTCCCTCTGCAACTTTCTTTGTGTTGTTGGGTGGGGGGGTTGTAGGTCCCCCATGGGCAACTGACCTCTGCTGCCCTTGCTGCTGGTGTGAAACCCTAGGCAAGCTCTAGCTAGGTAAGCTCCGTCTTGCCGAGGGAACCAGAAAGAGAGCCTGGGGTGAGTGAGACTCCTGGTTGTGCCTGCAAACCGCACCCAGCCTAGCTGGGCCGCTGCCACTCTCTCCTCTAGCTATATTTTGTCTGCAGGTGGTCCGTGGCGCTGGAAGGGCGTGAGGCATTTGAGACCGTGGCCGGTGAGGCTCTTGCTACAGTCAGGAGAAAGCAGGAGGGAGAAAGCAGTAGGGCGGATGTGCGAGGAGAAAGAGGGCGGGGGAGGACTGTGACCCAAACTGAGCCCCAGGCGTAGGAAGACTCCGGTCGGCCGTGTCAAGTGAAATCCTCCTCCAGAAAGGCGGCCCCCTTTAACAACCTTGCGCCCCTGTGGTCTTTGACTTGCACACTTGGGTCTGGTTGGGGTTCTGAAAGTAGTTTCTGCAGAGGTGGTGGGCCGCTGTAAAGGTGGTGCACTTGTGGCTCGACTGCAGACCTTTTGGATAAGAGCTGTTGTTTGTAGGTTAATTTAGAAAAACATGCATCCTTCTATATCATCCTGAATCAAACTTGGGGTTTCCTGTGCCATTCATTTTTGGGGTTTTGCTCTCTTTATTTTATTCACACAATTTTTGTGGGGTACCGGAGGGTGGCCCCAATTTTGGTAACTATTTAGTAATTCAGTGGTGAATGATTATTCCTGGGTTGCCTGGATCTTTTACTCATGAGTCATTGTCTCTCCCCCCTCACCACAGCGGGAAGGGACGTTTCAGTAAGCAGGTGATTTTGTCTAATTACGTGCTTGTTATGGGCGTCGTCAGTCTTCTAGCCTCCTATCTTCCTTAATGTGTGCAGAGATAATTTTATTGATGCGGGCGGTGTCTTTTGACCTATTCATGCACGGGGGGCGATGTTGAAGTGGGGATATATGGCAATTGGGTGTTTGTTAATGCCCGCACCATGCTCTGAGGTCACATGTCTACCCCTGCAGCTCGGGCACACGTCATGCTGTGTGATTCTTCCTAGTGGCGCCAGGTGTCCTGGTCACAACCTTTTCCTAGAGACTTCTTTTGGGCTGGTTTTGGGCTTCTTTTTGCAGGTCTTTCGGCTCTTCCCTAGATCTTAATGTGATATGCTGTCCCTACTGTTGTGTACCAGAGGGGGCATGAGAGTTGCTCAGTGGCCCCCGTGATGCTGTTGCGCCAATGTCTGCCAATGGGCAATGGGACGTTATTTCTGATTCTCTTGCACGGAGCTGTGATGGATATTTGCGGACTTCCTCCCTCCTGGCACCCTCTCTCCCTCGGATCCAGGATATTTGGGCCTGCCACCCCTGGCCACGGCCAGGGGCTTCTGACTGGTGATATGCTACCCTCGTTGTGTGGAAGGACATGAACCGGGGGGCAGGCTTTGTACGCTTGGAAATTTTTGAGAGGAGGAGGAGACAACATTTCACTGAGGTGAGGGTCCGGTCAAGGCTAGAACTTCGCCGAAGGTCGCCCGATGCAGGTAATGGACTGAGAGAGCTGTTGGTTTTGGTGAACCTCCCCTCTACTGATTCGGCGCCATTCGGTGCCTTGCAATCTGTCGGACTATGTGCGTGGACTTCAGAGGTCTGGGGACACCATTATCCCAAGTGTGCAGGAAACCTGGCTCCTGGCACTAGAACATCACCTCGTTTTGGAACCAAAATGGGTCCTCCATTGGCCTGGAGGCAGTTGAAGGATGGGGTTCTTTCAACTTAGGGACACGTCTTAGTCACTTGGGTGAGGGGACCTGGCTGCCTGCTTTTATGCGCTGGTCGGGGGAGCCGTCCTGCGCCCTCATTAGACTGCCCTCCCCCTGGGGCATGGCCAGCCAACCCTGCCCGAGGGATCATCAGCAGAGTGGGGCCTACTCCCACAGGCACCCGAATGGTGGATGCTAGCACGGATTCTCGATCGGCACAATGTACGGCATCCCTGAATTTCCCGAATGCAAGTAAAGACTGGAAATTCCTAATATTGTCTTAGTGTTTATTCTGAAATAAATATTGAGGTGTGCGTGAAGTGTATGTTCTGCATTGGGGTTTTGAATATAATGCATATTTGAGTTTTGTGTTGGTGCGAAGGTATTGCCTCTCCAGACAGTTACCCCTCTCTGCTGTGGTTTCGGCGCCATACCTTGTTGGGTTCCCTGTCTGCTGCTGTGGTCACGTGTTCGGCCAACCACCTGGACCTCGTTGTGGTGGTGTGGTCGCCAACTGATTTTCCTGTGGCTGAATGTAAGGTGCATTTGGGTTTGTCTGGGCTTGATTTTGTGAAAGGGGATTTTGCGGGGACTGGCCTAGGCTTATCGATCATTGCTCATGATATGCCTTTAACTGGCATCAGTCGGCCATGTGGCAATCAATCAATCATTTGTAGAGCGCACTAATCACCCGTGAGGGTCTCAAGGCGCTGGGGGGGTGGCGGGGGGTGCAGCTACTGCTCGAACAGCCAGGTCTTGAGAAGTCTCCTGAAGGTCAGCAGGTCCTGGGTCTGTCGCAGCTGTGTGGGGAGGGTGTTCCATGTCTTGGCGGCGAGGTATGAGAAGGATCTGCCGCCGGTGGAGGTTCTGTGGATGCGTGGGACGGAGGCGAGGGCGAGGTCGGCGGAGCGAAGCTGGCGGTTCGGGGTGTAGCAGGTGAGACGTTTGTTGAGGTATGCTGGTCCGGCGTTGTGGAGTGCTTTGTGGGCGTAGGTGAGGAGCTTGAAGGTGATCCTCTTGTTGACTGGGAGCCAGTGCAGGTCTTTCAGGTGGGCAGTGATGTGGGTGTGGCGGGGTATGTCGAGGATGAGGCGTGCGGAGGCGTTCTGTATGCGTTAGTCTTTTCTGGAGTTTGGCCGTGGTTCCTGCATAGAGGGCGTTGCCGTAGTCCAGTCTGCTGCTGACGAGGGCCTGGGTGACCGTCCTTCTGGTTCCGGTGGGGATCCATCTGTAGATCTTGCGGAGCATGCGGAGGGTGTTGAAGCAGGAGGAGGAGACAGCGTTGACTTGCTGGGTCATTGAGAGCGATGAGTCCAGGATGAACCCCAGGTTGCGTGCGTGGTTGGTGGGTGTGGGTGCGGCTCCCAGGGCAGCTGGCCACCAAGAGTCGTTCCAGGCGGAGGGGGTGGAGCCAAGGATGAGGACCTCTGTCTTGTCCGAATTAAGTTTCAGGCGACTGTTCTGCATCCAGCTGGCGACGGCCTTCATTCCTTTGTGGAGGTTGGTTTTGGCGGTGGCGGGGTTCTTGGTGAGTGAGAGGATCAGTTGAGTGTCGTCGGCGTAGGAGACGATGTTGAGGTTGTGCGAGCGGACGATGTTGGCGAGCGGTGCCATGTAGACGTTGAAAAGGGTAGGGCTGAGGGATGATCCTTTGGGCACGCCGCAGATGATTTTGGTGGCTTCAGAACAGAATGGGGGGAGGCGGACCCTCTGGGTTCTGTCGGTGAGGAAGGAGGTGGTCCAGTCCAGGGCTTTGTCGCGTATTCCTGCGTCGTGTAGGCGTGTGCGTACGGTTTGGTGGCAGACGGTGTCGAAGGCGGCCGAGAGGTCCAGGAGGATGAGGGCCGCGGTTTCCCTGTTGTCCAGTAGGGTCCTGATGTCGTCTGTGGCAGCGATGAGGGCGGTTTTGGTGCTGTGATTGCTGCGGAATCCGGATTGGGACGGGTTCAGGATGTTGTTCTCCTCGAGGAAGTGGACAAATGGTGCATTTTCAAGCAAATTTGAGAAAGCAGGAAGGTTAATAAAGCAATTGTGAAAGTGCAGTTATTACATTAATAAAGAGAGGTCATATAACATAGGTAGCTGCTTATTCAGTATAACCACAGAGTTGCCTGTTGACGATCTTTTCGATGACTTTCGCCGGGAACGGGAGCAGGGAGATGGGCCGGAAGTTCTTGAGGTCTTTTGGGTCCGCTGTGGGTTTCTTGAGTAGGGCGTTGATCTCGACGTGCTTCCAGCTTTCCGGGAAGGTGGCGGTCTCGAAGGAGCTGTTGATGATCTTCCGGAGTTGGGGTGCGATGATGCGGTTTGCTTTGTTGAAGACGTGGTGAGGGCAGGGGTCGGATGGTGAGCTGGAGTGGATGGTGTTCATGGTCTTGATGGTGTCGTCGTTGTTGACGTGGGTCCAGGAGAGCAGGCGGTTGGTGAGCCCGGGGGGTGGTGAGTCTGCGGTGTCTGCGGCTGTAGGGGGGGTCTGGGTGTTGAAGCTGTCGTGGATGTCTGCGATCTTGCGGTGAAAGAAGGTGGCTAGGGAGTCGCATAGGTCTTACGACGGCGGGATGTCGTTGGAGCTGGGGTTGGAGAGTTCCTTCACGATGTTGAAGAGCTCTTTGCTGTTGTGTGCGTTGTTGTCGATGCGTTCCTTGAAGGAGGTCCTTTTGGTGGCTCGGATGAGTTGGTGGTGCTTGCGGCTGGCGTTCTTAAGGGCTGCGCGGTTGTCCGGTGTCTGTTCGTGGCGCCACTTTTTCTCGAGTCTTCGGCAAGTCCGCTGGAGGTCGGTGGTGAACCAGCTGGCCTTTCTGTCGGTGCGTCTGTTTGAGGGTTTTTTGATCGGGGCGAGAGTGTTGGTGCAGTCGTCGATCCATTTCCTGAGGTTGCTGGCGGCTGTGTTGGTGTCGGTGGTGTCTGTTGGTGGGTCTCGGGCGAAGGTGGTGATGAGCTGGTCTTCGGTGACCTTGTTCCAGCTGCGGTAGGGGATCCGTTGTGGGTGGTGGTCCGTGGTGGGTTACTTGAAGGTGAAGTGGACGCAGCGGTGGTCGGTCCAGTGGAGTTCGGTGGTGTGGCTGAAGATGACATGGCTGCTGGCGGAGAGGATGGGGTCGAGCGTGTGTCCGGCGGTGTGGGTGGGGGTCGTGACGAGCTGTTTGAGTCCAAGGTTGGCGAGGTTATCGAGCAGCGCGACGGAGTTGCTGTCGTCGGCGTCCTCGAGGTGGAAATTCAGGTCTCCGAGGAGGACGTAGTCCGTGGAAGCAAGAGCGTGCGTGCTGACTATGTCGGAGATGGCGTCGATGAACTGTGGCCGGGGTCCGGGGGGTCTGTAAACGAGAATTCCTCTGAGGGTGGTGTTGGGGTCGGTGTGGATCTGGAAGTGCAGGTGTTCGGCGGTGTTGGAAGTGTCTGTTGTGCAGGTCGAGACTCGGAGGGTATTCCTGTAGACGATGGTGATTCCTCCTCCTGGTCTGTTGGTGCGGTCCCTTCTAGTGATCTTGTAGCCATCTGGGATGGCTATGGTAATGTCGGGTGCCGAGGAGGGGTTCATCCAGGTCTCTGTTAGGAAGGCGACGTCCGGGGAGGCTGAGTAGAGTAGGTCCCAGAGTTCGATGGCGTGCTTGTGGACGGAGCGGGTGTTGAGGAGTATGTATCTGAGGTGGTTGCGTTCTGCTCTGACGGGTGGGGTAGGATGTGCGGGTGGTATTCGGCGGCTGGTGAAACTGCAGCTTCGGCAGGTGAAGGGTCCGTGGGTGATTATCGGGCTGGCCTGGAAGCATTATGATGGTCGGCCGGTGTTGAGTCCGTGGAGAAAGCCGGCGTCGTAGCGTTGTCTGATGTTGTGGCTCTTGCGGGGACCAGGGGGTCGGGCGCTGGGCGCGGTCCAGGCGCGGACGGGCGCAGATGGGCTTGCCTTAGGCGCGTCTTTGGCGCGCCAGCGGCGCCACCGCACAGCGGTCGCCATTTAAGTAGGGGAGGGGGGAGGGGCGTGCGGCTGGGTGGTGGGAGCGGGGCGGGTTGCGGCGGGAAAAAATGCAGAAGCAGCGTTATGAGCTACAGGGGCAATGCAGGCAAAAGCAAGCCAAAAAGAAATAGAAAATATGCGTGGGACCCAGCAGGGAGAGGTCTCGAACCCTGCCTGGGTGGGACCGTAGGCTGTGCGCAGTCAGGCGGAGCTGCAGGGGAAGAAACATCTGAGGCCTGGCTGCCGCCAGCCTCCCTGACCTCTGCTGCTATGACTCGGTGGGAACCCTCTGGGGTTCTGAGGCAGAGGTGCCTTCAAGACTGGTGCCAGTTGCACGCTTGATGCCTAAGCGGCCTCTCTAGAGGGTGGTCTTTTTCAATTTGTGTTGGACCAGCTTAGCGGTGTCTCGTTGAGCTTGCTCCTGCCTCTTCCCAGTGGGCTGCTGTGCGGTGTTCCGTGTGGCTGCCTAATCTTCCAAGGCTCTGAGTCCTTTCCCAGGTGGTTGGCAGAGACACTTCCTTCGGGTGGTCTTTAATCTGCTCTATGTGCCGAATTTCTTAGGGTGGTTACGCACCTGGGCACCGCATTAGGAAGCAGGAACAGGGCCTCAGGCGTGCGGTACACACCACATAGTGCCAGGCAACAAATGTTTGTGCCACCTCTTTACGCATGGAAGTGCAGTGGTGGCGATAGGGGCTAAGCTAAGTGATCTTGGGGGCACCCTGGCTGTTGCCACCATTGCCCCTGTGCCCCTTGGCCATGCTTTCCACCCAGTCTCGGGGGGGGGGGTGGGGGGGGAGGCAGCAGACACACACGTGTCACAGTCACAGCTCCCTTCCTCCCTGCATACCCTGTTGGTTATCAGGGTTCTCGTTCTTTTGGCTGCTTCAACTAGGAGATGGGTGTGTGCAACATGCCCACTGCCGGCCTAAGCCACATAGTTCGAAGAAATCCCTATATATTCCATGACCGCCAAGGGAGGAGTGGGTAAAGGCTCCGTTGCCGGCAAACTGAATGGACTTTTCTAGCTTGATCATTGGGTCTCATCCTAAGATTATAGTTGGGAATAGTATAGTACCTGTTCTCTCATCCTATTCCCCTCTATCTCCAACTCGAGGGGTTCTGTGATGGGGACGCCTGCCACTGTACCCAAGACTCCATGCATAGTTGCAGTGTACTCTGATAAAGGGACTGCCCCTTTCCGTAGGCACGATGTTGTTGTCTTGTGTCCATTAGGAAACTGTAAGACGTTTAGTTCTCTAGCACCATCACCACTAGGTCTCCTTCTGACCGGCTTGGGGTTGATAATAGGATGTGTGCGTTCTTTGGTTTTGCTATGTTCTCCCTAAGTTGGCAGGGTATGCCCAGACGTGGGTCCCTTGCTCACTTTGCCACTGGATTCAAGATAGCCTGGCTGATGACGGCTGTAAGCCAGAAACCGGTCCCAGGATGCTTGTTTCCGGTCCAGGGAAGACATGGCTTGGCAGTTCGGGCTGGACTGTTCCCATGAGGCACAGGGTCAGACTGATTTGCATATGGCCATGTCTGAACTGGGGTGGCGGAGTGAGCTAAAGAATGATGATGGATTAAACCCAGATCAGTTGACTGGGGGTGAGTGCTTGCATTGTTCAACACTCCGTCCATCATCCCCTTTGGTGTTGGTGGCCTCTGGCCTAGGTCTTTTATCCCCCCGGTCTGTTGGGCCGACCCTGTAGCCTCACTAAAGCTGTCAGATCCTGGGGTACTGGGGCCCTCACTCTCACTAGTCGTGTCGCTATCCAGAATCGCCATGAACCCCCCGGTCCCCTGAGAACATTCAAATGGTCGGGTGCAGGTTCCTCGCGCCGCTGAGGCTTGATGTGTTGAATGCAATGGATGGGGGGTTGAGCTTCGCGGAACCCTGGCACCGAGCTGGGGTGAGGCTGGAATCGCCTGGTCTTGCCAGTCTGGTAGCCTCCCAGTCCTAGCAGCTCGCAGCCCGGTGGGGGGGGGCCCTCTGGCTCCCGCAACCAGCAGGTTGGTGTATCCTATTGCAGGAGCGGCTGGGATGGCAGACATCAGAGTGATCACCTCCACTCCTGTATGCAGTGGGAGAGGTGCGGATGGCTTACTTGCATGTTCTGAGACTGGATATTCAGTCTGGGCCACCTCGAAGATGGCCCACAGTTCTAGCAGTGCCTCCCTTCTAGCATTCTTTTGTCCTACATATTTGGTCCGAATGTGTGTCCTTGTGCGTTCTGTTATGTTGGTGTTGAACGTTACCCCCTCTGGCAAGGGGAACGCGTATGACTTGGTGTGTGCGTGCCATTCGTGGCAAAACTTATTTCGTTTTTTAGCCTGCGTGGGGAACCTAGTTTGCATGTGGGTTAGAGGTGACTCCATGATTTAGCTGGGAACTTTTCAAGGGAACGGTATACTCTAAATTCTCGGGTCACAATAATCCTACATTTCTACTCTGATCGTGGGGAAATATTTACACAGGATTATGCTGGCAATAACTACTTACTACGAGCTCAGCTTTAGAAAAAGATGCATCAAAAAGAGACTTTTTACAAAAACAAAACAACAATGCATATGAAGGGTCACAACCTGAAAGAAAGTGCAATGGTTACATTCAAAACACTGTGAATTTTTAGCAGCGGAATAGCAGATATGGAACAACAGTTTGTGGGAATGGCGACTTCTCCATACGTACATTAAGTCACTAACAAGACACAATGTTCAACATAAAACACAGTTGCAATATTTTACCAGCACCGCCACTTCAAGAATGTCCAAAATATTGTGAATGTAACATCTGAACCTTGAAATGACGAGAGAGATCGATCTAAAAACTGACAGAAAGAAAATAGTGACTTTGTCAAAAAAAAAGCCTCGGCCTGCTCCTAGTGCATGCTGTCCAATGACGAGGGGAGGCTCTGCGTGGTACACTGGACTAAGTGAGCCTGATAGTCTGTCAATATCGGCTCTGGGACAAAGATAGCAACAATTTACACAGAGAAGAAGGAACAACTCGACAACCACAGCCCCTCCTTGACCAAGCACAAGCTACCCCTAATCTCCAAGATCCAAATTTTCCCTAACATCCATATTACACCCTGTGTCACACCCAGGGGCCATGCATACCTGCTGTGTCACGCCCAATGGTTAAAGCGAGTAACACCTCTCACTTCTTTCAGATACTACCAGTGTTAAAAATCCGACACCACTGAGAAAACCCCTTAGATTTAAAAATAAGATTGAGGTGCTGGCCCTGTATCACACACAGGGCCTATGCGTACCTTCTGTGTCATACCCAGAGGTCCATGTGGTGAGGCCTTGCCCCTGTATCACACCCAGAGGACAAGTGTACCGACTGTCACGCCCAGAGGTCCAAGCGACAAACGACCTTCACCTTTCCTAGCTTGTTGGCTATCGAAGAAAGGTGACCTCCGCGGGATCGCCTCCGAGGCCACCTTGCAACTACTCCATTCGGACACATGAAGTGTGCCAAATGTCAGGTTTCTGTAGTGGTAGGGCTCTCAGATACAATTTTAGCACTTCATCCTAGTTTGCCATACGCCAAATACTGGGACTAAGAATCAGATGTAGTCTCTTATCCACTGACGTCGGCTTCAGGACGGACCTCCGCCCCTCAGATTCAGCAGAACTTTCAATCAATTGTGGCATCTGCTCACCTTCCTTGCTGTGCAGATGTGAATCTGTTCGGGCGGGGTCCTTTCCTTCGGCTGCAGTCTGGCTCAAAAAACCAATCTCTCCTATCAGGCTCGCCAAATGTTGCTGGAATATGAATTTACCTTGAAAAAACAAAAGACGAGAGGCGTTTGACAAAACAGGAACAGTTAGTTTAATTAAACGCTTCGTCCGGGAAACATCCACAGAAACGGCTCTGAAGACTGTCTCAACATACATTCGTTCTGAGTGCATTTCTATACAGTCTTTGGAGCATCGTAAAATAGTTTAGATCTTATTTTAGAGAAAGGAATGCAGGCCTAGTCGTGGGGTAGTAAATCAGGCCACCTGATAGGGAATGCAGGTGGGTCTCGACCTTGCGTGGGTACAATGGGGGCCAGTGGGTAAAGTGTCCAGATGTCCGGTGTGGGGAGCTGCGTGTACTCTGTGTTGTGCTCTGATTGGCTGAGTGTTCCTAACTTAATGTGTCATCTAACTTTATGGTGTTTGGGAACGCAGCACCCCTTCGACCCTATGTGCTTTATTAGGGGCAATATCCTGGGACCATTGTGGTGTTGCTGCCTATCTGCGGGACTAATATGGGTTTGTCCTGTTCACATGTTTGCCCGGCTGGTTATGTGCTACCCCACCTGTGATCTGTCAATCAGTAGCCTCAGGCCTAGGTCGCAGGGCCTACCTGACCACGTATTTGTTACCCTGGGTTCATGAAGAGGTCATCTCTGGAGATTTCGACAGCAGTGACTTGATCTTTTTTTAAATATACATGTATTGTTGCATAGATTGACATCAATATTAACAGACGTGCTACTAAAGGACTAGTACTTGACATGCTACTTTGAAGTTAATGAATGTTTCCTTGTGTTCGAAGACCATTATCATGACATTTCACTGATAGTACACTTGAGAACAGTGTATATAGCTGGTTCAGAGAAGTGAGCCAAAGATAGAGATGAAGGTATTCTGGCTAGGTCTTAGAGTATGCAGTACGCACCCCTTGCTTGGGATTTAAAATCCTGCTATCCAAAACTTCCTCTATCCAGCCTTTTGCTTAAACCACACTGTTCGTGTTCTTGCTCATATTATGAAACGTAGTGAAATTATAGTTTGCCAGTGTCCTCACCCATGTTCGCTAGTGAGCATTCCCTCACACTGAGTCTATCTATTAAACGCGAATTAAATTATAAAAAGTAAAATTTCTGATATGCAGTTTTCATATTGGGATAATTAACCAGTCAGCGCCTTACAAAGAACTCTTGTTTGTTACAAAGCTGGGAGGCCAGTTAACATGTTGACTTTGAAATTGGAAGGAAATGAGTAGGAAAATGCGTTCAACAGAACACAACGTACAATGGGTTCTAATTGGGCATGGAAGGTGTCATTGACAGGTGAGTTCAAACAAATTTACTGGAAGAGATCAAAATGTAAGTGGTATGGCTAATATAATAATGGCAGTCTACAGGTCTGTAATTCTTTCATGGATTAGATACGTGATATTTCGCTGGCACGAAGATCAAACACCTATTTCCTTGGTTTTGTAAATTGCCTGCAGTCATGCATAGGCTTGTTGACAGCTGTTTACTAGATGTCTCCTGCAAAGGTAGACCAGTTCTTTCATTGTGGTGCTGCACGGGTCTCCGCGCACCAACCGCAGACTCTATGGCCTGTCATGCTTGTAAGTTAATTGTACTGACGTCGGTGAATACCATAATTTGAAGAAAAAGTTTTTTAATTTTAAAATAACTAAGCAACAGTCAGTCTGATCGTGCTTTCAAGAACTGCAACAGTTGCATAGATTGAGAACTACGCTCAGTAAATGAGCATCTGCTAGGTGTTTTTTGGGTAGTTCGGTGTTTTGAAATGTGAGGGATCCGATTTACGTAGGGTTTGTGTTAACTGCTCTTGGCAAAGGCGCTGTTGCTTTTTGCATATAAAAAATAAATTGGAAGGAGGCAGCCTTCAACTTAACCCTGCTTCTGTGATAAAATACATCACTTCAACTCATTGCTGGTATCTGAAATATTCAGCCGATCCATAAAATGGATGACCATCCTAAAAACTTCAGAAAGGAAGCTCACTGCGTTAAATAACGTGGCATAGCTGTGCTTATTTTGCCAAAAATGAGGGTGCATTGCCAATGGTGTTGGTATATGCAGTCCTAATTGTTTGCACTCTCTCTAGCTCTCATTCATACGCACATGCACACTGTCACAATCCATGTGAAATGTTGCTCTTTTTCTTCCGTCAATTGAAATAGAGTCGAAGGAACTGGCCAGAAAGTTGATACTTTGGAAGAGTGCACTGTCAGAATGTATGCATGCTTGCTATATGAAGTCGTTTTGGAAAGCTGTCAGTCTTGCCATTTCCCATAAAGAGTATTCTTGCTGCCACATCCCTTCTATGTTTTTCTTAGCAATGGGATGAGGAGACGCAAACACACCTCTGCTGAAGTCCCTCAAGAAATTATTCCATCCTGCAGCAGTCTAGGGCACCAGAGATTTTCTAGAATGACAAATTACCAATGACTACTAAGAGAGCAGTTGTGACTTCAAGATTCAGTGTATTTTCCCGATGAGCCCGAAGCCATCTCTCTCACGCTCTTTCACTCTTAATCATGCTCCCCAGATTTTTTTTTTCTTTCATTCTTTCTTTAGCTCTTTATCTCCTACTCTCTCGTGTTTTAACCTTTCAAGACCTGCTTCAAGCATTGCTCAAATTGATGACCATTGAGGACCTCTAGCGTTCACCTCAGACAGTTAGAAACGTCAATGCCTCCTCAAATAAAATTGTGTAGAGTGATTGAGTAGTCATAACCTGGACAGAGTTTAGTGGACTCTCCCCATTTACAGAAACTAGTGTGGTTAAGTGGAACGTGAATTCGCACATTGTAAAGAATGTAGTTGGAGTGAACAGTAGTAATGTGACCTTTCTGAAGCGATTCTGAAAGGCTGCATAGTGGAATGGAATGGGCTGGCAAACTTCAATGGTAGAGGTGAGCATTGGCAGTTGTTGAGGGTGCAGCGATTGGGCAGGTTGGACGCATGTTTTGATATGCTCAGTGAGACGTTAACGAGATGGAGGGCTTTGAACTCACTCTTACTGCATTGCCAGTGAGTCTCTTCTTTAGTTGACCGTCACCCAATTTCCATAGGCCCCTCTTTGGATTGAGGAACATACATTGAAATCGTCTGCAGCTCTCTGGCTTAAATCTAAATGCTCCATGATTGTTTCTAATTATTACTACGCTCACCCATATAGTACCTGGGGAATGTGCTTAAACTTCAGGAGCTAAAACGTGGCGCTTTTTAGACAGTCATTCTGCATAAATCAAATTTTCAAAGAAGTGCGTTGTAACTCAATACTTAGTAGCTAATGAATAAATGGTTTGAGAATCTCCATGCTGTGATTGTTAGGAGGGAGGTGTTGGAAACCACTCAGGTCACGGGAACACAGCTTTCAACTTCTTTACAGTACCAGGAATAAAGAGATCAAGCAACTAATATCCGGCTTTTAAGGTGTTTTTCGAAAACCATTATAGTTCACCTTTCACAGCTCGAGAGTCCCTGCATTATACGTTCTTTCACTGTTTTTCTATGCGTGACAAGTTTTGTGCAGTTTAGAAAATAGTTAATTGCAAGGTTTTTAAGCCTGCCAGATTTGAAGGAGCTTTTAAGGAACAAACAAACGTGAATTGCCAAACCTCGCTTTTGTTTCTTTTGAACTGAAAATTGGACCTAGTTACTTGTTGGGAAAAATGCCTTTTTGTTTGGTGTACTCGCACTACTCAAATTATAAGTGTGGCTTCTAAGCTTGTTTATATCCATTTCGGTACCCTTATCCATTTCTAAGTGTGAATCTAAACCACATTCAGTGTGTTCTAGAATTACTAAAGACGACACGTCTTGCAGTTTGCATAAAACGTGTTTTTCCTGTGTTTCAATTACAATTATTCTTATGCTGTGCTGTATAAATCTTTAAGCCGGCAATTAGTTTTCTGTAATGTTTCACAAGTACCCCACCCGAACATCTCGCTGGATATACTCTTGTTATTGTTACAGTCCTAATTACAAAGTAATTTGTGATTAAGTCCGTGATGCATAAAATGAAACCCCAGACAGGTTTGTAGCCCCTCTTCTCCTCCCACCGGAAGTCTGGATGTGCTATGACTTGTCTTGACCTTGCATGATTTAATTGAATCAGCTCTATGCCTTTGATGTACAGTGCAGGTAAGAAAAGAGTATGAAGCCTCTCCAGACTGAGGCAGATGTAAATCATGCGATCACATCACTCGCCAACTCCAAATCCCCGGCCCAAATGCTTCGCATTCTGTGAGCAGTACTAGAATCTGGAACTCGTCAAGGGTGCCTACTTTAACTGCTTCATTTTAGGTCGAAGCCTGTACTGTCTGGTTTGCTAAAGACATGTTGGGGACATTCAGGAAGCTGACCTAGGAAGGCATTCCTTCCATTGCTGACCATTGGTTTTGTGGGTTGTCACTCACATATTGTGGCTTTCTATTCTCTGGCTTTATTTGTTTTAGGCTGTCCATCTTGAGTTCGTCCCTCCCCTTTGCCCAACCTTGTTTACTATATACTTCCACGAACTCGCTTACTCTAAACAAGCCTTTAAATCTTGCTCTTATCTTGTCACGTTTGCTGTGCATTCAAAGACTGAGGTCAAATGTCAAGCTGTCTTTAGAGGGAGCTTGGTGTTTACTTTTCTTTCTCTGACTTCAAAGTGAGAGAGTTTGTGACAATTCTGTTGAGTACTAGGAGAGTGTGTAGGATGTTTTTTGTAGCACACACACAAAATAACTATGCTGATATTTCAGAATGTATTAGAATTAGTACAAATTAAGCAATTTTTTTTGTAATTCTGAAGTGTGGTGGAAACAAATTTTTAAATACAATCAAAACACTTGGTGATGACATTTGCATTATCGTTTGTGTGCAGTACAAACCATAGTTAGGTGCAAATGTCAGTCATTTCAATTGAAAATGTGTTGTCTGTAATGGCAGTGTGCTACCACACCATGCATACTCCACCCTATGGCACTCCACTCTACTCTATGCCCTTCCACTCTATGCCGCATCACTCCATTCTACAACACTCTGCTCCACTCTACGACATCACTTCACGACACGCCACTCGACTCCATGCCCCTCCGCTCTACGCCCCTCTACACAACTCTACCCCACTCCAATCTACCCCACTCCAATCTACCCCACTCCAATCTACCTCACTCCAATCTACCTCACTCCACTTCGCTACACAATTTACCCCACTCCACTCTACCCCAATCCAATTTACCCTACTTTAATCTACCCCAATCTGCCTCAATCCACTCCATTCTACCCAACTCCACTCAATCAGCCCCAATCAACCCCACCTCAACCTACCCCACTCCAATCAAATCTACCCCACTCCAATCAAATCTACCCCACTCCAATCTACCCAATCTACCCCACACCACTCTACCCCCCTCCACTATACCCCACTCCAATCTACCCACTCCATTCTACCCCACTCCATTTTATCCCACTTCAATCTACCCCACTCTGCCTCAATCCACTCTGCCCCAATCCACTCCATTCCACCCAACTCCACTCAATCTCACCCAATCAACCCCACCTCACCCAGTCTACCCCAATCTACTGAACTCCAATCAAATCTACCCCACTCCAGTCTACCCACTCCAATCCACCCCACTCCAATCTACCCTGATCCAACCCACTCCACCCCGATCAAACCAACTTCACTCCAATCTACCCTGATCCACTCCAATCTGCCCCATTCCAATTCACCCCATTCAATTCCAATCTACCCCACTCCTCTCCCATTTACCCCACTCCTCTCCCATTTGCCCCACTCCTCTCCCATTTGCCCCACTCAACCACAATTTACCCCACTCAACCACAATTTACCCCACTCCCCCAGTCTACCCCACTCCAATCTACCCCACTCCAAGCCACTCAATCTACTCCACTCCAGTCTACCCCATTCCACTCTACCATACCCCACTCCAAACTACTGCACTCAAATCTACTCCAGTCTAACCCACACCAATTTACCCTGTTCCATTCTACCCTGCCCCAATCTACTGTACTCCAATATATTCCACTCTGCCCCAATCTACCCCACTCCAATCTACCCCAGTCCAATTTACCCCACTCAATTCCAATTTACCCCACTCCACTCTATCCAACTCCTCTGTACTCAAATCTACCCCTCTCCACTCCTGTCTACCCCACTCCACCACAATTTACCCCACTCCACCACAATTTACCCCACTCCACCACAATCTACCCCACTCCAATCTACCCACTCCACTCTACTACACTCCAATCCACTCCACTCTACCACACTCCACTCCACTCTACCACACTCCAATCCACTCTTACTCCACTCCAATCTACCACACTCCTCGAATGTACCCCACTCCAATCTAACCCACTCCAGTCTAGCCCTCCCCAATCTACCCTACTCCAATCTACCCTGCCCCAGTCTAGCTCTCCCCAATATACCCCACTCAAATCTACTCTACTCCACTCCACTCTGCCCGCTCCAGTCTGCCCCACTTCAATCCAATTTACCCTACTCTAATTCACCCAATTTACCCCACTCCACTCCACCATAATCTACTACACTCCAGTCTTCCCCAATCTCTCACTCCACTCCATTCTTGACTCTACTCCAACCCACTCCACTCAAACTACACTGCTCCACTCTATACCAATCTACCCCACTCCAATCTACTACACTCCAATTCACCCCACTTCATTCCAATCTACCCTACTCTAATCCACCCAATCTACCACACTCCATTCCAATCTACCCCACTCTGATCCACCCAATCTACCCCACTACATCCCAATCTACCCCACTCTAATCTACCCAATTTACCCCACTCCATCCCAATCTACCCCACTCTAATCCACCCAATCTACCCCACTCCATCCCAATTTACCCCACTCTAATCCACCCGATCCACCCCACTCTAATCCACCCGATCCACCCCACTCTAACCCACCCGATCTACCCCACTCCACTTCACCCTAATCTACCCCACTACACTCCACTGTTCCCCAGTCTGTCTCACTCCACTCCATTATTGACTCCATTCCAATCTAACTAACTCCACTCCACCCTACTCCACTCCAATCTACCCTGCTACACTCCAATCTACCCCACTTCACTCTACCATACTCAACTCCAAGTTACCTACTTCTCAAATCTACCCGCTCCAATCTAACCCACTCCTTCCCACTCAAATCTACCATACTCCAGTCTACCCTGCCCAATCTACCTAATTCCAATTTACCCCATCTACTCCACCCCACTGTACCCCCAACGTACCCCACATTACCCCACCCCATGTTACCCCACCCCACCTCCCTCCATTCCAATCTACCCCCCTCCATTCCAATCTACCCCCCTCCATTCCAATCTACCCTACTCTAATCCACTCTAATCTACCCCACCCCACCCTCAACTCCAATCTGCCCAATCTACCCCACTACACTTCACTGTAATCTACCACACACCACTCAAATCTACCCCACTCCAGTCCAATCTAACCCACTACATCCAAATTCACCCCACTCCACCTCACTCCACCTCATTCCAGTCTACCCCACCCAACTCCATACCACACTACTCCAACCTAAGCCACTCCTAACTACCCCAATCTACCCCCACTCCATTTCAATTTACCCCATTCTAATCCATCCAATCTACCCCACTCTAATCCACCCGATCCACCCCACTCTAACCCACCCGATCTACCCCACTCCACTTCACCCTAATCTACCCCACTACACTCCACTCTTCCCCAGTCTGTCTCACTCCACTCCATTATTGACTCCATTCCAATCTAACTCCACTCCACCCTACTCCAGTCTACCCTGCTACACTCCAATCTACCCCACTTCACTCTACCATACTCAACTCCAAGTTACCTACTTCTCAAATCTACCCGCTCCAATCTAACCCACTCCTTCCCACTCAAATCTACCATACTCCAGTCTACCCTGCCCAATCTACCTAATTCCAATTTACCCCATCTACTCCACCCCACTGTACCCCCAACGTACCCCACATTACCCCACCCCATGTTACCCCACCCCACCTCCCTCCATTCCAATCTACCCCCCTCCATTCCAATCTACCCTACTCTAATCCACTCTAATCTACCCCACTCCACTCTACCCCACCCCACACTCCAATCTGCCCAACACCACTCCAATCTGCCCAATCTACCCCACTACACTTCACTGTAATCTACCACACACCACTCAAATCTACCCCACTCCAGTCCAATCTAACCCACTACATCCAAATCCACCCCACTCCACCTCACTCCAGTCTACCCCACCCAACTCCATACCACACTACTCCAACCTAAGCCACTCCTAACTACCCCAATCTACCCCCACTCCATTCCATCTACCCTATTATAATCCACCCAGTCTACCCCACTGCACCCCACCCCACTACAATCTACCCCAATCCACCCCAGTCTTTGCCAGTCTACCCCACAACACTCCACCCCAGTATATCCAGGGCCACTGGAAATTGTTATTGTGCGGCCGCAGGGATTTTTGCATAATGCGAGATTAGTTGCATTTGCCACATAATCAATCGTCTGCCACATAATCTGCAGATTTTAACAAAAAAAATTGTTTCTCGCTCGACTGGTTCAATAGTTACTAAACACGCAGCAGCACGTGTTTCCGCGCAGTGGAATGTCCTTTGCAAAAGTTGTCTCATCACCCTTTTTGTAGCTTATTGCCATATTTAGGTGTTAAACTGGTACTAATGAAGTGCAACTAATGCCCAGACAGTGTTAATAAGTTTAAAAATGACAAACTAATGAAGCAATACTATTACAAAAGGTGCTGCATAATGCCGCATAATTTCCTTTTCTTGCCGCATAATTTAATTATGCCTACCACATAATTTGTCCCTCCTCTGCTGCGTAAATCCAGTGTCTCTGAATATATCCCACTCTACTCTATCCCAATCTACCCTGATCTACCATACTATCTACCCCTCTCCAGTCTACCCCAATTTACTCTACTCCACCCCAATCTACTCAACCCCAGTCTATCCCACTCCACCCCAATCAACCCCACCCCAATCAACCCCACTCCAATCAACCCCACTCCAATCAACCCCACTCCAATCTACCCCACTCCAATCTACCCCACTCCAATCTACCCCACTCCAATCTACCCCACTCCAATCTACCTCACTCCAATCTATCAGAATCTACCCCCGCCACCCTACACCGATCTACCCCACTCCAATCTACCCCATTCCAGTCTACCCCAGCCATTCAGCACCATGCCACTAACCTTTAGTCATGCTGAACCGCAGGCATAATGGTGTACAACATGGCTAAAACATCTTGCCAAGGCCAATCGCTCTCATGTAGGTGGGACCGCCAATGCTTGTTTGCTTTAGCAGTTGAGCTGCTGGCCTGCACATTAGGGGAGCACCATGTTCATTGAGCGGTATGCGTACGTGGCCACACTTTAATAACTTCACTTTGTGCAGACAATGTGATGATTTAAGATTCATGTTGGACACCTGAGGAATATATCAGCCACATTGTCTGCAAGGTTATCTGGTTTGGAGGGGGGTCTCTGGGCTATAGATTAATTGGGATAAATCAGAAATTTTTCCATTAACAGAGGCTCTAATTCAAATGGACTATGACTGCCCGCTACAATAATCCCCAAACATCAACAATTACCTAGGAATACATATATCTTGCAACGTTAATGACCGCTTCCTATTCCACTCTATAAGATATTCTTTCTTAAACTTGGTCCTCTCCTGTTGAAGTCAGGCAAACAAACAAGAAATGGGCTGGGCTATACTAACGAACCCAAGGAATGAAGGCGACTTATCCATTACCAATCCCCAAATTGATTTCCTAATGGCCCAGGTGCAATTTGCCCACCGTTGTGTAGACACACATAATTTGAGAAAAGGCGAGTGGAGAGGGTACTCTGAATACATTACTATGTTAAAACCAGTCAACCACACCCTGGTCTGGAGGATCATCTCACAAATATTAAAGTTGGACTTAATTTGCTCCCTCTTATCCCCTCTGCTTCTTAACAAGACCTGAAGACCATCCTTCAGAAAGCTGGGATTGTTAATCTGGGTGATTTATTTCAGCATAATGAATTTATAACCTCAGGTATATATAGAAAAAGCTTATAACTCACTGCTCGTAATTTTGTTATATTTTAGACCAAGGCGTGCAATGAAGGTTGCATGGCCAAGATTTCCTGAACTTCCCATTGAATGTATACTATTACCAGGGTAATTGAAAAGTCGAATAGCAAGTACATAGTTGTGACAGTCTGGCTCCTTTTGAATGAGAACATAGGCTGTTCTATTTGTAGTCGCCCGCTCATCATCTGCCTCCCCCAAGTTGTTCTCCCATTTTTCACGCGTTGTCCGAAAAGAGTCTGGTGTATTAATCACTAAGGACTTTTAGAGAAGGGAAACTCTGGCTTTGTCAGGGAGTAGAGTCATTGTCAGTTTCGCCTTGAGGGTGCTGAACTCGTAGGTCTTCACACACTCGCAGGTATCTCAGGGTATGGCACAGCTGCAGATAATTATAAAGTTGGGAGTGCTCCAGTCCAAATTCTTCTTGAGCTGGGTAAATGACTTTCTTTCAGAGCCAGTCAGAACATGGCCCAAAGTATTGATCCAGAGGAAGTCCCAACCACGGAAACTCTCCAGCTACAAAACATCGGGCATTAGGGTTCCGCATCACAGGGATGCCTCCCTGGTCGTCAGCCTACTCTCCCAGCGGAGGTCTATGAGTGAGGATGGCCACATTTTCAGCACTGTCAGTTTTGGAGGGGGGTGGCGGGGTAGTGATGGCTTGCCTCCATATATGTAATGTAACGGGAGTGACTGAACCCAAAGCACCTCTCCAAATCAGTAGGTCAGCTCCTCCAAAAGTCCATAGATCAAATCATTGAGGATCAATAGGTGGGAAGCTATGTAGTAGGATATACTTCGTTGCCAATCCTCCATGAAACACTTGCTGGAGGACACTCGTTGAGTCCCTCCCCCCAGAAGGGCTAAGATTAATGCAGCTAAAGTCAACTTTGGTATTTAGTACAGATAGTTTTGTGCTGTATACAGCAGCCTCAGGAGAGTAGTCCTGGTCAGCAGCGCCACCCTCCCAAGTATAGCCAGAGGCACTGAGAAGAGCTGGAAATCACTGCAGGTAGCTGCAAGTAGAGTGGCGAGGTTGTCTGCCTTAGTTTGTGTCGCTGTATTGCGGATGTTCACACTCAGATTACGGAATTCTGCGGTTGCCAGTGCAAGATCTGCACTATAAACCAATCTTATGGCATATCTAATAAATAGTCAGGAATAATAAAATAAGGGAAGCCAAACTAATCAAAAGGGTGTATGTGATGGAGACATCTAGCTGCAGATTGCTTAACTTGTGAATTCTCCCCAGGCGTCAGACTGGATCCGATTGCCAGGCCATAGCGCCGAAGGCTTTGAGAGAGTGGTCCCTGAAGCTGTTGGTGGCCTGGAATGCGACTCCGTGGAAGTCACGGTCTCAGTCGAGAGGAAGCTCCCTGCGCCGTTCCAGGAGTCTGAAGTCCTCTTTGTCCCACTTGAAATCATCAGGGCATTCAGGAAAGAGGCACAAAAGGCACAAGTAGTCAAATTACGCTTCGACTTCTCCTCATCCGTGGGTGGACGCGACGAAAGAGTATTGGCGTTTCGAGGCCTGGTACCTCAGAACCTTCGCCTGGGCCGACTCCGCACCTCCCTAGTTTTCCGGGAGCCTGAACAGCTCCCGCTCAAATTAAAGAGTTTTATGAGGCCATGCGTCTCGGATTTGAGCGACTCGACCGATCCGGCGTGCCTCCGGGACCTGCGAGGTCAGAGTGGGCCCCATCGGGTTCCGCACCGGCAGCTCCGGCCCCTGACTCCGATGGGCCCTCATGGATCTGGTCATGAATCCAAGAGGCTGGACAGCGTGGGGAAGAAAATGTTTTCTTCCACCGGCTTTGCATTGTGGTCAGTTAACACTGCATGCTTATTGGGCCATTATTCCCACACAGTGGGAAATAGTTGCACAAGTGCTGCCACAGATCCCAGAGGAGGCCCAGACTATTCTCTCCCAAGCAGTCACAGACGGGAGAGACGCAGCGAAGTTCCCTATACGCTGTGGATTGGACTCAATCGACTTGCTAGGGAGATCGGCTTCGTCTACAGTGGCTGCAGATCCCACACCTGACTGAGCTGTCGGGCTTTTTGGGGGATGTCTAGGCTTCCCTCATGGACATTCCCTTTGATGGCACCAGTCTTTTCGGAGACAGGGCAGACACGGCGCTGGAGTATTTTAAGGACTCGCGGGCTATGGCCAAGTCCTTGGGCCTCTCGGCTGCCCCACGTCACCCCCAGTCTGCCTTTCGCTCCTTTTGTGGCCACGGAAGGGGCTTTCAACCGCATCAACCCTGTCCCAGCCACCGAGCCATGCAGGCTTCCCAGCCTCTGCAGGGACAAGGGCACGGTTCCTACCGACCTCGTTGGTCGGGTAGCCAGCCGTCTGGTCCAGACATTCCTCCTCCCACCTTCCCCCCGGCAGCTGCAGACTCCAAACCTTCCTAAACTTGCCCTTTTAGGTCATAGGTGTCCAGTTGGTGGCAGGATCCGCCATCATCTCCACCACTCGCAGTCGCTATCATCTGACAAGTGGGTTTTGCAGATCGTCCGAAGGGTCTACTCCCTTCTGTTTGAGACAGCCCCTACCTCCAAGCCACCATCTTGGGACCAGCTGACGGAGGATCACTTGTCTCTGCTCCGGGAGAAAGTCATGGCTCTCTTGGCCAAGGGAGCCATAGAGAGGGTTTCGGTGCCAGAGGTAGGCTGTGGTTGCTATTTCCGCTACTTTCTCGTTCCCAAAAAGAACAAGGGTCTTTGTCCTATCCCAGAGCCCTCAACTACTTCCTCAAAAAGGAGAAGTTCAAGATGCTCACATTGGCTCAGGTCTTGTCTGCCCTAGACCCAGGAGACTGGATGGTAGCATTGGACTTGCAGTACGCCTATTTTTACATCCCCGTCCTGCCTGCCCATCGGTGTACCTGCGGTTTATGGTAAGCCGCAAGCATTTTTAGTTCACCTTGCTCCCTTTTGGCCTTACAAACGCCCCTCAGGAGTTTACCAAGGTGATTGCAGTGGTCGCAGCTGATCTGCACAGGTCAGGGGTGACAGTCTTCCCCTATCACGACGACTGGCTGCTGAAGGCGGGCTCGCACCAGGCTGTTGTCTCCCCCCTCCAGACTACAATGAACCTCCTGCATTCTCTGGGGCCACTATATGTGGGCTCTGCAGTAGGTCCTGAAGTTCCAGTGGGCGCAGCATAATTTGAATCTCTCTGACATGGTCCAGATCTCGGAGGGAACTGCAAGGGACGTGCAGTGGTGGTTAACGAACCTCAATAGGGTCAGAGGCATACCCCTCTCCCTTCCTCAACCAGATCTCACAGTAGTGACCGATGAGTCATTCCTGGGATAGGGTGGCTGCCTGGTAGAGGTGGAGATCAGAGGACTCTGGTCTCCAGCGGAATTTGGACTACATATCAACATGATGGACCTCCGTGTGATCTGACTGGCATTGAAAGCCTTTCTACCCTCCATCAAGGGAAGGCTAGTGCAGATGTTCATAGACGACACTACCGTTCAACAAACAGGGCAGGGTGGGGTCGTGGACCCTTTGTCAAGAGGCCTTGCATCTCTGGACATGCCTGGAACAGCAGGGCATATCCCTGGTAGTTCAATACCTTGTAAGTTCCCTGAATGCCAAAGCAGATGAACTCAGTTGTCAATGCCTACCGGATCACGAATGGTGTCTCCACTCGGAGGCGGTGTACGGTCTTTCAGCAGTGTGGAGAGCCTTGGTTAGATCTGTTCCCCTCTGCCAAGAACGTGCAATGTCAGCAGTTTTGCGCGCTGGTTTTTCCAAGGCAGCTCTCGTTTGGAGACACTTTTCATCTCGAGTGGAGCTCAGGCCTCCAGTATGCCTTTCTGCCCATACCACTCCTGCCCAGAGTCCTCAGGATCAGGAACGACCAGGCCCAAGTCATCCTTGTGGGTCCGGACTGGGCACGGAGAGTCTGGTAACCTGAGCTTCCGAACATGAGTGCCAATCCTCCGATCAGGCTGCCCCTCTGGTAGGATCTATTGCAGCAGCAGGGGATGGTCCTCCGCCTGAACCTGTCCACTCTCTGCCGTCTTGTGTGGAGATTGAGTGGCGGCAGGTGACAGCTTTCAATCTTCCTCCCGAAGTCTGGAACATTATTCTTGCAGCCAGGCGTCCAATAAGATGGCATACGCCTGCCGCTGGAATACATTTGTGGCATGGTGTTCATCCAAACAAATTGATCCCCTTTCTCCTCCTTTCTGAGGTACTGTTAATCATTCTTTCTGTTGGCCAGCAGAGCTCTGCTCTGGGCACTCTCGAGGGCTATCTTTCTGCCTTCTTGCGGCTGCCAGACTAACCCTCCATTTTCAAGTCACCTATTGTAAATAGGTTTTTGAAGGGTCTTGTACATTTGTCTCCCCCTTCCATTGTCCCTCAGTGGGACCTTAACTTGGTTCTCACATTCTTGATGTGCGCTCCTGTCTAGCCTTTGCACAATTGTCCCTTTATGCTGTTCACCATCAAAACAGCCTTTCTTGTGGCGATTACATCGGCCCGGAGGGTGACTGAGCTGCAGGCTTTATCTTCCAAGCCTCCATTCTTCTCAGTTTATCCGGACAAACTGGTGCTTCGCACTAGAGCCTCTTTCTTGCTGAAAGTGGTAACACCATTTCATCTGGGCCAATCTGTCACCTTGCCCTCTTCGTTCCTCAACATCCCTCTAAGGAAGAGGAGCGATTCCACCGTCTGGACCCAAAAGAGCATTGTCGTTCTACCTTGATCGTACACAAGAGTTCTGGATGGACAACCAGCTCTTAGTGGGGTATGTTGGTGCAAAGAATGGCCAGGCGGTGCATCTCTCAATGGGTCGTTCTCTGCATCAAGTTCTGCTATGCACTGGCCAAGAAGTAGCCTCCTGAATGCTTACGGGCACATTCCACCAGAGCTAAAGCTGCGGCCACTACATTAGCATGTGGAGTCCCAGTCCTGCACATCTGCCAGGCAGCAACATGGGCTTCCCACGCACGCGTTTACCAAGCATTACTGCCTGGACAGTCAGGTCCACAGGGATGGGCCTTTCGCCGTGTGGTCCTTCAGGACATCCTAGTTTAAATTTGTCCGCTGATTCTCCACTGAGGATGATATTGCTTGGGTATCTATTCAAAGGTAAGGAATTGCAACTAGAAGTCTCTATCAGATGAACAAGTTACTTACCTTTGATAATGCCTTATCTAGTAGAGACTACATCTAGCCGCAGATTCCTTACTGACACACCCAATCTCCCCGCTCTGCAGACAGATCTCTAGGGTCAGGGCTGATCCCTCTTAGGGCCCTAGTTTGGACACACTAGTGCTGGTGTGCTCTACATGGCTCCGTGCTTCTGGCGTGGAAAGTCGTGCAAAGTAACTGATGTCAGCGCACCGAGGTGGCGCCTATATAGGTGATGCGGACGTCACTGCCAGGCATGGACGACGCCACATGGAGGTGACAGACTCCACCTACCGGTGCGCAGGGTACTGCTCCCGAAAAATCTTCCTCATCCAGTCTGACACCTGGGGAAATTCTAAGGTAAGGAGTCTGCGGCTAGATGTAGTTTCTACTAGATACGGCATTACCAAAGGTAAGTAACTTGTTCATTGAAACTTCATAATAGGAGACAAATTCATTTAGGGGTAGTTAGTAAAATGAAAGGACTAGTGCAACTACAGTTTTCAGTCAATACTTGTCCTGTGTTATACATTCCTGTTTACCCAAAATAGATTTCTGGCAGTATTCCTGTGTCCGATGTAGTGTATTTACTCCTAAAACAATAAAAACAAATTGTTTTATAAGTGATTAGTATATCCTTTATGCAGATAAAAATTATATTCTTACAATGCATGTATATATTTTACATACAAAGCTTGGCTAAGCCACAAATCTACTCCCAAATGCCAAATTATAGTTTATATCTTAAATGGTGAAGTGACAAACTAATTGCCTTCAGTGGCATTGGCATTGGCTTCATGGTGTGACGCTCCAGCTCCCAGCCAGGATGAGACTAAAAAAATAAATGAGCGCTGATGGGCATTTAGGTGAGGCATTCCTATGCCTGAACGTCTGACAACTACCAGACTACCTGTTGTTTGGATTCAGCAAAGCCCTCATTGCACTAGTTACACCACCTTCCACAAAACACCTGAACAGGAAACTCTTGCAGCAGGTCGGTCCGTAGCCTAGGAGGGGAAAGCACACCAGTCCCTCCTCCACTCTGAAAACCTGATCACAGCCAAGCATCCCATGGGCCAGTCATGTCAGTGTTCATAGATACAAATCCACCTTTTAACACAATTCATTCTGATTGGGCAGCTGCTACATGTGAGAAATCAAAAACAGACTGTCTGTAGTTAGTCAGTTTACAATTCATTGTACTTTTGTTGGCCATTTTGAACTATCAAATTCATATTGTCAGGCATATATATACATATAAAATGTTGCATGTACTTTTTTGCCCAGGGTTCTCAAACAATTCATTTTAATTCAGAAGATCTAATTGTTGCCATCTTACATCTCTCATATTTCATTATTTTATTCTTAGCACACAAGAAGAAGTATACCTTAAATTCATTTACTACAATAAATTACTTTCTGTCCTACCACAGAATGGGACTATACTCAAACTCGGATAGATTTCTTCTTATTTGTAAGAAAACTGAAATTAGAAAAGACCATCTACAACGTCCTCGAATGGGCGGAACAGAGAAAGGAAATGTAAGAAGGCCGACAGATCTGCTAACGGGAAGAGACCTTGAAACATTACAAACTTTACATGAGCTACAAGAATTACCAACCCCCTTTGGGCAGCAGGATGACAGATTGCAGCTGTTAGAGCAAGTAGGGATACACCAAACAGGGGGACAAAGTAAATTCAAAATGAAAAAGTTAAAATCCTGTATTGGATTGCACCGTGACAGTGGGTGCATCAGCAGTGTGCACACATAATTCGTTGGGGACTCCCACCATATGTATATCAATTAGGGATAGCGGGTCATGTGCTAGGTCCCTGTAGGGTCCACTGTCAAAGCTTTTTTCAAAATGAAATCAAGGTATATGCCAAAAAATCAAGGTATATGCCAAAAAAAACTTCGATGCAATTGACTGTTTCCATAATATGGTGATTAAAGAATTGGATAAAATGAGAACAACAAAATCCAGAAATCACCAAAAATCTGTCCAAAGGGGAATGGGAAGCTGTGTTGTCACTAAAGAACGATTCTTCTTTGGTTATTAAGCCCTCAGATAAGGGTGGAAATGTGGTCCTTCAGGAGAAAAACATATATCAAAAGGAAGCACTGCGTTTACTGAGTGACACACAAAGCTGCATACCATAAAGAGGGACCGATATAATAGAAGTATTGCGGTTTTCCATGAAATGTTGAATAACTGGGGGGACAGAGGCGTCCTAGAAGAAGAGGAGTATCAATTCCACAGTATGGAACATCCAGTATTACCGACATTTTATTATTTACCTAAAGTCCACAAGAGTCAGAGAAGCTCTCCGGGACGCCCGATTGTCTCCTCAAAAGGGAGTCTATTGGAAAAAATATCAACGTATGTGGATTCATTCTTGTTTCTAGTGGTTAAAGATCTCAGTTCGTACATTCGGGACAGTACAGATTTTATCCGAGTGATTCTATATACAGTAGGAAGACAATCTCATCCTAATGACATTAGACATTACCAGCTTATATACTTGTATAGCACACCAAGATGGCCTAATAGCGTTGGAATTCTTTCTAAAAAAATAGACCACGAGGCTCCATGAACATAATTATCATGCTGTTGCAATCTGTTTCTTTTTGTCTTAACAACAATATTTTCTTATTTTCAGGGCAACTGTATTTACAAACACAAGGGACCGCCATGGGCAAGTGCTTTGTCCCCAGTTACGTAAATCTTTTCGTGGGCTGGTGGGAGAAGCACGTGGCCTGGGTGGAACCCAATGAGCATTGGGTAGACCAGGTGGCCCTATGGGTCGGGTATATTGACTATCTCTTTGTAGTATGGCGAAGAACACAGAGGGGGAAAGGTACATTGCTAGTTTGAATAACAACGATTTGAATTTACAATTTACCAGTCATATAAGTAGCATAGAAGTACCATTTCTGGATTTGTTGGTATACATGAAAAAAAAAACAGCTATGCATAAGATTGTATAGAAAGCCCACAGCAGGAAACACAACCATACATGCATGTAGTCAACATCCACAGAGTCTAGTCGCCAGCATCCCCTAGGGAGAACTATTGAGGTTTAAGCAGAACTGCTCTTTGCCAGAAGATTATAATAGGGCAGAAAAAGAAGCGATTCAAAGAAAGAGGATACACTAACAAGACATTAAGAGAAGCAGTTATTAAGGTAAAGGCGAGAGAGAGACCAGAACTACTCATTCCAAAACAGAAGCAAACAGGCAAAGAAGAGGTTGTAAGATGGATAATGAAGTTTTCGTTAGAATCAATATACATATATATATATATGTATGTATGTATGTGTGTGTGTATATATCACTCCGCATTCGCTCCCCAATTCCCCTTGATATATTTATATAGCACGAGGACTGCGCTTACCTGGTCTAGAAATGCCTTGCTCTACAGATCGGCGTCTCTTTGGTGACTGGGCACCGCGTAAGCCGATGCGGAAGCGGTGAGGACTGTTTTGGCGTATGAAATTGTTTACTCACTGGCCTCCTCCGACCCCGTGCTTGTGCCCATTTATAAAACCATACTGTGCGCTGCTTTCCATAGTGAGACATTGTGACAATTTCTGACAAGATGTTAGATCCGTGATTTGCCATTTTATCTGACATGACTTGCATCAAGTGTCGACATCGTGAACTCAAGAATCAATTGTGTTCCCTCAGAGACTGGAGTGTTCATTGTTTGCTTCGAGTGGGACATTTTATATAACAATTTCAATGTTTACATTAGTCTTGTGCCGAAATACTTGCTGCTATGCTTTTGAGAGGCCTATGAACCTCGGTATTTGAATGACGCATCCAGGGGCATTATGGGGCTAGTAGTTTATTGTAAGTTTCCAACGATATCATGGAGGCTGACATTTCTGTCTGTAATACACACACTTCATGTCTTTAGCCTCTCAGCTCACACATTAGCCCCAGACGTTATTGACATAATCTATTCAGCATGTTTAGGGGAGCGATATATATTGGGCTCTCTATAAAGCTTCATGACGTAGTGCTGCACAAACAAAGGTCAGAGAGCAAGCTCGGCAATAAAGTCACTGTCAGCCTTGTCTGCATTTAAGATAAAAGTGGTCTCGCATAAATGTTACAAATGATGTACCCAGCACATTATCATTTTTATTTTCACTTTTAAATGTATTTTTATCTTACTCGGGCATTATTTCCTGAAGGGGTGAGCGCTGTATTTTGGAGTGCACATAAACACACTGTTGTGTTTTTAGTATTATCCCTACCCATAGGTAGGCAACATGTGTTTTTCTGTGTGCTTGTTAAGAGGCTAGAGTGTATCATCAGTAGCAATGTAGGCTATTTATGTACTACGCATTTAATTTGCACTAAAATATGTTGCATTTCGCATGGGTATGTTTTTTAATAATATAATGCTTCATCAGCCAAAGCTTTCAATGGTATGGTAGTCTCTGAGCATTTCGATACGTGTAAAATGTTACACTGCACTACGGAATTACTTTCTTCTATGTTTAATACTTTCTTCTATGCCTATGAGGGGGACGGGCTATAAATGTTGCGGGGTCGAGGGAGACCCGATGAAATAAAGGAAGCCTTATTCCAACAGCCTCGAGTGCGTGCCTTCTTCCGGTGTGGAGTAGGATATATATATATATATATATATATATATATATATATATATATATATATATTTCCACACGAGAGAATCCGCCAAGAATCCGCTGCTCTCAGTAGTGCGGGTGCAGCAGCTCGCGGAGGCGGACCGCGACAATACTTTTAACCCACACCGTCTCCACTCATGAAAACAGAAGGCTGCGCACTCGGGCTCAATAATTTCAAATTCATTTATTCCAGTATGCTTCAGAGATCAGGAAGCTAACACACGCGTATCGGCCACCTGGCCTTCGTCCGTGTTAGTCAAACATTGAAATAATGACCTTTAAATAACACACAATCTCATTCGTCGAAGTGCTATTTACAAAAATCAAACAAAGGACTTCCAGAAAGGTCGCTATGAAATAATAATATGGCGGCCATTTTAAGATGGGCATAATATCAGGCAAATACCATACAAATGAGCAATTTTAGCCAAAGCATTCAAAACTTCATGCTAGAAATCATACTCAAATTATAAGAGACATAATATACAATAGATAATGTATAATAATATTTCAAAAGGATATTTCTCTTACAATCCTATTAATCATAAACTGTATATAGATCTCAAAATTAAGCCCATAATGGGCATTGTGAAATGATTAACCCATGATCCATTCAGCAATATATCGCAAAACCATTTCATAAATTTGAGCCCTGAATCCATTTAAAGAGCCTCTTCAGCCGTCATAAAATGACCATAAGTATAACACAAATAAAGTAATTGTTATTCTAGCGACCAATCACCCTGTATCTTATAATTTCATTTCTTTTAATCTGATTAAATTCAAAGAAAAAAAGAAGAGAAAGAAGAATAGGGGGGGGTAAGGAGAAAGACGAGAGGAAAAAGCACCCATCTACAAAAATTGTAGAAAAAGAAGAAAATAAAATAAAGTCAAACAAGACAAACCCATACCCAATTCCTTAAAAATATTAATGTTAACCATACAGACCATTGAGACAACCCAACAATTTATCCAATAAATGACCAAAGTTCCTCTTCACTGTTCAGTCCCCAAGGGACACGAGTCTGTAGCTCTATAATGTATCTGGCTTCTAGCTGACGTAGTGCCTTTACCCGGTCTCCTCCTCTATCTGTCATGGGGACATGATCTAAGCAGAAATACCTCAACTTATCACTACGTGACTCATGGATTTCTGCGAAATGCCTGGCCACGGGATATGCCCCGTCCTGATTGGTTATTGCCCGTTTATGCTCCAGTATCCTCTTTTTTGCTGGATGAATCGTACTTCCGATATATCGGAGCCCACAAGGGCATACCAGGCAATATACTACGAAACTTGTGTTGCAATTCATTAGTTTATCAATTGAATATTTACATTTCTTCTCGGGAATTAAATATTCCTTAACCTTTACACTATTCTTGCATGCTTTGCATGAAGTGCAAGGAAAAAATCCTGTTACTGGTATTTTAGATACAGTTTCCACAAAATGACTATGCACTAGCATGTCTTTTAGAGATTTACTTTTACGATATGTAATATCGGGCCTGTCTGGTAACAGTTTCCCGATTACACTATCTGTTTGGAGTACTTTCCAATTCATCTCTACCAGTTCTCTAATCTTCTTGGATTCTGATGAGAAACCCAAGATTAATCTGACTTTTCCTGTATCTTCATCAGTCTCTGAATCTTCTGTCACCTTATATCTTAACAAAGTTTGCCTTTCAGTGGATTGCACCTTCATTGCTGTATTATGTAATATTTCATTCTGATATCCCCTTTGCCTAAACCTACTCAGACATTCACTGGCAGATTTAATATAATCTTCCGGGAGTGTACAGTTCCGTTTTAAACGTAACAACTCCCCATAGGGGATACTATGAATCAAATTTCTGGGGTGCTGACTCCTAAAGTGTAAGACAGTGTTGCCCGCTGTAGGCTTTCGATATAGCTTTGTACAGATCTTATCTTCAGCCACAAACACTAGAAGATCCAAGAAAGGCACCTCTTCTTTGCTAATATCACTCGTAAATTTGAGATTGAATGGATTGTCATTTAGAACTCTGATGTAATCCTCTGCCTCGCTGATGGTGCCCCTCCAGACAAATGAAGAGGTCGTCTATGTATCTCGCCCAAAGGGCAATTTTGTCGACCCACATTTCATTGTCCTCCGCCCAAGCCACGTGCTTCTCCCACCAACCCACGAAAAGATTCGCGTAGCTGGGGGCGAAGCACGTGCCCATCGCGGTTCCCTGTGTTTGTAAATAGAGCTGCCCACCAAAGAGAAAAATATTGTTCCGCAAACAGAATTCTGCAATCTCAAGTATCATGTTATACATCTGAAATTTCAGAGGTCTGGTTTTTAAAAAATATCTCAAAGACATTAAACCTTGATCATGCGCTATGCATGTATACAGACTGGTAATGTCCATTGTTATAAAGACAAAGTCTGATTCCCATTGGATGTCTTCTATTCGTCGTATGAAATCAGTAGTGTCTTGTATAAACGAACTCAAATCTTTTACCAGCGGGAAAAGAAAATGATCAATGTAGATGGATGCCTTTTCCAACAAACTTTCTTTGCTCGAAACTATTGGACGTCCCGGTTTGTTTTAGAGCGTCTTTATGTACTTTTGGTAGATGATAGAAAGTGGGAAGTACCGGATAATCTACTTTCATGAACTTAAATTCATCTTCCTCCAAGGTACCACTCACTTTCCATTTATCAAGTAGATCATAAAAAGATAACACACTGATATTATGTGTCCCTCCTTTATTTTAGCATAACTGATCTTGTCTCCTAAAAGGCGCAATGCTTCATTTTTATATAGTTCTTTAGTCATAACAACAGCATTACCGCCTTTGTCTGATTGTTTTATTATAATGAAATCATCTTGTCTCAAAGCCTTCAATGCTAACCACTGTGATTTTGTTAAATTAAATTTCCTTCTTTCATGTACTTCTGGTTTAGCAATTCGCAGGATATTGAGATCTTTAATCATGGTTTCATGGAAACAGTCTATAGCATCGAAAGGCATCTTCGGGATATACTTCGATTTAACTTTAAACTTACTCTTCCCACTGCTCTGATCAATGCCAAGACTCTCAGCTTCACCTGTCGCACTAGCAACTTCATTAATATTAAGTCCATCTGCATGATCATTTGAATGCAACATATGTAATGTTTGTAGTGCTTCCAAATCATGGCCAGTGAGGATGTCCGTTGTGGCCTGTGTTGTCATCATTCTAGAATCTGGTCGTCTCGGATGTAGGATAAAAGTTTTTTTCAATTTTAATTTCCGTATGAAGCGATGGAGATCAATCCGTGTTTGAACGTAATCCCATTTAGTAGTTGGGCAAAACGTAAGTCCCATCTGTAGGACCTGAGTTTCCATGTCGGACAGTGTTCTTGATGTCAGATTGATTACTGCCAAGGAGGCTACTTTTTGTTGGTGCCCCTCTTGCTCCTTGTTACACGGGGGGTAAAGTTGCCTCTTCCTATTCTTGCCCCCTCGTCGATCTTTCGGTGTTTCGATCCGGCGGACGTGATCTTTGAGGATATCGTCTCCACGACTCTTTGATTACCTGATATTCCTTGGGAAAATTAGACTCACATATCGCACTAGCTCCTACTGCTGCCTCTCTTCCCAGGTTCTCAGCTTCAGAAAGATCAGTCTCCACCTCTGATTCTGATGTATCTCTTGGGTCGCGTGCTTGAATATTTTTTGCTCCTGTTTCGCGGTGCATCGTATTTTTTTGCGAAAGTAAGCACTCGGCCAGACTCATAATCTTGCTGGTCCCTCGCGAATTTATATATATCCCTCCCCACACACACCCCGTCCACCTATTGGGGAGAGTGCAGGTCTCAATTCAGAAATATGCAAACCTTGTTGAGATTGCAATATAGGCAGCCTGCGCACAGCATGCAAGTTTCAGCAATATTTAATGGCAACGTGTTTCAACCCAATCGGGTCTTCGTCACAGCCTAGATGGGTATCTAGGCCGTGTCGAAGACCCGGTTGCGGTTGAAACTTTGCGCAGTGCACAATATGTCACAAGACATTGTCAAGGGTACAAATAAATAATATGTTTGCGAGACTACGTCCATGCTTCACCATCTAAAAACATACTAAAGCAATAGTGTAAAGCAGCAAGAAGGCAACGCAAGGCTGAAGGACCCTGAACTTCAATACCAGCCACAACAACACTGGGGCAGAGAGTCCTTTCAGAGGTCCAATCTCAACTTCCAGATTTGGCTCCACAGTTTTCCCGGATGGCATCATACTGCATGGATTGTGGAGTTGTAGTGAGTGCTGGAGAGCAGTCCATAAGAGCCCTTCGCAATGCTACAGAGAATCATAAATGTGAATGTTTTTTTAAATTTTTGGCCCTTTATAGTTTTTCAGCATTAGCAGGCATTTTATTATCTTACAAAATGGGTATCTAATAGCTGTGTTGTTCATTTTATTATCTTCTATTTTATTGTAACACTAGTTACATATAGCTTGCTGTATGGACAAGTCAAAGCGTTCCTCTACAAATAAATACACAGCTAACTTTTGCCAGTTATCATTATTTACTTTTTAAATACAAGTCAACAGTCTGTGTTTAAATCTTCTAGTGGTGCGTCGACAACATACAAACATACTCTAGTTTTTTTAGACCACACTGTGTAAAATTTTGTAATCTCTTCTTTAAAACTATTAACTGTAATATTGGTGTCCTGTTCTATAGCTCCTCCTCTTAACAACTCTTCATTTCCCCTAGAATCCTGCTGAGGACCAAAGAAATGAAACTGCACATCATCACAAACCTTTTCTACATCTGCCACATTACCATACAAAAATACTCTATTCATTTCTCCTCAACATAAAGGAGGAGCTTTCACATAGTCAGCCTCCTAACTAAAGTTTGCATTGTTGAGTGGTGTTCAACTAACATCCTAAAATGATAAAGTGCTTTGGCACACTTTGTTTGATAAACAAGCTAGTGAGTGACCCTGCAAATGTGTATGCTTTTTAATCTTGCAAGGATCCAATCCTTGTAAAGTACTTATTTTCTGTTTTAAACTTCGCCTTGGAAAGAAATGTAGAAATTGCCTTAATATATCAATGAATTGCTGTCTAATCACTACTAAACACTACTACAATTCCATTTCTATACCTGCGCCTAACTCCACCTTCCTTGTACCCGTTCTCTAATAACTTGTTCTACATTTGTAGGTACCATCACCTCTTTTGCTATAGGAGTGCCATTCTTCATTTCCTTACATTGTTCTCTGTAATCAATATCATGAACTAATCTATTATCCTGGAGATAGCTTTCTTCATTAAAGAAAGATTCTGTACCAGAAGTATGTATGCATTCTCCACTAAAAACTGTACAAAATATACTTCTATTCACCAATCCTATTTGCTGGTTTTGTCTCCTCAAGTACACCATTTTGTCAAGAGTCTACATTCTATTTATAATCAAAATAAAAACCTTCAAAGCAAAGGCCTTTTCAACTACTCTCTCAACTTTCTGTTTTACTACAGGTCTCCTTCTGTTCTACTTAATATTTCTCAGTAAATTTATAACTACTCTACTACGAAACATCCAAGCTCTGATTTCCTTAAACTGCTTCTGTCTCCTGGTTAAGGTATATACATCTTTCTTACATTCTTTCCTGTTCTTGCTATATAGATTTTGTCCATTGTTATTCTTTCTCATAGTTTGAATTTTATTTTCATTATTTCATAATCTTTGGAAATGTCCACATATATTTTTAAGAAATGAGTTTGTCCTTTTACCAATAACTTTTTTCGTTCACCACTTTTTCTTCATTTTGCCCCTTTGAGTCTCAGTTCTGCATAGATACTGTACTTGCTTCTGTTCCTTTCCCTCCGAGCTTTTGTATGCAATCTATCTGTAACTATGCAGATATTGATCTGCAAAAAAAAAATGTTTTTTTTCTAGCCAATGTACCAGCTACTTTACTATTGGTTACACAGAATACAAAATTATTTTTTGTTATGTTGCAGTTTTGAATCTACAAATCAACCTACATAACAATCTACATAACTACACACACTTACTTCAGTGTCCCAAACCAAAACACAAAACATAATTTATTACTTACCTTTTAATATTATAGCACCCTCTCCTACAACACAGCTGCACCATATCTCAGTTGTCACTTATACACGCTAAAAGACCACTTTATCCTTTATGTACTCAATTTTAAAATAAACATCAACTAAAGTGTAACAGTACATACAGTGTCTCAATACTGTAAATCCAAAAGCACAACATAAGACCTATTTCTGTGCCTCTCTACAACTGTCGTACATTTAGTGTTTCAGTACTTTTCTACTTGGATGTGTCAGAGGTAAATTTTGAGAAACAGTCAATATAAAAATCTGCACATTAATGTGTATCACAACATATAGCTCACTAATTCTTTTGAATACATGCAGTTTGTGACAGGTTACATATATAATTCATCAAATGGTTCTAAAAGAGTACACATTCCTCACTAAAACTTGTAAATACTTGTGTTTCTGGTTGAGTACAACAATACTACCTGGATGATTGGATGGGTGCATAGATAGTGCCTACGTAATTCCCTTAGAATATAGGTAGTGCCTGCATACTTCTCAGAGTATAAAGGAATCCGTGGTTCCATATCTGCATAGTTAGTGCCTGTGCATTCACAAAACTATATTGCTAATATCTGGGTGATTGGATGAATGCATCGGTGTTGCATGCATGGTTCAATGAGTACATAATTAGTGCCTGTGTGGTACCTGGGTGATTGAATAAGTCTAGATATCACTTTTGATATATACATATCTCTCTAAGAGTATACATTGCTCTGTTACTCAATGTCCACATGCATCAGTAGGTTTCTAAAACTGAAAACAACAATTCTCACCTTTTGCAAGCACAAAACCTTTTCCTAATGGCATACCTACATCATTTCGCAAATATTTCTTGTCTTTAAAACATATATTCAGAATATCTCAAAGAAAAGTTAATGCCAAGTGAAGCTAGCACACAAACTCTCGAAAGACATTCTGCACTATTACCCCTCCCTAATTTTAAACAGAGCATGTTGAAAGAAATGCACCACCTTCACTATATACATGAAATTTTCAACAGCCTTGAAGAACATAGGTCACCATTTAAGCATATGTGATTTCATAAAAGATCTACACCTTCAGGCTATCTTTCCAAAAATATATAGTTCTCTGCATCTTTAAGTAAACTCAACAGTCTCATCGTACATATAACTATCTGCAACCAAAAAAACCATATCTAACCATCTAAACATATGCAAACCGGTCATATAAGTTAAAAACCACTTTGACAAACACTTCCTAATACATAGCTAACAGGTATTACAACGTTATAATTTATATACAGGCATAGCACATTTTCTTATGTTGTATTCATGACTACAGAACTCCTGTTTAATAATGGGACTAAAACTACCACAACTCCCAGAATGCATATATTTTAGATGTATCTATTCTGCACATAATGCTTAGACATTTAAAACATTGTCATTGTTAAAGGCATTGCTCATGGTAATTTTCAACAGTACTAATATCTTAAACACATACCCTCTGCCAGATTCAGTTCATCTGATATATTTTTTTTCACATCACTGTGGTACTCTTTTTAATCAAACTCCCATATACATCTTCATTTCTAATGTACATTTTTTATATAATTAAAAAGTTATATACATACCAGTTAATTGAGCTCGTAGATTGTTGTTCTTTTAGCTCTTTCTGGATAGTTTTGACACTGTTCAGATTTGTAAAAACTAAGCTCCAGAATGATACACCACTCTCATAGAAAGCAACTATAAAATGGCAACCTCTTCAACTTTCCACTCTATCATCATGAGAGGCAGCAAATGAAATCTTGTCTTTCATTTTAGACTACTTTAGCTCCACTTGTGAATGGTTGGCATCTGTTAACCCTTTCCCTCTCTTTCAAAATGAGGTTCCTGTCGGCGCGTTTTCACGATGTTTTTGCGATCATTGCAGAGTAATCTAAAAAAAAAACGGGAGTTCAAACCTATATCTAGCTTCATTTTTTAAAAATTTGTATACTACATGATAGTTTATTACATAGTCCTGAGTTGGAAATTAAATCTTGCCATTACTTAAATTCTGTCATCACTCCTCAAATTTAAAAAAAAAAATGTTCTGCCTCTTCAACACCCTTCACCCCAATACACTCTTAGCTCAGTGTACCTAACAACCCAGTGGAACCAGTAGGTCACAAGTTCACAGCACATTCTAGAAGGAACATGCTACTTCTGAATGAGATACAGCAGGTGTAGTTTACTCCACAGATTCAAAAGCATATCCATGTCTGTATTACATTTCTTTTTTTAAATAGCCAATAATAAGACTTCTTCCTAAGGCATACAACACACGACCTAATTTTATTCACTTTCATACTGACAGCATCCAAAGAAATATATATATTTTTTAAATAAATAAACACCTCCATTTTAACTGCTTTTCCTTTGGAAAACTACCTCATTCATCTCCAGCCTTCTCCTGACTACTATTGCTCCTTCACTTCAAAATGCTTAGAGTATGGATTGTGGACCACAGCTGAAGATGCTGCAAAAAAGAGAGGTATTGACAGGGACTTGGGTTTGCCAAATGTGCAGATTACTTGGTTTGGCCAGAGGGGGGTTAAAATTTCAACAGTTGCTGGCTTTGGTTAAATCCATTGTGGATTCCCATGCTCCTCACCTCACGAATCTGCACTGTGGTGGCAATGACCTCGGCACAGTGACTGGGGTAGAGCTGGAAATCCTAATGAAAGAAACCTTTGCAAAACTGATGGAATTTACCTCACACTGTCTTGGTGTACTCTAATAAATGATAAAGACAAAAATGGAAGTGGTCAAATCAATTCTGTCCACATATTGACAAAGCAAGGAAACATGTTAATAAAACTGTTTCTGCATTCCTCACAGACCATCGCATGGGCTGTATCTATAACAACAATCTGTGTTTTGACATGCATGGAATTTATAGATATGATGAAGTGCACTTTACAGATGAAGGCAACAGGGTGTTTCTAAGTAACCTGAAACTCTGCATCCGGTCTTATGTGTAGCAGCCATATACACACAACCAACACAACAGCTCTTGTCAGAGCCACCCTTGTACCAAAATATTGTGAAGTTTTTTTTCTAAAGGTTTCTTTTTAGTTTTTGACAATCTTCGAGACGACGTCGCGATCCCCGCGGATACGTCGCGAAAACTGAAAACAAAAGCAGACATTCAATGACCACCAACACATCCCCAAAAACTTTTTTTAAAACAATTCTGAAAATTGCACTACACATATAACTACATACATAAGTCTTTAAAAGCAAGTTTAAACTCATATGTTTGTACTAAGTTTCTTTAAAAACCATCTTTCAGAGCTATTTTCCATTTTTGTGGTTATTTGAGGCGTCGCAATGACGTTAACCCGCGACGATCGCGCCTTTTCCATAAAGTCTCTAAAACACATATTTCCACACATTACAGTATTTTACACACTAGGGTTTTCCTACAGTATTCTCTAAAGTCATCTTTTTCTAGAGAGTTTCTATAAAAACCATCTTTAAAACCTATTTTCTGTGTTCGCGGTGACTCCGGAGATCGCAATGACGTTGGTAATCACGATCCCCGCTGATACGTCGCGAAAATGCAAAGCAAAAGCAGGAATTCAATAGCCACCACCACATTTAACAATTATAACTATCTTACTAATTCTAACCATCACACTAGGTACATTTCTATCTAATTAACTATATATAAACATTTATCATTTATCAATATCTCTATAACAGTCTGTATTATTGATTCACTTGGTTATGTGCGTGCATGCAGAAGTCTGAGTGGGTCTGTCCCTGCACATATAAGTTTATGAGCGGATATCAGAGTAGACTTATGAGTCTTTCAGTAAGTGTGTCACTGGCTGCATAAGTCTCCGAGTGTATCTCTATTGGTGAATGTATGAGTGGAAGTATCTGTGGCTCTGAGTAGTATGCGATTGTCAGACTGGATCTGTGAGTGATCAATCAATGCCTCAGTGGGTGTGTGAGTGGAATTATAATTCTCTGTGGGTCTGTGAGTCAATGCTTGAATCTGAGTGGGTGCATAAGTGTCTGAATATATCTGTGAGTGGGTGTATGAGTCTCTGAGTATGTGAATGGGTACATGAGCCTGTGACTGGATCTATGAGTTGGTGCATAAGTGTCTGAATCTATGAGTTGGTGCATAAGTGTCTGAGTGGGTCTGTCTACCAGTGAGTGTCAGTGGAAGCAAAAGTCTCACACTGGGTCTGTAAGTGGGTGTATGAGTGTCTCAGTAGGTCTGTACATGGGTGCGTCTCTCTGCAAGTGAGTCTTTCAGTGTGTGCATGGGTACCTGAATGGGTATGACAGTGGGTACATCAGTATCTGAGTGGGTAAGTGACTGGATATATGTGTGTGAGTGGGTATGTGAATGGGTGTATAAGTGTCTGAGTGAATATGTGAGTAGGTACATAAGTGTGTGACAGTCACCGGCTTGTGTGTACAAATGTATATATTTTTTCATATTTTCACCAATATTCGCGATGTCGTCGTGATAGTTGCAACGTCCCTGTGATGGTAAATGGGGGTGCGCAGGCATCGTTGCGAATATCTTGTGCGATTAAAAAAATAAAAACAATTTTGAACACAACTCTGTCACTAACATGGGGTCAGAGTACCTCTACTCTGACCCCTAAAGTTGCCTTTTTCAGAAATTTTCAGCCCCAGGACTGTTCCTGATCAATAAAATGGCAGCCGCAACTTTCTGTTCAGGTTCCGTCCAGCCAATCAGAGCATTCCCGTTGGCGCATGCATACACGATTAATTGCGAAACCGTAGCGAAATATCCACGATCAGAGATATCACTATAATTTTTGGCTTAAATTTCTCAAAAACTAATGAACAGATTTACACCAAATAGGCAAAAGGCACTTCCCAGAACCAACATCTATCTCCCTGCCAAATTTGGTGCAAGTATGTTCAGCAGTTTGGGCTGTAGGTGTAGCTAAACGTACCTGTGGGAATTAACATTACAATTTATATATATGTGTGTATATATATATATATGTGTGTGCGCGCATACATACGTATATAAAATAGAAGCAAATTCTAAAATTATTTTTTATAATTGCTTGTGAATTAAATACATTTCATCATTTGTTTGCTGAATGCTCGTTACCGTATTATTTTCTGTATTCTGTCCCATACAAATTATCGAAAATGCTTAGCCGGGGTTCCCCGCCTTTCAATAATGACTCGGTCAGGGTCCCCAGTTTCCAATAATGCTTCAGTAGGGGGGTCCCCTGTTTCCAGTAATGATTGTGGGGGTCCCCAAAAGTCAAAAGATTAAGAACCACTGACCTAGATGACACTCTCCTACAATTCAAGTGATGGGGAGAGATGTAAAAGGCCTGTAGCAGAGGAGACAATTTTGACCAGGAAATCACTAGGACTCCAAGGTTGCAGTATGAGGCATGACCGCACAACACCACTGAACTGGCAACAAAACTAGCTGAAAGGTGCAGGAAGATGTAGAAAGTGAGCTAGAGGGAAAATATGGTCATAGTGGAGTGGACAGCCCCAGAACAATGGGATTTATACTGATTTTGGCAAAACCACTGAGCATAACTGTCATACAGACCAGTTCTACTTGCCAAGTGTCTTGTCCAATTGAGGCACATTTTCTAAATGTAATAAAATTGGTGGGGTAGATTTGTTAAGGTGTGACAAAGTAACAAGGAAACCAGCATAATATTCCTTTCAGGAGCAAGGCTGGTGTAGCCAATTTCATTTCACAATTATTTTACGAGAAACAATCGCCTGTTGAGGGACATCAAAACTGCAATGTGGATTTCACTAATCATTTAATGTCAATGGGTCGTAGGAGGATGTTACAGGTTGGTTTTAAGCCAAGAGTTATTCTATAAGGACAAGAGCCTATGTGATGCAACTCCATGAGCAGATAAATTGAGAATGCCTGGGGCAGATTTCCAGTCCTCTGACAATGATTTAATGATTGCTGCAAAGCTTTTGAATAGCTTGTCCACAGTATTAAGATACATAGTATAAATCCTGACCCATACCTCCTGGTGGCATAAACGCATTCCAGCCCGCTATTGACCACAAACTGTATGGAGAGAGGTTGCATTCTTTTGTAATACCCACCAGAATATATATATTTGAGATGTCATGAGTGATGTCACTGACCATGTCATGAGTGATGTAATATGTGAGGTTATAAGCAGTGCATTGCGGGGGCGCAAGTTATAGCTAGCCCAGATAACTATAACTGCTGAATTTCTCTGGTTTTGTTCGAGTGAAACCTGAGGCTAACTTTAACGTTTTTGTAACCTTCGTTTTTACCAGTGAATTTCTAAGGCTTTTTTAATGCTGATTCCTAACTAGAACATCCCTATAACTTTTGTTTTTTCCAGTGAATTTCTATGTTTTTTTAACTAGTAGTCGCCTTTGCAGAGTGGTGGAGAAAAGGGGCTGGGCCTCCGACCAGCTCTCAGAAATCCCACTGTGTAGGACTTACAGGAGGTATCAGGAGGGCAACTTGGCCTCCAAGGTCCCTCAAGAGTAAAGTGGACTTAATCCCTCTACCAGTAGTGCACCACGAGCCGCGTTTGCAGAGTGGTGGAGAAAGGGGGCGTGGCCCCTGAAGACCACTTAGCAGTCCCTCTATGTTGGACTTATTGGAGATAACTGGAGGGGTAGTTGGCCCCCAAGGACGTCCTTTGGGGCCAACTGCCTTTCCTATTACCTCCAGTAAGTGCCACACAGCAGGATTGTTAAGACCTGATAGGAGACCACGCCCCCTTTCTCCACCACTCTGCAAACACGCCTCCTGGCGCACTAATAATAGGGGGATGAAGTCCCCTTGGCTATTGAGGGTCCTTGAGGGTCAACTACACCTCCTGTTACCTCCAGCAAGTCCCACACAGTGGGTTTGCTAAGAAGATTGGGGTGGCCACTCCCCCTTTCTCCACCACTCTGCAAACGCACCTCCTGGCGCACTGCTTGTATGGGGATGAAGTCCACTTAGCTCTTGAGGGCCCTTCGGGGCCAACTAGCCCTCCTGTTAACTCCAGTAAGCCCCACACAGTAGGATTGCTGAGAGGTGGTCGGAGGCCATGCCCCCTTTCTCCACCACTCTGCAAACGCGCCTGCTGGCGCATTGCTTGTTGGGGGAGGAAGTCCACTTCAGTCCTGAGGCCCTCAGGAGGCAAGGGTACCTCACCCCCCACCAACTTTGCGCTGAGAGGCGCGTTTGCAGAGTGGTGGAGAAATGGGGCGTGGCCTCCGACCACCTCTCGGCAATCCCACTGTGTGGGGCTTACTGGAGGTAACAGGAGGGCTTGTTGGCCCCTAAGGTCTCTCAGCAGCAAAGGGGACTTCATCCCCCAACCAGGAACGCGCCAGGAGGCGCATTTGCAGAGTAGTGGGAAAAAGAGGCAAAGGTGAGTTGCCGGCTCTTTTTTTTTTTTCTTTTTTGGGAAGCGGGGCTGCATGGCCTCCCTTTCCTGGATCATTTTGTGCCCCGGGACCCCATCCCCCGGGGCCTGCCCCTTTTTTTAATGATTTTTTTTTTCTTCTTTAAAATGGAGGGGGGCCGCGCGGCTCCGGGGACCCCATCTCTCAGGGCTAGACCTTTTATATTTTTTTTTATAAAAAAAAGGGAGGGGGCCACGCGGTTGTCCTCCCGTGGCTGATTTCAGCCCCGGGGACCCCATCCCCTGGGTGCCAGGCCTTTTCTTTTAATCTTTTTTTTTCTTAAAAGGGAGCTGCCCTCTTCCCAGGCCATTTTCGGCCCTGGGGACCCCATCCACCGGGGCATGGCCACCTCGTTGGGGACCACGGGGGAGCCTGAAGACCCCTGCGGTCCCTGCCTGCTCCACGCCTCCTGCGGGGGCCGGCATTGCTCTTTACACACAGTGAGCTGCTGGCATGCAGCTCCCTGTGTGTAAAATGCAAAATGCTCCCCTTTGAGCAAGCGAGAGCAAAATGCTCTCGCTTGCTAAAAGGGGAACACACTGTTTGCTATGGCATGTCAGGAGCGGTGCTCCCGCCATGCCATAGCAAACTGCAATGTCCCGGGGTGGGCACCCCAGGACATTGCTGGAGGCGGCCCTGGGGGATGGCGGTCCTCAGGGCCATCTAGGGCTCCTGGAGGGGGACCGCGCGGCCCCCCTCCTTTGATTACATTTGCCCCAGGGAGGTGGTAGTCCCCGGGACTGGGGGGTCCACAACGGACCCCCTTAGTGATTGCATTTGTGCCCTGGGGAGGTGGCGGTCCCTGGGGCTACAGTAGAGGCCCTACGGCCTCCCCCACATTACTTAATATAATGTGCCCTGGGATGGTGGTGGTCACTGGGGCAGAGGGGGTCCGTGAGGCCCCCCCCACATAATTTTAATTTGCCCCGGTCAGGTGGCGGTCCCTGGGGTAGGGGGGGGGGGTCCAGGAGGCCCCCATATTGATTTACTGAGTCCCGGGGAGGTGGCGGTCCCCGGGACAGAGGGGTGTCCACGAGGGCCCCCCTAATTCAAAACTGGTCCAATGTGGCCCCCCGCATTCATTATCAAAAGTTCCCTGGGGAGGTGGAGGTCCCCAGGACTTTGATAAGCTCTAGGAGGGGGACCCCGTGCCCCCCTCCCTCCTATAATCAGTACATGCCCCCTGGACCTGGCCCACCCGGGGGTTATTTTAAAGCAAGTGCGGGAGCCCGCGCTTGCTTTTTTTTTTTTTCTTCTTCCAGTGGGTTCGCGGATCCGCGGCAAAATAAAAAAATGCTCTTATTATTTGGGGCGTCAGGGTAGTCCTACCCTGCCCCCTTTTTTTTTTTAACTTTTTTTCTGGGACTCGACATCAAGCAGAGTCCTAAGATGGCTAACAACACTTCCTGGTTGAAGCCAATCAAATTTTAGTAGGATTCAAGAGGCCACTGCAAGGACTTGCGTCTCCAGATATCTATATTTGTTTGAAGATAGATATCTGAAAACTACTGAACGGATTTACACCAAATCACAAAAAGCACGCTTTCTGTACCAACATCTAGCTTTCTGCCAAATTTGGTGTGATTCCGTTCAGCAGTTCGGGCTGTAGTTGTGTTAAAAGAAATGAAAAATCTCCATAGACTTAGCATTGTGAAAACACCTTTTTGGACCCCCCCCCGTTTTCGGCCCCCGCTTGACTGATCACGCCGAAAAGTTCGACACAGCAGCTGAACCAAAAAGGGGAAGTTTTGTGCAAATTTAGTGGAGATTAGTCCAGTGGCGCCAAAGTAATTGACAAAACACGCTTTTCCTATGGAAACTTTATCCTGACTATAACTACCTACTGGCGACCGACAGTAGGATATATATATATATATATATATATATATATCACCAACTTCTCCTCCCATCCGAGCAGAACAAATGACACAGCGGGGCTTCACAGGTCGTTTATTGAAAGATTACAGGCATGGCGCGTTTCGGCGGTAAGCCTTTTTCTAATGCCACAGTTTGTTGTGAAGTTTCCCGGTTAATATCATTTATAAGCTCCTCCTTCCCTAATGGCGAGGGGTTCACCTGCGCCACATTATCCTGCAAAACACCTCAGCAGTCCAATGTCCAAAACTACTGATCCCATCATGCAGTATGTTGGAATGTCCAATGCGGTGCAGGAGGAAATCTCAACGAAGTTTCAGGGAATAAACGGCCTTGTGTCCCCTACTTCCAGCCAACCTTATCCACAGGCGCCAGGACTGGAGACGTAAGTACAATGCCAGCACCTCTCCATGCAGTCATGGACCGCCAAATGACGGCAGCTACTCAGCAACCAGGGGTCAGGCGGCGGGTCGCGGATGTCCGATACCTCGGCAAAGTAGAAGTGATTGCCAGTGTGTGCCGCGACCTCTTCATGGAAGGGTCCCATGTGCGCGCCACAGGCAGCACGCTAAAAATGACACCAACTTCTCCTCCCATCTGAGCAGAACAAGGGACACAGCAGGGCTTCACAGGTCGTTTATTGAAAGATTACAGGCATGACGCGTTTCGGCTGTAAGCCTTTTTCTAATGCCACAGTTCGTTGTGAGGTTTCCCGGTTAATATCATTTATAAGCTCCTCCTTCCCTAATGGCGAGGGGCTCACCTGCGCCACATTATCCTGCAAAATATATATATATATATATATATATTCATCACAAAAAGAGTTACCCAACAGAGGAGCCGTCACACAGGTAAGTATCCGCTTTCATTTAATGATGGCTGCTGCTCGAGAACCATGGACAAATCACAGCTCCAATGATCTGCCTGACGCGTTTCGTGCTGTGAGCACTTTATCAAAGGCACAATGTTCACAGGAAATGCGTGGCAAAAGTACACCAATTTATGAAACGAAATCTGGCCTCAGTGGGCGTGGCCGCCTGCACGGCCTTCTGGACTCTGTAGTGTACTCAGTGTTACTCCAGTGAGCTGCCAAGCATTCCGTTCGAATTCTAACAGTATTACCACCGTGGGTTTCCGTGTCTGTCCAATTCGCACGTGTGTGTGTGTGTGTGTGTGTGTGTGTGTATGTATATATATATATATGTATATATATATATATGTATATATATATATATGTATATATATATATATGTATATATATATATATATATATATATATATGTATATATATATATATATATATATATATATATATCCGGTCGCCAGTAGGTAGTTGTAGTCAGGACAAAGTTTCCATAGGAAAAGCGTTTTTGTTTTGTCAATGATGGATGTGTGTATATATATATACACATCATTGTTCTGCGGTCTCTCTACACAACCTAAAATAGAACATAGCTCAATTGCATAACTGATTATAAAAATTGTTTAGCATTTTGTTGCTCCTTTCTCAGGCTCAGCTACTTCGCATAACCTAGGAAGATTTTGATCCATCATCGAGCTCATGTCAGCTAACTGAAGGATGCTCATTTAAGATGTACATTCTAAGTTTAACATACTATTTCCTCCTACCAGCAACCAATCTGCCACAGTTTTCATGTAGTGATATTTCTAGAGCAACAAGTAGTTAAAAGCAAGACTAGTCTGGGATGGCGGAAGCCAAATAGTATAAACAAATACACTATAAACAAATGGCCTATGCTCCTGCACTGACCATGTGCCCTTCCATCCATTCCTTTTGGTTCTCCAACTCACTGCATTTCCACTGTCCTTCCCATTCTCCTCAGTTTTCATTTTCTCAAGGCATCAAAGCACTATAAAGCTGAATAAATGGAATCTTACTAGCACTATGTAAAATACTGAAAAATAACGTCAAAGGATTCATTGTAATATTTCAAATGCAGTTCTCACAAGATGTTCAAATTATTCACTTTTGGTCGCACGGGGAACGCATGAGTCAGCTGCTCTCATCTCTTCGGGGAATCAAGGAAGCACATTTTCAAGTCAGGAACATTGAGGGTGTGTTACTGATACATCGGGAGTCATTACATCACAGTTTTTATATCAGGAGCCATTACAACCCAGGTCAGTTTTCCGGTCTTTTACTTATCAGCTCTTTAATTCACAGGTACGTTTTCAGTTGTAAGTGTCCTAACCCTAAATATATAGGTGTTTGTGTGTGTGTGTGTGTGTGTGTGTGTATGTATGTATGTATGTATGTATGTATGTATGTATGTATATATATATATACACACACACACACAACCAACCCACCCACCTTCATACAGATACATTAAGTTCAGGGCACTAAAAATTGTAGGTATTTCTTAACATAAATGAAATGTAATTAAATAATTATTAAAAAACATTAATATTCGATTACATTTTAGAAATTCAAAGATAAAAATACTTTATTTTAAATAAAATATATAAAATATATATACGTTCATTAATGTGTGTATATCACAGAAGACCATACCTGGCAGGATATTCAGAGCTAATGGTGTACCACTCATTGACAACACAGTTGTTGTGCTGTTCACCCTGAAGCATACAGCTGAATCCAATTTGCAGAGATGGAGACAAGAACAGACAATTCTATATTGTAGTTGCCTTTATACCTTTGGCAAAACACAGTACATCTGAAGATGTATAGCACGCTACTATGGAGAACTGCCATTAATAGAAGAGTGTGTGTATGCCATGTGAAAATAACAGTATTACTATAAACAGGGGCGGTCCCTCCGCTATGGCGGAGGAGCGTCGCCCAGCCCCCCGCCAGCACCCTCCAAAGCATGAAAAATAAAACTATAATAAAACGGGTTTAAAACACATTTTATTATCGCTTTATTTTCCTTGTGCCCAGTCTTGGGGGCGGGGCCACAGTGACGACAGGCACTGAGAGGAGTGGTATGTGCACTCCTTTCACTGCACATGACGGTTTGGCCGGCTGTCTCAGGCCAGCCAAACCATCATGCTCAGTGAAAGTTCTCTCCAACCCAGCAATGCTGCTGGGTTGGAGAGAGCAGGCACAGACTCCCAGTCTGTCCTGGAGCTCAAACCGAGGGCGCTCAGGCCAATCCTGAAGCTGCTCTCATCCACGAGACCCCCCCCCACCCTGCTCCTTTTCCCTGACATGAGCTGCGTCCGACTATAAAAGAGTAATAAACGCTACTGCTGTAATGTTACTACAGTGAGTGTATGCAAGAAGCAAACAGTGAAAGGCTCTTTACTAATCCGAAAGGTGAAACCTGCAAACAAACCTCTAAGTGAGAATTCAGAAACCAATACAAGATGAACATTACTCTGCTTCATAATGGCGTGACTACCAACCTCACTTGATGTTGAGAACACCAACAAGCACAAGAGTGTGAAAATCCATAGAAGGTGCTTTATCTCACAAAGTTCTGCTCTGTGCAGTTTTTCACAGAGTGCCCATACACTTCCCAATGTAACCTGATTACCAAAGTGATGTCCAAGCAGAAGTTGCTTTTTTTTTTATAACAATTTTTTTTTATTAGTTCCCCATATCTTATGCTCCGTGGACAACCTCAGGCAATGTAAATTGACTTCTCAACTTGAGCGCACCAGTCCACTCTTGCTCTTCATTCTGCCAAGTACGGGGTGCAGAGGAAATTCCATTGCCGAGCAATGTCCCTCTTAGCAACCAGTGTGGCAACACCCACAAATGTACGGTAAGCCCTGGAACCACCCACCTCGTCGACCATGCCTAAGGCCACCCTGGGGGTCATATCAAGATCCTGCTCCAGGACCCCTGAGAACTCACTGCACACCCACTGCCAGTACGTGAAGTTGACCGGCCGGCGCCTCAGAACAGCAGAAGTAGGCTGGATGGGGAATCTTGCCAGCATGATACAAGCGTATCTAGGTAAGGTGGGTCGTATGGAGATAATTTAACTTAATCAGCCGGAGGCGTGTGGAGATAGCCCACATGCGCAAGGCCAACCTGGCCTCCCTCCAATCCGCCTCGTCATGCTCGCCAACCCAACCCTCCCAGCGGAGTTGCAGCTAGTCAGAACCATGTGGGGCATCAGCAATGAGATCTTGATAGACCTGGGAGATTGCGTCGCTACCAATACGACCCATCAGCAACTTCGCCACCAGGGATTAAATTCTGGTATCTCAGTGTCCGGTGGAATGTAAGCCAGGAGTGCGTGGCATAGCTGCAGATATTTATGGAATTGTGTTCCATTAAGATTGCAGCAATCTTGCAGGTCTTGGAAGGGCAAAATATTTATCCCCACCCAAACATCTCCGTGAACAGTGAAACCATTCGTGTCCCATTTATGACAGCCATCTAAGCAAGCTGAGTGGCGGTGCCAGTGTCCTCTCCACAGGGGAGTCATCCCTGTCAACTTACCATTCCAACCTAGAAATCGCAACATGGATTGCCAGCAAAGGTAGATTATGCCAGTGATATCAGGCAGGCTGCAGGGTATTGGAGCACCATATAGTATATCCAGAATGCGGTCAAAACCCAGAGAAGAGAGTTCTCCTCGGTATGCTGGATCATCCCACCCACCGCTAAGCCAATCATTAACAATGATTTATTGGGAGGGCAGGTAGCAGCATTGAAGGTCCACCATCCCTAGCCCACCATCATATGGAGACTGCCGACCGGTGAGAAAAGCTACTCGGGAGCGACCGCCCAACCAAAGAAAGGAGCGAAGGGTGGAGTTAAGCACTCGAAACCAGTTTTGGACATCGAGAGTGGAAAATGCTGAAATATCTATAGGAAGCCTGGGACAATCATAATTTTGCAGAGGGCAATATGGTCCATCAAGTGCATCGAAAGCTGTGACCACTTCTGGATTTCGTTTTTTATTTTGGACACTAGCGGGGTCAAATTGAGGTGCTTTGTGAAAGCAGGGAGCAGTGAGATATGAAACCCCAGGTACTTGGAGGAGAGACGCCGCACTGGGATGCTGTAATGCCATAGATGGGTGCGGGTGTCACCTCCAGTTGGAACAAGCAAAGACATGGAAGTGTTCACCTGGAGACCTTGACAAATAATGTGAGGATTTCGAGACCGCGGGGCCCGAAGTGAGGGGGTTAGCCATGAACAACAGAACGTTCTCGGCGTAGAGAGTGATCCTTTACTCTGGTCCTCCTTTCCAAGACCATCCGCTAAGTTGGGCATTGCAGCGGATGAGCCACGCTAAGTGCTTAGTCGCGAAGGCGAACAGTAATGGGGACAGGGGGCAACCCTGATGCATACCCCTCCGGATAGGTAAGCGATCTGACAAAGAGCTGTTGACCCGGACCTGTGAATGGGCCTGATAGTAGAGTGCACCAATAAGATGCCTCATGTAGTTTCCCAGACCAACGCATTCAAGGACAGCCTCAAGAAAGGACCAATCCACCATGTTGAACGCTTTTTCGAAATCTATAAGAAGCATCGCCAGTGGGGGATGGGGCAATCCAATCTGGAGAGTGCCACCTGGACACTTCGAATGCAGTGTCTTGTGCTGTACCCGGGCATAAAGCTGCATTGATCGCAATGGATTATGTATGGTGAGACAGGTTATAACCGGTTGGCCAGGATTCTTTGTGTAAAGCTTAATGTCGGTGTTGATCAAGGAGATAGGCCAGTATGAGGAACACTTCTCAGGGTGTGTCCCGGTTTGGGGAGAGTTACTATTGAGGTGTGCTTTAATTCAGGAGGGAATGCGCCCTGCTTGGCCACTTCATCATAGTGCTTAATCAGGAAAGGGGCCAACTCAGTGCGGAACTGGCAGTAATACTAGACCAAGAAACAGTCGGGTCCAGGCATCTTGCCAGCCGTCATGTCTGATAGGGCAGAGGAAATCGCCCCTTCAGTGATGGGCTCGTCCAGCTCACAGGCGACGGAGGGTGGTGGGATAGTAGGCAGCGGAATGTCCCGTAATAGTGGATGTTTGACCTCTTGGGGAGGACAGTGTACATGAGCATACAGGTCCTGATAGAAGGTCGCAAAAGTCGCAGAATATTGGGGGTCCGGAACAGGTGCCGACCGTCCGCTCCCTTCAGTGTGAGAGACGGTGTCATGGGTGGCAAGTCATTAGAGCAGCTTCCCTGACTTATCACACGTTTGTAAATGTAAGCATTCTTGCCCACCAGCACTGACGGGCATCCTCCATGGCAAGTCATCGTGATTGGCCCATGACTGCAGAAAGCCGCCGCACGTGACCAAGGGTGGGGCGGCCAGGGCCCGACGCTCCAAGGCGTGAACCTGGGTCTTGAGGGCCGTGATTTGTGCAACTTTGTCCCGTTCGCCCCAGCGCATGAGCCCTTTTCCACGCCTTGGATCACCACATTACCACATTACCACCTTCCCATAGGGTGGCCACCGAGGCAGCAACCCTGGTTAGTTTCAAAGTAGACCTCACTACACGAGAAGGACAAATCCCTACTCTTATATTCAAGAGCTGGGAAAAATGCTAATCAAAATTAGCTCGAAGGGGTCAAAAAAGGGAAGAAAAGAAAAAATAGAAAGTAAAAAAAAAAACGTTCTGGAAAATCCAAAAGGTTTTTATGATTGCCCTCACCCACTATGTAGTGGCATGCTTCATCATAGGGCTGCTAAAACACGGTGGTGCAGACCAACACTCGGGGTGGAGCGCATATATTTTTTTTATAAATCCAAAGAAAAACTCTGGCTGCGACATGGGAGGCTCCCCTGGAAGAGGTACGGAGGAGCAGGGACCGAAAAAAAGTCAACAAAAAAAAGTGCCCAGGAGGAGGGCAGGAACACAAGTAACAGGGTAAGTCCTCAAGCCCATATTCTGAATACAGCATGTCTCGAAGAGACAGCGCATGCGCTGCCTAGGCGCAACTTAAAAATGGAGAAAGAAGGCATGGTGTGGGCTCTCTCTGAATGTCTGCTGGTGGAACACCTTCGCCATGTGTACTCCATGGGCACTTGCAAACTTTTGTTTTGTTAATGTGTGAAGTTGCCTGTGTTACAGGTGTTGTGCCTCTCTAGAAATCGGTATCTTTGTCAAGTCTGTTGAAGCAGGTGATAGCTACATTAAAATACAGTACCCTGCCTTCCCTTAACATAACTTAAGATTTTTTTCTATAAAGTCTTTTTCTTTTAACCTGATTTAACATGTAATGCATGTATTTATTTAACACAGTCTACTGATATAACTTCTGAGCTCTATGCCTTCCTCTCTGCAGACGCCAATGCTGCCAGGTCCAAGGATCAGCTTCGGTGGGAGGAGGAATTGGGATGGCCACTTTCCAGCAAGGAATGGCAGGACATTTACTTCAGGATAATCACACAGCACACGATATGGCTAGCACGAAGTCAGCTTACAAAGTTGCCTCCTATTGGTACCTAACGCTTGCTTGAGTCCATAGTTGGAACAAGAAACCCACTGCGCTATGCTGGCGGGAATGTGGTAAAGTGGGCTCCCTTCTTTATCTTCTCTGGAACTGTTCCAAACTGGTCCGATACTGGGAGCGGATCCTGAATGATATTGATCAAGCTTTCAACACGACCATTCCCTGCTTCCCTCCATACACAATCTTGGGTCTCCCAAACCCCCTGACCTTCACCTTGTGATCTGTTAGGCACAGACAAATAGCTTTTGCTTTGAACGCGGTGCGACAGGTCCTCCTGGCACGCTGGGGCACTGAGGAGTTCCCTGATCATATAACATGGTTAAGCAAACTGTGGGTGGCGCTGGCTATGGAGCGCATGTCAATGATGATAGATAATAGAGCAGATGAATATTCAGAACGATGGGCCCTGTTCATCACGATCCTATAGAAGGAATTCAGAGAAGTTACCTGCCCAAAATACCTGCAAATCCTACGCTTAGTGCTGCAAAAGGGTAGGGAAACCACATAGGTTGCTGCCTGAAAGAATATTATCCTCATTCATTATACAGAGCTGTTAGAAATTAGGAAGGCGTCGGTTCCAGAGGTCGGTGCAGGAGTAGTCGGGCCCTTGAAGTCACACACATTGCAGATTGAACTCCTTGCGGTTGAAGTCCGGAGCGCTGGCGTCGGCAGGCGTCTGGTGCTGCGGTGCAAAGTGCAGCGGTGTGGCGTGCGATGCCCTCAGGTCGCGGTGCGAGCAGCGGCTCGATGGCGGCGTCAGATGGCATCGTCAGTGAGACTAGGGTCGCAGTGCGAAGTGATGCGGTGCTCGTCGCGGTGCTGGCAGGTCACGGTGCAAGTGGCGGCGTCGTTGCTGAGTCGCTGTCGTCGGCTGACGAACTGGAGTCGATGGCGCCGGCGTCGGTAGACCAAGGCTGCGGTGCGGGATGAGGGCGGTGCGTCGTGTAACCTTACGAGCGGTGCCCTCGAACCACGGTGCAAGCAGCGGCGTCTATTTCGGCTTGCAGCGGCGGCGGGGATACCAAGGCATCGTCGTGAGGCGATGCGGAGTGCGGTGCCCACAGGTCACGTGCGAGCAGCGGCTCGGCGGCGTCAGCAGGCGTCGTCGGTGAGACTAGGGTCGCGGTGCGGCATTGCGGCGGTGCCCTCTGCTGTGCCTTCAGGACACGGAGTCGGCAGAGGCATCGTAGACGGCGTCGGGTTGCTTTTTCTTCTGTTGCAGCACAACACACACAGTTTCCAGTGCTGAGGGCAAAAGAACTTGAAGTCTTTGCTGTTCCTGAGACTTCTTGAACGGGGGCAAGCTCAACCTCAAGCCCTTGGAGATACTCAAAGAAAAAAGTTGTAGAAAGTTCAGTCTAGTCCTTTCACTGCCCAAGACAGAAGCAGCCACTGCAGGCCACCACAGCAAAGTGGTAGTTCCTCCTCACAGCTTCTCCAGCTCTTCTTCTTGGCAGTCTTCTTGGTCCAAAAGAGTTCTAAAGTTCAGGGGTTTGGGCCCCATTTTTTATAGCCCAAAATCCTTGGAGAGTGTCTGTGCCCAGCCAGAACTAGTTCTGCCCTCTCTGGTGTGGCTTCCTGGCAGGAGGTGGAGACGGCATTGTGAGAGGCAGACCAGGCCCATTCAGGTGAAAGGAAATCTCCTCCCCCTACTCTAAATGCAGCCCAGGTCTATTCAGCCCTTTCCTGACCCACCTAGACTATCTGGAGCCACTGCTCCTCCCCCTGCCCCTGTCATCCCAAAACCAGACAGTCAATCCACAAACCCAGCAGAGGCCTACTGGATGGCTGAGCAAGAAAAATACCTACTTTCTAAAAGTGGTATTTTCAAACATAGAATGTAAAAATCACCTTCACTAAAAGATGCATCTTTAGATTCTGAGTTCAGGCATACTAAACTTTATTTCTCTACCTAGTTCCCAGGGCCAGTTATGTTTATAAGATGTTATAAAGAAACTCCCCATTCTGTCCTATGGGAACAGGTAGCCTTGCAATAGTGATAAACGAAAATGGCAGTAATTCACCATCAGGACATGCCACACACACCAGGGTATGTCCTACCTTTCACATACACTGCACCCTGCCCACAGGGGTACCTTGAGCCTACCCTAGGGGTGACTGACATGTAAGAAAAGGGAAGGTTAGGGAATGGCAAGTGGGTACACTTGCCAAGTCGACATGGAAGACCCAAACTGCACACAGGCTCTGCAATGGCAGGCCAGAGTTACATTTACAGGCTGTTTGTGTGGGTGGCACAATCCACTGCTACAGCCCACTAACAGCATTTGATTTACAGGCCCTGGCACACTCAGTGCACTTTACTAGGGACTGACACATAAATCAAATATGCCAATCATGGAAACACCAATCCATAACAGAATTTACAACAGGAGCACTTGCACTTTAACACTGATCAGCAGTGAGAAAGTGCGCAGAGACACTAAGCCAGCAAAAACAGAGTCAAAACCTGGAGGTCAGAAAGCAAAAATTCAGGGGAAACACACCAAAAGTTGCCAAGTCGAACAGATACTCTGCTTCTCCCAAGAGTTTGTGCAAATTAAATGATATGATTCTCTTGCTAGCCTGTGGAGAGTACCTGCACGTCTTACGCATGCCATTATAAAGGGTTAACCACACTAGTCTGTGTACTGGCATGCTTGAACTATTAAAGCGTACTCCTAGGAATGACTTGTATAACATAATTAACGATGTTCAACCGACTAATCTGACATGACAGACTTGGCAATTATATTTGAAAGTGTTTATTGCTTTCAGATTGAGGATAGCTTAATTATGTGGTTCCATGCGCCTCGAAAAATAGAATTAACACAGAATCAGGAGGAATGAAACATTTCCAGACACGGTGCTAATGCCTTCTGTTCAATGACAACGACTTTAATTATAGCATATTTCGGCATGGTATGCCGAGGGCAACAATATACTTTACCAAAAACAAATGTTTAATAGGCAGGAAACATCATAGGAGGAGGGTAGACCAAATTTTCTTGCTTCAGAGTAGCAGGAATGCGGAGTTGTGGGTTTTTTATTTTTTATTTTGGATCGCCCCAGGTGAACATGTCTCTGGAAACAGATAAGTGATGGCAAAGCTTTGATGTTAATAAACCCAAATGGAAGTCAAAAATCAAAGTGTGTAAATGGCGGGGTTATAAAAAGAATGATGACAGAGTTATACCCTGTAATTAGATGTAATTTGTGCTTTTGGGATAGCTATTTGTCCTGCTTGAATGAGAGGTTGTCTGATTTGTTCTGGTCTCTGTATGATCGAATTACAGTACTGCCACTTCCACTGTAAACTTAGAAAGAGATTTCAAACAACAGCACCTAATAAAATGAAACATGTTTTCAAACACCGAATGCTGATGTATTTTTTCCTGTTGTTTAGGTGTGAACTGTACATCAGTTCTGTTTGTTTCTGGTAATGGGTAATTTTGAATTGAGGGCATGGTTGGCCACCAAATCTCAATAAAGAAAAACAAAGAATAGAATTCAAAATAACAATATTCAGGTTTTTAAGTTGAAAAAATATTCCTCCTGGCACATTTCATATCTAAGGGTTCGGTTCGTTCCCTTTACTGCATGGGTGGGAAGAGGTTGCAAACATCTTCAAACTGCAGCAGAAAGCTGTGGCCAATTCGTTTTTCTCCCCCGTAAAGCCGTCTTTAACTCCTTAACTGCTGGGCCTTCCACCCCGCTACGCAGTACCCGCCCACCCCCGTGCTGAGCCGTTTTTTGGCTGTTCAGGGTAGTTTGTGCAAATGTTTTTTTCCCCCACATATGGTATCTATGCCAGACTTGTGTCCTTTATTTTCCAACATCCTGGAGATTCAAAAGGTACCCAGTGTTTGTGGATTCCCTGGAAGGGACTGAGAAAATAGACCAAATTTAGTAAAATTGTGAGTTTTTGTGAAAAATAGGAAAACTTCCTAAAACTTCCTAAAAATGGCATCAACGAACAGTTTGCTGTGCTAAAGTCACTATTTTCCCAGCTTTCAGGAACATGCAGAGATAAATCAAAAAACTGAATTTTGTACCACAGTTTTGGCCTTTTTCAAAGAGGTAGTCCATTTTTTCTATTTTTTGTGCGCTCACCCTACTTACTTCCAGTTTGTGGTGAAAACCAGTGTGAAACCCATGGGTGATCCAGGACAGCTATAGATTTCTGAAACGTAGACAAAATTCCAAATTTAGCAAGGGGTCATATTTGTAGCTCCCTCAAGGTTTTTCAAAAGAAAATAACTGTTGAAATAAAAAATATTGAAAATAAGTAGGAAAAAACGGCTATATGTGACGTTTTTCTCTGTAACTTTTTGTCATGATGGCCGATTTACATAAGCAACATACCATTACATTCGGTAGATCCTTCAGGTTGCGGGTATAGCTAGGGGGTGTGTAGGTTCTCTAAGAACCCAAGGTACACAGAGCCATCAACTGAGCTGCACCGTACAATTGTTTTTCATTGTGTACCGTCTATAGACAAATACATATGGTGAAATATGTAGAGTGAAAAATGGGTATCAAGGAAACTTGTGTATTTACTAAATGGGCACAAGATATGGAGTTTAGGAGCAGTGGTTATTTGTGAGTACCCATAACAGCATATGATTTAGAGAGAATTTTTTAAAACGTCATCTTTCTTATACACTGGTTTTCATTTGGGAGGCACAAATTCAGCGAAATCCAGTTGGTAATAAATTATCCACTATTCTGTGAGGGCGTGGCTTAGCCGGCTGCAAAATGGCCGCACTCTGAGTGGGCTCTGCCGGCCAAGCCCAACATCCTTCATAATCCTGCAGGCATTTAACTAATCGCCACCTTGAACTAGCGTCATCGCTACTCACCTGCTCCGTTGGCGTGATTTGAGACCTTTTCCGCCTTCCTGGTCCGCTGCTGGGCCGAGATCTGCCGCTGTGCGAGGCCCGGGCCTTGGCCCTGTGGCGTGCGCGGCCTTCTTGGCCCTCCAGGAGCCGACTGCGAGACTCTGACCTGGACCGGATTATCGTCCGAAGCAGCATCTCCACCCTGCGGACACTGTAGCCGGTAGGTTCGGGGGCGATTCGTGGCGGGTCTGGGGGCGTGCTCGTCGTACCGCCCGGCCTGGCCTACGCAATCCCGGGAGCCTTCACTCCTCCTCTGGCGCCCCGGGTTTAGGCCTCTGTCATCGGGACTAGCGAGGTGGGCGGTGCGCTCCCCTTGACCCCCCCCCTGCTGCGAGCGGCCCCCCGCCTGCTGCGACCTCCGGCTCCCCGATGACTGCGACTACCAGCTCCTGACTTCGCCCTCTGGAGCCCTCGCTGCGGTGATCCCGGCTGGCCGGACGCAGCGCTCCCCTGGAGCCGGCTTGGAGCTGCGGCCCCGCTTGCTGCCTATCGTCTCGACCCCTGCTGGCTCGCACGGCCACCGCGATCCGCTGCCTCCTCCCGCGAGGATTGGAGTGTAACCCCAGCGGCATCAGGCTCTCCCCCTGCATCTGACCGAGGCACGGCCTCCCGCGCTACACCGGCCGGGCTCTGCTGCCGATCCGCAACGCACCTCTGGACTTTGCACCGGTGCAACTCCTCGGCTTGTCTTCAGCCCGGAGTCTACCTGGCCACTTCTCCTCCTGTTGGCACAGCAGCCCGTCACCCGCTTCATGCTTCTCACCCCCGCTGTGCTGTGGTTCGCTGGCATCTCCCTGGACGCGTTTGTGTTGGCACTGGCTATAGTTGTTGTATCTGCTGCCTGGGGCTAATCGTCACGACCAGCCCATCCTGAGCCAGATTCGGCCCCTCCGCCCCCACTTCGAATGGTCGGTTGCCTGACTGCGGCGGACGCCTGGTTCCGGACCGCTAGCCCACCGGATCCCTTCTTCCCCCACGAGCAGCCCATCTGAGTTCTGGGCCTCCGCTTGCTGGCTGCACCTTGAGGACCCTGATCATCTTCTTCTACTTGCGGCCTCCCCTCCTGCTGTTAGGCTGCTCCATCTGCCTGCGTCCACCGGCCATGGGCAGAACCGACCCCAAGCAGCCCAAGATCGCCTTTGACCAGCGCCGCCAGACGCGCCGGGAGGGTGCCGGTGCGGACGGAGGTGACCCACTGGCCACATCCGAAATGGCGCAATCCCGCGAGGATGATCTGAAGGCCATCATGCTTAATGTTAAATCCACAGTCACCACTATAGCGACACAACTGGATCAATTGTCGGCCCGCCTGGACACGGTGAAGGCCCGGGTTGATTCCCACGATGCCCGACTCCTTCATGTTGAGACCAGGGTGTCTGACGCGGAGGACGCCGCCACCCAGGACCGCCAAAAACTGCTACAGATGGACAAGCTACTTGCTGTTATCCGCGACAAAAACGAGGATTTGGAAGCGCGCTCACGTCGATCTAATCTCCGCATTACTGTAGTGCCCGAGTCCACCAACATCTCTCACATGGAGGACTATGTGGAACAGCTGGCTCGAGAGCTCTTCGGTGACGTCCTCTCACCGGTTTTCATCGTTGAGCATGCTCACCGCTCCCTTGGCCCCCGTCCGGCCCCTGGCTTGCCGGCACGTCCCATCATTGCCAAGATATTGAACTTCAGGGACCGCGACGCCATCCTCCGGGCGGCCAGGGAAAAAGGGAACATCTGCCACCAGGGTAACAACCTCTCGTTTTACCCGGACTACACCATCACAGTTCAGGCGGCTCGCTGCAAGTTTTTACCGGCCAAACGGATCCTACAGAAACATGAGATCCCCTACTCGCTAGCGTATCCGGCTAAACTGCGTGTCAAGCAAGGCACGAAGACTCTCACCTTCCCGGACCCTAGAGAGGCACTGACGTTTGCTAAAAAACTCGACAAGTCTCACCGTTCCTCACCTGCAAATTCCCAAGTTGCTGCTGCTGATCACCTCAGTGACAATGACTGACCTATTCTCTGTCCTTTTTGGTTGTATCCCTACGATTGTTTGTTCTCCTGGTCTGTAATTCCAATTTAGATCTCTGGTTCAGGTGGCCCTTTGAGGCTGTTTGTCTTCGATGTGCAGTTCTTTTACCCTTTAAAGGTCTCTCCTACGTCTGCGTACGCTTGCGGCTTGGCCACCCTGTCTCTCTGGCAGGGGTGTATGCCGGGCGCCGCCATGCCCCCACGGGATAATTCCCATCATGGTCACGGATTCTCCCTCTCCAAGTTGTGGGTCCCTGGGGTGGGTCTGGGTGGTACCTCAGCCTGATTTGGGGGTTGGTGTGGGTGCGGGGTTGGGGGTGCTCTTGTGGTTTTTTGTTTTTTGGGTGGGCTCCAGGGGATGGGAATTTGGGGTTTGGGGTTCAAGGCTTCCTTCTGAAGCCTTGTTGTTTGTTTTTGCACAGTCGATTGCCTATGAGCTCTCTGTAATTAGGTTTCCTCTTCAGGTTAGGCTTCTTCCGGTTAAGGGGCCAGTTCTGTTTGTATCATTGGTCCATTCCAGGGATTGCGAGATATGTCTGTTTATATTATGTCGAAATGTTCCCTTGATAAACGAAATGCTCTTCTCGCACACCTCCCATTGCACCGCTCATTGGCCATACACGCAGTCTCTGCCCACTATGCCACTGCTCCCGGACATCCCCCCCTCGATCACAGCACCATGACTGACACTACACTTTGGACCTGGAACGTCCGTGGGCTGAATGACTTCCGTAAGGCACGCTTGGTACACGCCCATCTCACTCGTCACAAGGTGGACATATGCTTTTTACAAGAGACCCATCTGATGCAGCCCACTGCTACTAGACTCCTCTCCCGGCATTGGAGTGAAATCCACTCTTCCTCCTACTCCAACTATTCCCGGGGGGTGTCCATACTACTGCGCAGGGGGCTCCCATGGCAGACTTCCCAGGTGTTCACCGACCCTGGCGGGCGTTTTGTAATACTTTACGGCACCTTGCGGGCCCAGCCCCTGATACTCGCGGCAATATATGGTCCCAACTGCGACGACCCTGAGTTCTTTGCTCAAGTCTGGCATCGCATATTATCTCTTGGCCCAGCTGTTGTCCTCTGGGGGGGCGATTTTAATGTGACTTTGTCCGCCGCTCTGGACCGGTTCCCATTTCTCCCATCCACGCGCGGCCTCACTTCTTAATTCCATTCTCCTGGACAACTCACTGTACGACACGTGGTGCCATTCTCACCCCGTGGCGTGTGAGGGTACGTGTGTCACGGGTTCACGGGGCTGTTGGTCCCGGCTGGACTTATGGATCACCACCCCGGACGCACTAGTCTGGATGACCTCAGTAGACCATATGGCACGCACTCTTTCTGACCACGCTCCCGTCAGCTTATCGCTCCGTTTCCCCCATTCTCCTTGCCGCGCTTTCACATGGCGGCTCCCCCCAAACGCACTTCGCGACTCGGTATTTTGTGATGAGATACAGACCGCAATTGTGAATTACTTTGAGCTCAATGAGGGATCGGTGGATTCCCCGTCCACGCTCTGGGAAGGCTTCAAGGCAGTTATCCGCGGGGAATGTATTTCTAAACAATCCGGTGTTTTGCGCTCCCTCCATGGTACTCTGGACAAAATTGAAAGGGAGATCAAATTGTTGGACACCTCCCACGCCCAGCACCCAAACGCTGATACACTTGCCCAGATACGTGAGAAGCTTACTGAATTCTCCGACGAGGCAAATAGGGAACTGGCTTTTCTCGGTAGAGAGGCGAGAGCGTGTCGATTCGGCGAGGGCGATCGCCCCGATAAAACTTTGGCTAATCTTCTTAGTCGGCCTCGCGCAGCATCGTATATTACTGCCCTGCAAGATGGTGGGCCATCCCGCACCACCTCCCCCGAAGAAATTAAAGCTCGCTTCACCGCATTTTACACACAACTCTACACAGCCGGTTCGGTCCCGCCTCGCGATGTACTTGACCAATACGTCGACACTCTCCAACTCCTCTGGCTTGGAAATGCGCATCGGGATTACTTGGATGAACCCTTCTCTAGGGAAGAGATTCTAGCTGCCATAAACAGTATGCCGGGTGACATGGCCCCTGGCTCCGACGGCCTGCCGGCCTCTTTTTATAAGGCATTCGCCCCTATACTGATTCCACATCTTGCCGTTATGTATAATGAATCCTTTGAATCGGGCCAGTTCCCCCCCATCGCTGCGTGAAGCACTCTTAACACTACTTCTCAAGCCGGACAAGCCCCCTGAGTTGAGAGATTCCTATCGTCCCCTTTCACTTATCAACACGGACAATAAAATCTTTGCCAAGTTGCTCGCCTCCCGCTTACTCCCACTCATGCCACTCATTGCCCGCCCAGACCAATCCGGTTTTATTCCCGGCCGCGCCACTTCTCATAACCTTCGGACCATCTTCTCCGTCCTGCATCAGATCAATCCGTCGCTTCCGGCTGCTTTACTCGACGCTACCAAGGCTTTCGATACCTTGGAATGGCCTTTTTTGTTCTATCTCCTCCCCCGATTGGGTTTCAGTCAGGTCTTCATATGCAAGGTACTACTCTTATACACTCTTCCCACCGCCCGTCTCCGTATCAACGGCCAGATCTCCGAGCCCATTCCTGTCGGGCGTCTCCCCCATGCTCTTTGCTGTCGCTATGGAGCCACTTGCAGCTCGCCTCCGACAGCATCATACTCAGAGAGGCATCGGCTTCGCGGCGCGGGCTTTACTGGTCTCCATGTATGCAGACGACGTCACCCTTTATGTTCGCCACCCTCAGGAGAATCTCAGTCCTCAGTGATACGCTTTGGTGGCTATTCCGGTATCCAGGTTAACTGGAACAAATCTTTATTATTCCCTCTCACGGATGCCACGACCCCCTTTGAATCTGACTACCCTTTCGTGTGGGCTTCGGAGCCAACTAGGTATCTGGGCTTTTGGTTGAGCAGGGACGTGGATGAACTCTGGAGAGCCAACTTTGGCCGCGCTGTGGATTGGTTTGAGTCCAAGATCCCCCTTTGGAACAGACTGCCACTCTCCTTGGCTGGGCGCATAGCGATCGCCAAGATGGTGGTGCTCCCAAAATTCTTATATCTTTTCGTCAACATCCCCATCCCTCTCACTGCTCATTTCTTTCGCAAGATCCGCTCGCTGCTCATTTCCCTGGTTTGGGCGGGACGACAACCTAGGATCGCTTATAACACACTGACCCTTCTGATGTCGCGTGGTGGGTTGGGAGCCCCGGATTTCAAGCTATATGCTCTCAGCGCTCAGGCCAGTTTTCTTCATTTCTGGCTCCACCCCACTCCGTTTCAACCTCATGTGGCAGTGGAGGCTGACCTCGCTACCCCGTGGCCGCTTACAACTGCACTTTTCGCCCCGGCGAAGCTGCTACGCACTGAGATCGATACGGTCGAAACCTTGCGCTGGGCCTGGGATGGCATTCGTAAGATCTCCGGCTCGGATTTGCTCTCAGCAAACACTATGCCCATTGCCCATCACCCGCTTTCCCCCACTCCAGTCGTCGGGGATGGTTAAACACGCTGCTCGCCTCGGCCTCTCCACAATTTCGGATCTGTACCCTGGGGACACCTTTTTTCGCTTGCCCCTGACGCTGGCCCCATGGACACTCTGTTATTCTACCAGCTCCGGGCGGTTTGCAGAAAGCTTCATTCCGCCTTTCCCCAACCTCCCCCCTCGCTGACATCTCTTGATATGCTTTATGCTTCTCCCTCTCCAAAGAAATTGGTTACAAAAATTTACGCTCTTACTTTGGCGGTTTCCTCCATCTCCACCGACCGGGCGTGCACTGCATGGGGCGAGGACCTGGGAATCGAGATCTCTCAAGCAGATTGGCTGTACTGTTGCACTCAGATCAAACGCCTTTCCCCCAACTACCGCTTGCGTCTGATACACTTCAAATACATACATAGGCTATACCTCCCTCCCGCCCAACTCCATAGATTAGGCCTTGTGGCAAGTGATGGATGCTTGCGCTGGTCCGCGCCCGCGGCTGATTTTGCTCATCTTGCCTGGTTATGCCCCCGAGTCTCGGCATATTGGCAGGAGGTCTGTGCAATTATTTCCGAAATCACTTCTTCACCACTCCAGCCTGACCCCGTGATCTGCCTCTTGGGCTTCGTTAAGTTTTGTCTGGACGCTTCCCGCCGTTTGACTGCCATGCTGTTGGTTCTGGCGCGGCACAGGGTCTCCATGTGTTTGGGCCATAGGCCCGCGCCCAAGGCGCCTCTCTGGCTAGAATTCGAATCCCGCTGCCAAACCCTCCTGTCTGAGTTCTGGGATCTCCTGCCAGCCAAATCCCGTACACTGGATATATGGGGCCCACTCGTTACCTACCGCTCAAGTCGTGACCCCCAGCAATCTGCGACCTCTCCCGCTCTCCCCGCCGGCTCCCCGCCCGCGGCTGCCGCCGGGATTAGTCCAAAAGCTGTTCCCTTTCCGTCCACGGCCCTCCCATTCTCCCTGACTTCCCCCTCTGTTTGGTGCTCCCCCCCGGATCATTCGCTCCTACCCCCTCACAATGGTTTATGAAAACCCTTCATGGCATTGTCTCTAATATCACACAAATGTGCAACTATCTCTGCTGTGCTGCAATGTATTGGTGTGCCTAATCTTTTGCACTTGTGGAACTATGTAATTGTACTGTGCATTCTTATCAAATAAAGGTTTTTGAAAATTAAAAAAAAAAACTATTCTGTGCTCCCACATGTCTTCAGATAAAAATGGTACCTCACTTGCTTGGGGTTGCCTAGTGCCTGTGACAGGAAATTACCCAAAATGCAACATGTATACATCAAATTTTTCCACTCAAAAGTGACCCTTTTTTTACAAAGTGGGTAGCTGTCGATTTTGGGCCCTAGCTCCGCCGGCACCTAAGGAAACCTAGCACACTTGTAGATTTCTGAAAACTAGACACCTAGTGTAATCCAGGGTGGGGTGACTTCTGTGGCTCCTTGTTTTGTTTTATCCAGAATCCCTTGCTAACCTCAAACTTTGACTTAAAAATCAGATTTTCCTCATATTTCTGTGATTGAAAGTTCTGGAATCTGGAGAGAGCCACAAACTTCCTTCCACCCAGCATTCCCCCCCAAGTCTCCTGAAAAAATGGTACCACCTTGTGTGGGTAGGCCTAGTGCCCGCAACAGGGAACGGCCCAAAACGCACCATGGATAATTCAAATTTTTCCACTCAAAACTCACCCTTGTTTTGCAGGCTGTTTATTTTGGGCCCTAGCTTAGCCGGCACCTAGGGAAACCTAGCAGCCATGCACATTTTTTAAAACTAGACACCTTGGGAAATCCAGGGTTGTATGACTTGGATGGCTCTTATTAGGTATTTTTACCCAGAAGCTCATGCAAACGTGAAACTTTGGTAAGCAACACACATTTTCCTCACATTTCTGTGCAGGTCTGAAATCTGCATAGAGCCACAAATTGCCTACCACCCTGAGTTCTCCAAGCGACCAAAACACAAAAGGCCCTACAGCACTATGTTGAGAGAGAAGCCATAGAGGTAGCTGCGGTATTTGGGGCTGTGCTATGGCACCAATCATGCAAACCTACACACCGCAGCCTCCTTTGAAAAGTAGACAACAAGGGGATTGCACGGTGGTGTGCATTAAGGATCCTACAATGTTTTCCTACTTTCAATGCCCTACAAACTTTGCCTGAAATCACACATTTTCTTTTCCTTTCATTTCTGTGATGGAAACTTCTGGAATCTGCAGGAATCCACATAATTCATACCACCCAGCATTACCCCACTTGTGTGGCTGGGCCCAGTACCTGCAACAGGAACGGATTAAACGAGGATCAATGGAAGTCCCACAGCGGAATGTGCAGGTTTGCTAGGTTTCCCTGGGTCCCGGCTGAACAAGAACCCAAAATCTACAGCACTCATATTGAAAAAAAAAATAAATAGAAGGGTCAGTTTTGAATAGAAAAATGTGTGTCTGGGTTGCGTTATGGACCCTTTCCTGTCACATGCTCTAGGCCTACCCACACAAGTGAGGTACCATTTGTATTGAGATAATTTAGGCAATGCTGGGTGGTAGGCAATTAGCGGCGCCCCGCAGATTCCAAAACATTCCCTCACAGAAATGTGAGGAAAATGTGTGTTTTTAGGCAAAGTATGAGGTTTGCAGGCCATTAGGGGGTAAGAATACTTTATGGGATCCACAAAAAGCAGGCCACCCTGAAATCCCAAGTGTCCAATTCTCAGAAATGTACAGGACTGTAAATGTTCCTTCTGAGTCTATCCAAAACTGAAACACAAATTCATACCAGTTGGTTTCGGCACAACCAGTAGTAATGGGGTCAAAGTATCAAAACTATTAACAGTATCTGACTATTGAACCCATCACTTAGTGTTAGTGAGCTGTAAAGCCGCGTCAAGGCACCAACCACTTTACAGTCCATTCACATGCCTTTCATGCACGCCACACAATGCCATTCATACCGCCTGCCATGGATCCAACATTCACAACACTCACATCAACAAACCGTCGCCATTTAAGGGCCCATCACATTCATACTCCAACTAGACTAAAACACCAATCACACTGGCAGTCAGCCACTCATCAACTTCCTATACAAACACACCTCTTGCAAACCAGTACACCCATTCTGCCATTCCAACAGCCGCCCATTCTGCCATTCCAACAGCCGCCCATTCTGCCATTCCAACAGCCGCCCATTCTGCCATTCCAACAGCCGCCCATTCTGCCATTCCAACAGCCGCCCATTCTGCCATTCCAACAGCCGCCCATTCTGCCATTCCAACAGCCGCCCATTCTGCCATTCCAACAGCCGCCCATTCTGCCATTCCAACAGCCGCCCATTCTGCCATTCCAACAGCCGCCCATTCTGCCATTCCAACAGCCGCCCATTCTGCCATTCCAACAGCCGCCCATTCTGCCATTCCAACAGCCGCCCATTCTGCCATTCCAACAGCCGCCCATTCTGCCATTCCAACAGCCGCCCATTCTGCCATTCCAACAGCCGCCCATTCTGCCATTCCAACAGCCGCCCATTCTGCCATTCCAACAGCCGCCCATTCTGCCATTCCAACAGCCGCCCATTCTGCCATTCCAACAGCCGCCCATTCTGCCATTCCAACAGCCGCCCATTCTGCCATTCCAACAGCCGCCCATTCTGCCATTCCAACAGCCGCCCATTCTGCCATTCCAACAGCCGCCCATTCTGCCATTCCAACAGCCGCCCATTCTGCCATTCCAACAGCCGCCCATTCTGCCATTCCAACAGCCGCCCATTCTGCCATTCCAACAGCCGCCCATTCTGCCATTCCAACAGCCGCCCATTCTGCCATTCCAACAGCCGCCCATTCTGCCATTCCAACAGCCGCCCATTCTGCCATTCCAACAGCCAACCATTCTGCCATTCCAACAGCCAACCATTCTGCCATTCCAACAGCCAACCATTCTGCCATTCCAACAGCCAACCATTCTGCCATTCCAACAGCCACTCATTCTGCCATTCCAACAGCCACTCATTCTGCCATTCCAACAGCCACTCATTCTGCCATTCCAACAGCCACTCATTCTGCCATTCCAACAGCCACTCATTCTGCCATTCCAACAGCCACTCATTCCGCCAGTCGACAGTCACATTCCGCAAGTCGACAGCCACACATTCCGCCAGCCGACAGTCACATATTCCGCTAGCCACACTTTCTGTCAGTCGACAGCCACACTTTCTGTCAGTCGACAGCCACACTTTCTGTCAGTCGACAGCCACACTTTCTGTCAGCCGACAGCCTCACTTTCTGCCATCCAACAGCCACACAATCACCACTACACAAATACCGCCAGCTGTGGTTGGGTTAGTGCCTTGAACAGTTTCACTTTGACCATGAGCATCTACGTATACCTACACAAGATCACTATGAAAACAAATCTATGTTATGGTTTGACTTCCTGTCCATGTCGATCTCACCCACTGTATAATACTGCAAGGGTACCAGGTGCACCTTTATTAAAGCCTCATCGTTAAAGCCTGATTAGGATCAGAGAGAATTTTTTATTCATGCACCTTCAGCGCACTAAATCCAATTCCTTCCAGTGTGTGGAAGTAAGTTGGGGTGTGCCAGTATGAGGAATGGGCCAAAATTATATCCTCAGTGTCAGCAATTCTACCTTTGAAAATGGAGCTAAACATTCTGGGGCAGACTATACTAAGGGCCTGATTTAGATTTCGGTGCATGGGGTTACTCCGTCACAAACATGACCAATATCCCTTCTGCCCAATTACATGTGCATTAAATCCTGTTGCATTTAATTCAGCAGACAGGATATCCATCAAGCTTGTGATGGACTATCCCATCCCCAAAATCTAAACCGAGCACTAAATTCCGTAATGAGCACACCTGGAAAGACTAGGGACCTTAGGGTTTGGTGGTCAGGGTACTCAGGCAAAACATGACCAGGCCTGAAAAATCTACTCGCCCACTCACTATGGCGTGTCAGATTTGATCAGGTTGAGCTATTACTTCCTTCCGGCTAGGGAAATTAAACCAGAAAGGAACAGGTGGTCTGTTCATTCAGAAAGTGAATGAGCAATTATAACGTATTTAGACACATTTGCTGTCTGTTCAAGGACAGAGGTCAAATGTCAGTTTGTCTTTTACTAATTGCTGCTTGTCTTATCCTGAAAAATAGTGTTTACTTTTCTTTTGCTTATTACAGTTAGAGGTTTTTGTTAAATAATCTGTCTGACAATCATTGTGAAACAAAAGGCTGTTCCTTGCAATTGAAGAGTACAAATATTTCAAAATATATCAGAAATTAGGAAAGCACATTTTTTTTTGTAATTCAGAAGTGTGATGCAAACAATGATTTAAATAGGAGCAAATCAAATCAGAACACTTTACTTGGTGATATGCAAATGACAAATATTTGCAGAAACTCGATTTCTAAACATTGTACACTAAATAGTTTTATTAGTAAATCTGCATGTTAGTCAAATTGTGTGGCCATTTAAATGGAAAATCTATTGCTTGCAAGTGAGTGTGCTACAACTTCATGCTTTAGGTATGTTTTTATCAAAAGTGTTAATTTTTAAACGTGATTTGTGAAACATTCCTGACTCCGTCCTGATGACAATGCTGTTAATGAACTAAGAGGCAAGTCAGCGGTCATGTGTATCCTGTATGTGGCTAGATATGCATTATATGTGGAGCAACAATTTAGTTTGTTAAATCAAGCAACAATATTTTTTGTACTGCAGACATGCTGAACTCGAGCATTTGAAGTTGCTGTCATATGTGACAAAGAAGAAAATTGCAGCTCAGTGAATTAAAATATTTGCCCAGGATCACATAATTTTAAACCAGTTTAGGGGTCAAGAGCATTCTAATTAGGTCAAGTATATTATTTAGGTCACTAGGCCTGCAGGTCTGGTAAATAGTTTTAGATTTTTCGAGGCCTGAAGGACGCATGTCCTGTTTACCATTATAGGCATTACACTCACTGAAATACACTTGTAATACGGTGTACACAACTTCCACCACATTTGTGACAAGAGATGAAGGTGGCAAGCAGACAAAAGCAAGACCAATGTGTCCCTCTTTTCTGGAGCCAGTAAATACATGGTGGCTCAAATCTAATTTAGAAATAAAGACTTTGATTCAAATTCTCCTTACAAAATTAGATGCACTACTTTCCAAGGCTGCACAACTTATCTGTTAATGGCCCATGGAAGATTATGTATCCATGACCAGTCATTTGGACCAGATAGTAACTCCTAATCTATGTGCTCAGTCAGTTTCCAACTTCACTTTTGTGTGGTACAAAGTGAAGCAAGTTGGAAAACACAGACCAGGCTGAGATGGGCACTGGAGACAATAATATCTACTCTCCTGCATCTTTCCTTTTCGAGCACAAACTCTGCATCGGTGATATTGGCGACTGTTTTGCTCTGTTGCAGAAATGCTGTCAGCAAAGTGCCGATTCTGCAGTCTTACAAAGTCCGCAACAACAGACGAATTGGAGGCTACTGCTTCTACAGCAGTAAGGCTTTCAATAACAGACAAATGAAAGGTAAGGAAGGACATCAATCTTCCTGTGTTGGTCTGCCGATAGACTACATATGCATTGTATGTTGCCAACTGAGTACCCAACTTCTTATACCATGTGCAAGTTTTATGGTTCGCATTATATGGTTGAAGAACTTTGTCGTTTTTATCCACTCCACCCATGTACTTGTTGTAATCAAGTATACATGTGGGCTTGTGGACTTCTGCCATCTGTCCCCAAACTGTGACATGAGAAGTGCTCTCATCGTGAACTCAAGTGAGCACATGTACTTCCCGCCTGTCTGAGAATTTCACACCAAGCAGTTTGTTGCAACGCACTACTGTCTTTTTTGGAGGTTTTTGCCAACAAGCTCCTAAGGTAATCCTTTGTGGTGCTTTCTAATGTTACTGCAAGCCACAGTGCAAGCTTTGTACAGTTCACTAAACAACTGAACTCCTGTATAGGAGTTATCTGCATATAACCTTATGAAGGAGAATTTGGGCAGGTTTTCATATGATCTTCTCACGAACTCCCAATGTGAAAGGGCAATCTAAAACTCCGCGGGTGTGGGGAGGAATTTGTGGCTTGGGGGCCGACCCGCCCACTTCTAAAATATTCTCCCTGGTATCCAGTGGTCCCTGCTCATGGATCGCGGTGTTTCCAGCTATTCCTTTATACCTTTTGTGCTGCCTGGAAAAGCTGGAAAGGGCCCAGGCAGCACAAAACTAAAAACAAATATGGCTGCCAAATTTTCCCTTCCCTGGGGGGCCTTTCGCTCCGTTCCTCCTCCTCCCCCCCGTGGGGCTGATCATAACAGACAGGGAAGGGAAAACATAAATGTATATTATATGCCCCCTGGGGGGTCGACCATGGCCAGGGGGCTGACCACCCCACTTCTAAAATAACATCCCTGGTGTCTAGTGGCCCCTGATCTTGGATCGCGGTGCATTCGTGATCCGCGAGCAGGGATCAATTTGAAGAAGGTATCTCTGGAAAAGGAAAGTTCCCCCCTTTCCAGCGATGCCTCTCTCAAATTTTAAGAGGCAGGCTGGAGGGCCAAAAATCCACCAGACCCGCAGGGAGCTTCCTTCCCTGCTCCTCTTCGTGCTGTCCAGTGGGATCAGTGACGTCAGCTCGCCGCACGTCATTGATGGGCTGGGGCAGGGGTTGACACGTAAGCGATTCCGGTTTAGCCCCCTCTGATACCACCATATGGGGAAGCCTCCGGTCAGAGAACTAGAGCTTTCTCGTTTTTCTTACATTCCCCTTTTGTGTTTACCTGTTTAAATAGAACATGAAACTAGCCTATGCCTATTAATGAAAACATCCCTCTATTGTTAGAGTACAAAGAAGTTTTAATATTCACCTAGACATGCCTTCTTTCCTGGCTTGTTTGAACAAATTATTTGCACAATATTACAACAGTTTCTTTGTTTTGTCAAGGGTTTCATTGGCATGGTGGTAACATTTCTTATCGCAGTGCTGCAGCAAAGACCTTATTTTTTTACTTTAGTATTTTCAACAAAAATGGGCCCCCACAATTGCTCACTTACTTTTTCATGCTTTTTGCATTCTTTTAACTTAATATTGCATTTCTTTAATGGTTGCAAAGAGATTATATTTTTCTTTTCTGGGACTTTTTTCCAGTTGTAGCTGTTATGTGGTACATTTGAAGCCTAAGTTGGTTCTGTTTAGAGTAACTAAATTTGCACTCCTGTTACTGTAATATAGCAGTTTAGTTTTATTTGTATTAAAACTCAGTAGCGACAAAGCAGTGAGAGTTAAAGACCAATTATTGTTGCAAGGGTTTGAGAGAATTTTGGAGATGTTTTTGATGTCGCCTTAAAGGTTTTTTTGTTTTGTTCTGGCAGTATTCTCTTGTAATCAGGATGTTACGATTGTGTTCAGTTGCTATAAAAACCCCATTGCTAAATGTCTATTTCTGCTTGAATATTCACTCAGACAGTGGAAGAAATGTTACTCTGTTTCCATAAAACACTTTCTTCTTAGCAATTTTAACCTCACATGTGCAATTTGTTTGCGGTGCAATGTTCTCATTACTATTTTATAATGGACAAAGCAAGGAAAAAGTACGTTCCACTATTTATAGGTGTTATAAAGTGATGTAAGGAGAATTGTATAGTGAAGCATTCATTTTAAGGTGTTTTACTATTTAGTATGGCCCACCCGATTTGGTGAGATTAGTAGTCTTCTCCAGGGCACCAGTAACTCCTTAATGTCAATTTAACGGCCAGTACTGTTCACGAAGAACTTGATCCGAATGCTTTTGACGTTTCAGAGCATAGATTTTTTTTTTTTTCGGGAACGCACCTTACGCAGCTTGATTCCTAGAGTCATTATTGTTGAATTTTCGATTGTCAGATGCATGTAGAAATGCAGAAAACAAGCATTGATAAAGTCAGTAGGTTTTGCCTTTGGGACCTATTGGCTTTGCTAATGGTTTTAGCCATGCTGTAAAGCATCCCCGATGCTGGGCAGCATGGCTAAAAAAGAGAAGAAAAGTAAAAATGGAGGTGTGCGCTCCAAGCATGCGAACGCCTTCAAAATAACGCAAGTGCTTTATTTTTTCTTTTTGTTTACTGATTCTAGTTAGATCAATAAACAAAGTAGTGTTAGCGGGTGGAAAGGGAAGCAACACAGGAGGGGGAAGCAACATGAAGAGGGGGGTTAACAAACAAATACAGAAGCGCTAGCAGTGGAACATATCCATCTCATATCTTCAGAGAAAGCTTTAGCGTTGGTAATCTAATTCATGTTATTTGAATAGCCCCCAGTTTGTAGTGAGTGCTGCATGCAGTGCCTAACACCCTGCTACCTAACAGGTGTCACATATGTCATAGCCCAAACTGGATAACGTTCAAATTACAACCATAGAATTGCACAGGAGCACCTCCAAGCAGTAACAGCAAGGAATAACACTTTCTTGCAGAAATAACAGTCCAACAATGTATACGTGTTTTTGCAGGTTTATTTCCAAGGCTTTCAATAATCCCTAAGTTTATACAACAGACAGTCTTTAAATGTCCAGTTTCGATCGAATATTCATGCAATGTACAGCCGACATGTGTTTCGTCTGTTGCAGACTTGTTCAAGGTTGTAATGGGTATATAATACATAATGTCAATTAATCTAAACTGTGCATATATGATATCCTCATGCTGTAATAACATCAACAGGTGTCCTTCTATTCCAGCCAAAGAATACAAATAACCACACCGAATATTGATGCTTGCTGCTGTGCCTACATCTATTTTTTTATTTGCTACCACACCAATATGGTGGCGCTTTTTAATGACACACCCAAGTCTGTGTATTCTGATATTCGGAGGCAGCACACTATGCTGTTATTAGTTGATGTTCATACACCACTTTACACTTGATGATACCGCACCAATATGGCGGCGCTTTTCAATAACAAGTCCAAGTTATGTGATAGTCCTTCTGGGCACCACCGGTTGAGAAAAATAACGTATTCCTCTTGGTCTATTGGAAATGCCCATGTGTCGAAGGTGCACTTGGACATGCGGGTTGTTAGGATCAATATTTATTATCAACTTGCAGTAAACAACAATTCCATAATATGACCACCATTGGTGTGGTGGTTAGAATCTATTTTGTACATAGATGTGGTTGTTTGTATTTATCTGTACCTTGTTGTTTTATCAACATGGACCTATGCGGTATATTCGTGCGCTCTCCCTAACACATGGGGGGCACAATATTCGGTGTGGTTAGTTGTATTCTTTGGCTGGAGTCGACTGACACGTATATTTTGTTGGACTGTTTATTTCTGCACGTGTTATTCTTAGCTGTTACTGCTTGGAGCGCTCCATGCAATTCTATTGTTGCAACCTGGAGGGAGGGTTGTAATCATGAAACGCAGGATGAGGAATCAACAGGATGGCAGGGTGAAGCAATACGGGGGACACTAGTAGGGGTGGTAACACAGAGGGCACAGGGAGGGAAGGAAATGGAAAGAGGACCCGGAAGCAGAGTTAAAAAATAGATGAGTTAGTACACAGTGTAGCTGGGGACCGAAGCACATGGGCAAGAAAACAACCCTGGGGGGGTTGATGGATACATGGCCGAGCCCATCATAGGGGTGCAGGAAGAAGTGCACAGGCAGAGAAGGAGCAACACTAGTACAAAAGGGGAAAGTACACGAGGAAAACAGCTGAAAAACACATGCACTGTTGTGGAGTGCTTAAAAAGTAAAAAGTAGCGCCTGAACTGTGAGCAGTGGAGAGACGCAAGTAATGTCTAAGCCCCAGCGGAGGCACAAATTCACAAGGTGGAAGTAAAGCCCCCACAAATGAATGAGTAAGAAGCAGGCAAATAAGAATGACAATGAAGGTAAGCAATGGATGGGATCTAAACCCGTTTTAGGCTGACAATAAGTCTTGCAGCAGACAGTGCGTGAACTGTCTGGTAGGTGAGACCTAAAAATCAGCAGATTTACAAGTCTACAGTTAATTGAAGAATAGTAGGCATGAGGCATCCTGCCGAAGTAGAGGCACACCCAAAAAAGTTGTACCTTTCTGCAATTGTATTAAGAGAGAAGGCACTTTATTACATAGGTTGAAGGTCAAGTGTTAAGAATATCCACTAATTCATTAGGATATCACAAAATACAAAGGGTTTGGTAGGATTTAAGGCAGAATCTTTAGTTATTGTTTTTACTTCAGTTATTGTTCCTTTACAAGGTTCTTTCAAAACAGCCAACAGCTTCCTCAAGGCTGGGAAGATTTACATTTGTACTAAGGTATATTAATAAAATTGTGGGAATGATCAAGAATGTTAGTGGGCGCTCAAGTGTTTCACTGCAAATCATGTAACACTAATAAGAAAAAAAGGCAAGGGGTGAACACATTAAAAAAACATACTCAAGATATACCTATAATATTTATTAGCATTTACATTATTCTTTTTATGTATGCGTCTATTCAAAATCATTGCTAAATGTTATTCTCGGTGGTTGGTTTAAAATGTCTAGGGTAGAGGGAATGAAGAGGCGTGTCCTTGGCAGTAAATGGCAGTATTGTAAAAATCGGTAGGGATTTAAAGAAAGTCAAGGAAAGTGTTTAGCTTGAATATTTCATCATTGGTCTGTCTGTGAATAATATTAAAAGAGGGCTGTGTTAGAGGGCATTGTGGGATTGATTATTGACTTAGATGTAGAGCCAATAGAAGTGGAGAAGGGCTGGGGGGGTGGAATAGTGTTATAGTAGAAAGAAAGTAGCTCTCTCAGGGTTTTCTACTGAAGTGTATGAGACGCTGGCTGTCCGATCCCGTGGGTATTAGGGTCGGTGACTGGTGGGTTCTGGTGCACTCTGTTTCATCCGAATAGAGTTTCAGATAAGTTAAATAAAGAGTGATCTGAGGAAGAAAATGGTGTCCCTGCGACATTTGCAAGCTACAGCTGTAGACAAAGACTGCGGGCAGACGATTGTTGGAGGGCACCATGTTGCGTAAGTGCCTAAGTATTTATTGGGAATGTGAACGTTTTTGTGACTGTCAAATAACGAATTAGTCTGTCTTGGGCAGTCAGGTAAAGTGTTTGGGTACACAAAAAAACAATGAAATGGGTCGAAACAAAAGATTTGCTAGATGAGTAATTGTTATATTGTCTGGATAACATAGCTGGAGGTCTAGAAGATCTAGCAAAAGAGGATCTTTATGTTGGTTGCCATTTTGGGTGTACTTTAAAGATACTAAGATGTATCTACCTGTTCCCTGATCACCAAGGTTCTAATGATCTATAATTCTCTTAGTAAATATATAGAACAGAATATTGTTTCTTAGCGGCACATACTCGTGTGTCTTGTGATAGTGGAGTTGCATGTTAGTGTTGGGTGCGTGCATGTGTTGTAGTTTAAATGGGGTAGTGGATTCACTTGTGCAAAGAGACTGTAAATGGAGGCTAGACGGGGGAAAGAAAGGAGAGAGAGAGAGATGGAGCGAGAGATCGAGAGACTGACCATAAGGCCTGGCTGAAGGCAATGACTTCTGGTCAACCCCTACTGGGCACAAACAAAGGTCGCCTGGAATGTGTCTTGGTTGCTTACAGAAGGTTGGGCACAGGGGCTGGTCCTATGGCTAACCCCTCTTAACATGGCCGAAGGTAGGGTACTTGTACCTCTCGATGCTGGCATCAATTATGTCAGAGAAATATCATTAGTAATATCATTCAACATGCCATGAGTGATGTCACATGAAGTCATAAGCAGTTCATGACCAGGGTGAAAGTTATGGATAGTATACCTTCCCTTAAGTGACAAGCAAATTTCAGTGTTTTTTAACTTTTGTTTTGTAACCAGAGCTGCACTTTTAGCTATGTTCTTTTCTGTGATTTTCAGAGGTTTCTTTTAAATGTATGCTAAGGACTTATAACCACATTTAACCAGAGCTTTGCTTTAAAGTGTTGTGGTTTTTGTGAATTTCTGGACTTTTGATCATATACCACATCAAACTGCTCTTGTTACCTATTATATTTACAACCAAACCTTAAATCATTGATAACCTTCCTGATGGCATCTCAAATGGCAACATGGCTGGCTTAGACCGTGAACCATAAATAAACAAATAAAAAATAGGCACGCAACCCGCCGCATTCAACCAGTCCTGGCTACGTGCATCGGCAAGCCATATACAGCAGGAGATGGCCACAGCTGCTGCTACCAACCTGCTGGAAACCGGTGCTTATGGCAGACCCCAACACAAAACCTGCTGGGGGTGGCCAGTGACTGCTAAGTTTTTTTTTTTTTTTTGTTTTTGGTTCGTGAACTTGGTTTTTTTTTTTTTTTTTCCAAACTTAACCTTTGTTCTGCGTTTCTGTAACTTTTTTTATTCATACATGAAATTTTATTTTGTGCTGTAAACGTTTTTGACCACAAATGCTTTTTTTCAATCTTTGCTTTTAAGCAGGTACATTTTTAAGACAAGCATAAAAGTCTGATTTTTGTTATGTGCTTGTACATAGCTATTGAGATCACATGTACATTTTCTTCACAGAAGCAAATGTATTATTATTATTTTTTCGATATGTGTTGAATTTGGACAGTTGGGGATCACATTCTTCCTCGTCTGCTCGAAGAACTTCTGCAGGAATGCTTTCCCATTCCTCCAGTTCCCTAGTTTGATGATCTATTTCTGTCCAAGAGTGCACAAAGATATTTAATCATGCCGGTAGTCCTCACTGTTTCTCACTATGTCCTTTGTGGATCATCTGATCACAAAACATGCAAATAACTTCCTTGCATTCACTTTGTTTTACCCTCTCGGGTGAATGAAGAACTTCCAAGAAAATGACTCCTTTACTCTGTTTTGCTTTTCATGAAGTGGTTGGAAAACCCACCACCTTCTTCTTGGGCAGAAGGTGGTGATTGATTGCTGCAGTTGGCTCCCTCTTCATTTTGACCGCTAAATTTCTGTGACAGGTTTATGTGTCTGTTTTCTAATGTTCTGCTCTGTACACAGTGGAACAGAAAATGGTGTCTGTGTGAAAGGTAGAGGCCTACTTTCTATAGAAAGGTGGTTTGTTTTTATGTGCGCACAAAAATCGTGCTTCTCCATGAGAAAGCGTAGATTAAGTAATTTGTTTGTGTGCAAAAAATAATTTGGTCTTTTTGAACCCACGTTTTGCCATGTTTCTTCTTGTATTTTTCCCCCAAGAAATTAAAACCATAAAAAAGTAGAATGTTCTTTTCTGAACCCACTATATTAGCTTTAAATAATTAAAATATGTTGTTTGTTTTGAATGCTACTGAGGGTGAGTGAAAGGTATGGACAGGAGGAGGGATGAGTGAGTAAAAGAGCGAATGAAAGTGCTTGAAATTGGGGGAAGTGGGTGGGTGGGTGGGTGAATGTGAAAGTGAGCGAGTGAGTGAGATTAGTGAAGAATGAATTGAGTTAGAGGGAGTGAGTGAGGCATTGAGTGAGTGAGAAAGTGAGAGACCTTGTGGGAGTATGTGTGTAGTGGATATTGGCTTGCTGCGTGTGATGCACAGCGGGTGTTCGCCACAGTACCTGGCCTTGATCCAGGACCTACACCTAACCTTTGATAGTTGCTTAAACCCCACTGCGCATGGCCTTGGCAGAGGCCAGGCCCTTCACTCAAAAACTGGCCTATCAGCCCTCTGAAGCATTCATAGCTGCTCCCGCAAACCAGTAGTGGGGCATGGAGGGGGAAAGGAGGAGAAGGGGGATGGGTTAAAAAAATAAAATAAAATAAAAAGATCACTTACCGGCCGGCTGGCTGCCTGGCCGGCTGCCTCCTCTCTTCCATCCTCTCCGTCCTCTTCCAGGCTTCTGTTGGAACAGGAAGCAGGAAGCACCCAGGCTCCCCTAAGCCAATGCAATACAATGCAGATTAGTCTGAGCGCCGTGGTTCGCCTCTCAGGTGAGGAATGGGAGCCTGGACATGTTCTCCACCCAGGCCCCAGGGGCCGGCCAAACATTTATGCGCACTTGGGAGGGTGCCACCACTCCTCCCCCCTTGCTGCCCAGCCTAGCCCCACCCCACAAAACTGCCTCCTCACTGAAAAATAAAATAATAACATTGCGTTATTATCATTATTTTTCCTTTTTGCCGTGCTGAAAGACAGTGGGGCAACGCTCCTCCGCCTTAGCAGATTAGCCGCCCCTGATCTGAAGGCAGCCAACTCCTGCTGAGTATTGCTAGCCTGCCCTCCAGCCAGACCATCCACCCAACCTTGTGTGGGTGACCAACATGTGCTGCACATGACATGTCGAAATGGGGGTAGGAGCACAGGCTTGTTTCTGGCCAATCCCAGTGCTCACCGCTCCATGGGCAGCCAACCCAACGGCACATGTATAGCCTACTTTCCTGCCAGACTTTGAGCCCAACCCTCCAGGAGTGACCAACCCCCATTGCGCATTGCCTTTGACTGTGCAGTGGGCGTGGAGCCTGTCCTCTGGCCCTGCACCCCCCACACCCCACATATGCTAAGGGCTTCAGTTCCGTCAACCCGACTTTGCCTTTGTATTTTTATACGTTTTTGATTTGTTGAGCGTCTTGAAACCTGATTTGGATTTGTGGAGCTCAGCAAATTAACATCCAGGTGTCTTTAAAATGTATCCTCTTCATGCCCAATGAGAGACACTTTTTAAGTGCTAATTTCATGAAAGCTACTGAAAACATTTGTACCAAACTTCAACCTTCATTCCAAATATGTTGCAGTTTCGTGTAACCAATTTTTCTGTAGTAAAGAATGCTTTGGGAAATTTCAGTTTTGGGACCCTCGTCGTCTTTTTTTTTCTTTTTTTTCTTTTTCCTCCACTTGACAGATCTCGAAACTTGCCATGAACAACCCAAAGCGGATGTGCTTTTTTGGCTAGTTTCGTGCACATTTGTTGGACAGCACCATAATGATTGGCACGCCATAAAATGCTTTTTAAATGGAAAGTCTGACCTAACCATAACTATAAAGGCACTATTGCTGCCTGCATAATTTTATATGTATTGCTGTCTTAGGTCACAAATAATCACATTATGCATTCATTTTGTTTTTCTAATAGAGCATTTTTATTGTCTTTCTTAAACTACAACCAGTCAAAACAAAGAATGAGAGATTTAGAACGTACGGCAATGTATTTTAGGAGAAACAATTCTATGGCAGGACCGGAGGCTTCAGATTAGGCTTTTCTTTCTCCGTTTATTTTGCTCCAGCAGCTTTACCAAAGATATATAAACAACAAGAAAACTACATTTCCCATGATGCCAGGGGACAATGATAGAAAAAAAGTCCAACAGCAATGAGCCAATCCAGTGCCAGGAACACCAACAACTTCCCCCGTAGGACGCTCCGTACTCCTCTGTCTTCGCTGCTCCAGCAGCATTCAGATAAGTGTTTACCTTCTCTTCGTTTTTATGTTGAGTAAGGCATTATTTAAAGTTTTTTGAATGATTTAATGGTGCGCGCGATCTGTAGAATTGCAGCCTGACTAATGCGCGCGGTGTTTATTGCAGGTTTCTTCACGGCCGCAGGAGTGTTTCTCGCTCCTTCGCGGCCGCGTCTGTGACTGAGAGGCTCTTAGCGCGGTGCGGCCCTCCCGCCGCCAGGGGTCCGCGCGCCCGTCTGTTTCGCGCGTTACCCCCCGCGTAGCCGGCAAGTCGTTTCCTCATTTACTGTCGGAAAGAGGAGACTTGCTCGGCTGCGCCTAACGCGGGGGAAGTTACTGCTTTGTATTTAGCGCTACTAGCGCTTGGGCAAATATTCCAAAAGAGCCCCTGCCTGGAGCATAAACACCCGTGCATCGGGTAAGAGCGATCTATTTTTAAGGGGCCAGCCCAGGCAGTTCTACCCTCAAAAACAGTAGGGAGCAGGGCCCCAGGGTTCATCGCCCTTTTCAGTGCTTTGGCTGTTGATTACAGGGTTTTATTCCCTACCATATCCCCTTTTGTGTTTCTCTGCCACCATATAGCCTTGGCTATGGAGGATTATGAAGAATATTACGAGGAGGAACAGGAGGAGGTCACCTATTTACCCATAGATGATCACTTCTGTCAGGTAATGGACTCCTCTATCCTGAAGGCGGTGTCCCAAGTGGTTGCCCCACTGGAGAAGAAAATTGAATTACTTCAGGCTCAGCGCCAACAATCCCACTCTGCGTGGGAAGATGTCACGGGGTCAAAGAAACCCCTACCTCCAGGTGGGCCCTCCACTAGCGCCGAGGATCCCAAGAGGAAGCGTTCTGATGAGGGGGGTGTGGATTCAGATGCTTTTGCGCGCCTGAAAAAGGCGTTTATGGATGCTCAAAGCCCCTCAGATCCCGTTCAGTCTGCGGAGGATCTGGCGGGACCCTCTGAGCTCCTGGTTGCTTCGCCTGCGGGTGACCCAGATGAGTCCCCCCAGACCTCTGATGGGGATGGTGAATCAAGTAGACCCTGGCGCCCCACGAAAGGAAATCAGCTACCCCCTCCTGTGATCGATAGCGACATGCTTAACCCTGATGACCTCCTCCATCCTAGGTCTTCCGCGTTGGTTCCAGCTCCTAAAGTCGCCGCCTATATGGCCGCCCGATTACGAAAGCCTTTAGACCAGGATGTAAGAAGTTGCCTGAGAGCGGAATGTCCTAGGCCGGCCCTGGATGGTAAAGTGGCGGTCACGCCGGAGGTGGACCCTAAGATGGCCACTTTCCTGGCTAAATTCATTCGTGATCCCAAGAAAGGCATTGACCGCTCTTGGAGAGCGTGTCAAGATAAGCTCTTGGACACGGCGGGGCCTTTGGCGAAAATCCTGGACATGGCCGAGGACGCCAAGGCCTCGGGCACGCTCATATGCCCAGAAGCACTATCTGGTTGGCCCCAGAGGGCTATCGTTTTTCTAGGGAACGCCAATACGGCGATTTCTACTGAGAGGCGCAGGTCTCTACTTATTAAGATAGACCCTAAACTTGGGGAATTGGCCATCTTCGGAAGCTGGTCCGGTGGCAGAGGGCAATCTCTTCGGAGATCCATTCGTGAAGGAGTTGGGCAAGTTTGTAAATACCTTCAACTCTTTGGATAAAGCCCAATCTTCCATTAAGCGGATCTTCACCCCGCGTGTTTTTGGCGCAGCCAGTCGTGGCAGGGGGCACTCGACCGGCCGTCCTTACAACCGAGCCTCCTTCAAATCATCGGAACCGCGTAGAGGACAGTGGCAGGATCCAGAGAAGTTTGGTAACTTCTACCCTACCAGATCCTACCCACGGCATAGAGGTGGCAGAGGCAGGGGCAATGCCTCCTACAACAACCAACAAGGTGAGACTTCAGTTCTTGGGGGATGTCAAAATCGGGGGCAGATCAAAATATTTTCTTCCCAATTGGTCTTCTCTTACCTCGGATGCCTGGGTCTTACAAACAGTCGCAGGCTTCCAAATAGAGTTCTTCGACCTACCGACCCAACCGGTTCGACCGAAGCCCCTGTATTTTTCAAAAAGCCAGTCCGATTTAATAGACAAAGAGGTCTCGGAATTGTTACTCAAGGGAGCGATCCTCCCCGCGGCCTTGCATCCTCGAGGTTTTCTCAGCAACATTTTTCTCGTGGAGAAACAGGATGGGGGTTACCGCCCGGTTATAAACCTCAAGGAGTTCAACGAGTGGCTCGTTTACCGCCACTTCAAGATGGAGGGGATTCATCTCCTTCGGGATCTCCTACAACCGCAAGATTGGATGGTGCGTCTGGACCTGAAAGACGCTTACCTAACAATTCCAATTTTTTCCCCTCACAGGCATTTTCTGCAGTTCCAATAGAATTCGCAGGTTTTCGAGTTTGCGTCCCTTCCTTTCGGTCTGTCCTCCGCTCCGTGGTGCTTCACCAAGGTAATGAAACCAGTGGTGGAACGCCTCCAATCGGAGGGCATTCGGTTGATAATTTACCTCGACGATATACTCATATTGTATCAGTGTCCCCATCGTTTGCTCACCCAATTACAACAGGTGGTAACGCTTCTGGAGTCCCTGGGTTTTGTGGTCAACGAGTCCAAGTCCGACTTCGTTCCCTCTCAAAAGATGCAGTTCTTGGGGTTCATGATAGACTCTGTCCAAGCCACTTTATCCCTTCCGTCTCGCAAGCTTTCCAAGATTCGGCACGAATTAAGACGCACAGTGGCGAAACCCACAGTATCCTTACGACACCTAGCCAGGGTGGTGGGCCTTCTATCCTCGTCGATACAGGCCATCTTCCCAGGTCCCCTCCACTACAGGGCCCTTCAACGTCTCAGGACGTTTCACTTGCGCAAGGGTCTCCAATACTCTCAGGTTGTACCCCTCTCAGAGGAGGCCAAAACCGAACTTCAGTGGTGGATCTCCCACATGGAGGCCTGGAACGGCCGAGCCGTCTTCGGTTCTCAACCCGACCTGGTGATCGAATCAGATGCCAGCGGCTCCGGTTGGGGCGCCCGCTGTGGGGAAGTCTCTACCGGTGGAAAATGGTCCTCCTCCGAGCAAAATATGCACATCAATTGCCTGGAATTAATGGCAGGTTCTTTCGCGGTGAAATGTTGGACCAAGAATGCGGTTCAGTGCTGCATCTTGCTCAAGATGGACATTGTGGCAGCAGTACGCTACAACAACCATGGACCAGGGGGCACACGGTCCAGAGCGCTATCGGACCTTGCTCGGGATCTCTGGGAGTACTGCCTGTCCAACCAAATATCTCTATCGGCGGAACATCTCCCAGGTTCATCCAACCGGGTGGCGGATTGGTGTTCCCGTCATTGGAAGGACACCAGTCTATGGAAACTCCATGCCTCAGTCTTCCTAGAACTCCAGACTCGTTGGGGCCCCTTCTCAATAGATCTCTTTGCCTCCAGACTAGATGCCCAGTTGCGGAGGTATTACTGTTGGCGCCCGGATCCGGACGCTCTGGCGGTGGATACCTTCCTTCAGGATTGGAGCACGGAGCAGGGGTACGCTTTTCCCCCCTTCGCGATGATAATGCAGTTGACAACCCAGGTGAGGAGACAGCAGGCGGACCTGGTGGTGATTACCCCGATCTGGAGATCGCAAGCCTGGTTTCCGGTTCTGATGGAACTTTCCTGGGATTTTCCAATCCGTCTACCCCTCGGTCCTTCTCTCCTCCACGATCCTCAGGGGAACTCCCATCACCTCCTGACCACAGGCGGTCTTCATCTGATGGCTTGGCGAGTTTCCGGCAACGCTGGAAAGTGCCAGGCCTTTCGGCAGACGCTGCCTCGCTTCTTGCGAAGTCCTGGGCAGACAGCACCAGTAAGCGATATCGATCAGCTTGGTCCCGTTGGGGGAGTTGGTGCATTCGACAACAGGTGGATCCAGTGGGGGCTCCCGTTGTCTACGTCCTTAATTTCTTAGCCTCCTTAGCGAAGGAAGGTTTGGCCTATTGGTCAATTAATGCTTTTCGTTCCGCAATCTCGGCAGGCCACGATCTGGTGGATGGTCATCCTCTTGGCGAACACCCTTTGGTGTGCAAGCTTTTACGGGGCATAAGGCTATCGGTTCCTCCCGAACCTCGCTACTCCGTCCTCTGGGATGTTAATAAGGTTCTCGACTTATTTAAATCTTGGCCGTCTAATAAGTATTTATCCAGAAAGCAGATGTCGGCAAAACTTGCAACTCTTTTGTGCCTCATATCATGCCGCAGGGTTTCGGATGTACGAGCCCTGGACATTACGGGCAGGGTCTTTACTTCAGACGGAGTCACCGTTCATGTTTCTAGACGAACCAAGTCCAATTCAAGGTTAGTATCCTATCCTGCCTTTCCTGATGTCCCGAAACTATGTGTGGTCAGGGCACTTAAGGCCTATGAAGTGGCTACGATTGACATGCGTTCACAGGGCGTCAACCAACTGTTTATAGCCCTCACGAAACCACACGGGGTGGTTTCGTCCCCCACAATCGCGAGATGGGTTCGTTGGGCGATGCAGGAGGCAGGCATAGATGTTTCGCGTTTCGGAGCTCATTCCGTGCGTGGTGCGATGGCGTCTAAGGCGTTTTCCCTAGGAGCGCGGCTGGAGGATATCCTTAACGCCGCAGATTGGTCCTCTGACTCCACCTTCAAGAGGTTTTACTTCAAGCTTGTGGCCTCTCTGGTGGTGGATAAGCTTTAAACTAGCCTAATCTGAAGCCTACGGTCCTGCCATAGAATGCAAAATTTCCTAGCTATCGTAAAGGAAAGTTTCAATTCTATTAAGGACGCGGAGGTGAGGATTAGCCCGCCCTGGTACTAACGCCCTCCCAGAACACCTCCGTATCTATGGTGAGTAAAGAGTTTCATTTTTCATGGTTCCATTATTTCCTGGATGGTGTTTGATATTTTTTCTGGACTATGTTGCCAATGTTTTCCCTTTGAGATTGTACATAGGGTTTACATTTCTCAAATTTACCACTATCCTTCTTTGATTTAGGTTCGGACGCTACCAAGCAGGATTAAACGGGAGACGGCTTAATATGGTCGCAGGAAGAAAGAGGAGTACAGAGCGTCCTACGGGGGAAGTTGTTGGTGTTCCTGGCACTGGATTGGCTCATTGCTGTTGGACTTTTTTTTCTATCATTGTCCCCTGGCATCATGGGAAATGTAGTTTTCTTGTTGTTTATATATCTTTGGTAAAGCTGCTGGAGCAAAATAAACGGAGAAAGAAAAGCCTAATCCTCGCCTCCGCGTCCTTAATAAAATCGAAACTTTCCTTTACGATAGCTAGGAAATTTTGCATTCCACAGTACTTTATCATCCCGGTTTCTTGTTCTTTCATCGGGTGATGTAACAAGTGCCATGGTTTAATGTCTCTGGTATTTTAGGAGCATGCTTTCAATCTCGCGCTCATAATATTCTTGCTGTTGTCCTCTAATTTGATAATGTTTGTGTGGGCAACCTCGTTCTTCGTATATTTATTGTTCTAGAATTCAACAGAGGTCAAGCTCTGTTTCCATTTAGCAACATTGGACTATGACATCTTCAGTGATAATTAATCCCAGGCCAATTAGGACTTTTATTTATCTATTTGTATTCTCTTCATCTAGATTATTTAATAGCGCCATTTCCAAGTTATTTTATGTGACTTCTGAAAGGATACCTGCCACTCTACTCCAGTACCTCTCTGCTGTATAGAGCATCCTCAGACTGAGTGTAAATAATCTTCACTTCCTTCGCTACATATGAGACGCTGGGATGAGGGTTCGCACACAATATGCCAGAGCTTTCCTCTGATGTAATATGTGCAATGTAAATATTTAAATTGGATCAACATAGATCATGTGGAAATTGCTGTTTCTTTAAGGGCCATCAGGGCTAATTGCCAGTCATTAATTACTGCTAAATATGCTGCACGTTAGTAGGAAACAAAATCTGCCATCCCCAATCCTATGTGTATTTGTAATATTTAACCACATGAGGGGGAAGAAGGGGCCCAAGTCCGCTTACTGGTACAACCGTGAAAGCTGGTTAGCTAAAAGTGAGCTCCTAATTGCAGTAAAGAATAATTCCTGCTCAGATACAATGAGGTGTAGAGCCAGTTATAGGTGTGTTCTGGGTCTTGCTAAAAAGGAGTAGGAGAACTCCTTTTGGTCTTCTCTGCATGAAACCATGATCGTAAATGATAAATCTTTTGGAGGACTGTGACAGTCTGCCTTATTGGCCCCAAAACTGAGTTCGATTTTTGTGTTCAACCCGATGAGTGGGTGGCCCACTTTAGTAAATTGTGCACAAATAAGTGTAATGGTGAGGAGGGTGATAGAGTTTCAAGATGATGGTGTCATAGATGATTCAGATGCCCTTGCACTCTCATTAAATGAGACCTTGACTGTGATCAATTCCTGTATTCCTGCCCGTGCTCCAGGTCCGGACCTGATCCCCAATGGCCTGTACAAAGCGTACCCAGAAGTGTGGGGCCCGTATATAAATATCTTATCCAATGTCCTCCTTTCTGGATCGGATATTCCCTCCACATGGAAACTAGCAGAGATCCTTTCAATTTATAAGCAGGGGGACCGGGCAAACCCTGGGAAACTTTAGACCCATTAGCCTGATCGACTCCATCCAAAACATCTTTTGCAAGCAAGTGCCGGTACATCTGCAGGATTGGATTTCAGAAGAGGGTGTCTTGTTTGATTTGCAGGCGGGCTTTAGAGCCGTTAGCACTCTAGATCAGGTCTTTAGGTTTTCTTGTATGTATTGGAGGGAGATGTTAATCAACAAGGGCAAGCTTTTTGTTGCCTTTGTCGATTTACTCATCACTTTCAATCTGGTTCTGAAGGTGAAGCTCTGGAAGGTGTTGGAGAGAATGGGCACCCCTTCTCCCCTTTTGAATATCTTGCTAAGGCTACATGCCAATAATTGGCCCAAGTCAGATGAGGGGAGGATGGGCAGGTGACCAACCCCTTCAAGGTAGATCGTTGAGTCAGACAGGGATGCCTCCTCACGCCTACATTGTTCTTCTTTGATATCAATGTGGTGATAGAGCATTTAAGCAGGGCCGGGTGCAACACACCCAAACTTGGGGGATGGAGGATCCCGGCCCTCCTCTTCACCGATGATACCATACTGATTTTGAAGTCAACGCAGGGGCTCCAGCTACTGCTCGACCTCTTTAATTCCTACTGCGACGAGCAGGGCTTGGAGCTCATTAGCTCCTAGACCAAGTGTATGTTCTTTTCTAATCGCAAGGTGAGCCGCTGCAAAAGACGTATGCTAGTGGGTAATACCCCTTTCGACCAGGTAGCGGCCTTCGATTACTTGGGTCTGACTTACTCCTAACTTGAGTTGGGCCCCTCAGTTGGATAAGGCCCTCTTGTCCCTTATCCATCGGACTGCAAATATAGCCAAAATCCTCCGTAGGACTGGATCTAGAAGGGTAGCCCCAGCCCTTAAAATATGTTATGTTATGTTATCTAGGTATTTGTAAAGCGCGCGGCTACTCCGTGGAGTGTCCCGGCGCTGCGAAAAGACCACGTAACACAGAACCAGAGAACATCAGAAACTAAGACATGCCAGGCTAAAGTTGAAAAAGCCATGTTTTTAGTTTCTTTCTGAAGGAGAGGAGATCCTGTACCAGTCTCGGAGAGAGGGGCAGGCTATTCCATAGCCGCGAGGCCACCACTTGAAAGGATCTGCCGCCCACCCGGGAGTGCAAAAACTTAGGCGTAGACGTCAACAGCTGTGCGGAGGACCTCAAGGTCCGTTGTGGAACATAGTGCTGGATCCTTTCTCCAAGATATGGGGCCCCTATCTTATAGAAGGCCTTAGAAACCAAGACTAATGTTGTAAAGGAAATGTGGTCTGTACTGTATGGTGCGGGAGTATGGGGTATTGCGAATACTAACAGTTTAGACATTGTGGAACATAGGTTTTTGAGATCTATACTAACCCTTCCCCCAAGAACTCCCCTCACGCCAGTATATTTAAACCTAGCACAGAGAAAGATTTCGCACAAGATAGAATACAGACTTCTTACTCTCTGGCATCCGTTGTGGACTACCCTGCCCTTGAACCATATAGGGAAGGCATAAGTGACCTCATGGTCCCTCAGTGTGTAGAGAAGATCCCCTGGTCACTGCTGCAGAAACGAGGGCTGGGCAATTACTGATCTTCCCCAGAGTCGATGTGCCTGTTACCCCGAGATAGGATCAAATGCCTCTACTGGAAGTTTGTTGCCGTTGAAATTGTGACACAAAGCAAGGGAAGATGAACACTAAATGTCAATGATGCAAAGGCCTGTGCACGCTATGAGGTGACCATTTACTAAGTTGCTCCACCTCTAGCTCATAAACTATGTCTTCAATTTAGATGTGGTGCCCTTTCCATTAAAGCGTTTAGCTCTAAATGGCACGAAGAGGGCGAGGTGGATGACCAGTGTCCAGCATGCCATGGGGGTGTGGAATCATTGGAGCACATTTTATTCTTCTGTCCTTGGTATCCCAACCTCCGGGTCAAGTGGATTGTGCCCCTCTGTAAATTTTGGGCACCAGGAGGTATTTAGACACTCTTAGAATCTTACTAACCAACACAAGCAGAGTACTTGTTTGGTTTGACAAGATATCTAATGGCACTATGGTTAAGGCATACTAAGCGTCTAGATAGTGAGGTGGGTGGTTGAGCTCCTGTTTTGGGTCTATAGGCAATATCTTTACGTCATTCCAGAGTGGCAAGTAGGTCCCATATGGCCTCAAATCCACCAGGCCAAAACTATTGTAACACGTATGTCTGTGCCACACATGTTTTAACTCTCCTCTGTTTTAGGGAACGACTATAGAGTTTGTATTTATTTTTTTGCAGCTTTAACAATTTCGGGAATTAAGAAGCTACGTTTTAATATGGTTCTTAACTGTTAGAGAAATTGGCTCTGCACTGGTTACTTTATTTCAAGCAAGAATTACGATCTGTTCTTTATCTACAATTAGCTAGGTATAATAATTTGCTAAGATGCCTATTATTTTGTGTACTGCTGTCTTGTGTCACTGGATGCCTTGATTTTTTTTTTATGATGTTATAACTGCGATTTTTAATTCTGCCTTATGTAAAATTGTATTTTTACCTCAATCTTTTACTTATATATATTTTTATATATGCTGAATGTACTTTTATGATGTTAGTGATCGAAAATAAAGTTACAAATGTAAATGTAATATTTTGTCATGCTCACTCATAGGGTTTTGTTACGTCATAGGGAAGAACTAATCACGGATTAGTTTCTCAAAGAACTGTTTGGAAATTTTATGTGGGATGTTCTAGATTAGCTATAATATCGCTGGGGACTGCAATCATTTCAATTAGCCACTTCTGCCCATTAAGGATATTGTTATTGGCAAGTGCATCCAATTAGCTATATCTATGTATTATTTTTTAAGTTTCTCAATTTGAGGAGTCATGTTCCTCTCCCAGGATTTTGGGGGTTTTAAATATACCCAGGTATGTGTGTCCTCCCATTTTTACTGTCAGTGCAGCATTTGTTACTCAATAGCCCCCATATTTGAGCCCCCTGCCCCAAACAAGATACAGACTGAATTTGTTCTAGTTAATATGTAGGCCAAATTCATTAAGTAGCTATATGGTCTTTGACCTAGATCAGGCTTAGGATGTTTTATGTAAATACACGTCATCAGGATATAAAAACACCTTGCCTATGATAGGTTTCAAGCAAATCCCATTATATTCTTGTTTGCTCAGATTAGTGCGGCTAATGGTTTGATTGTGATGTCAAACAGTAGCAACCCTATTGGGTGCCTCTTGCACATGCCACAGGGGCTCGGTGTATAGGCCAGGAACGTCGAACACAGCCTCATATGGGTGTGCAGTGGAATCAGTGATTCTCAATAGAGGGAGTCAAATGCTTTCTCAAAGGCTGCCGACTGCCGAAAGGTGCAGGCTAACTGCTTTTTAAAAAAAAACTGTGTGTAATAGTTTTTATACTCTTAACTTCACTCACTGTGCTGGAATTTTATGCCTTTTTACATTACTTACTGTGTTTCAATGTGATGAATTTGAATCTGTTGTGAAGTGCTCAGGCCTACTCCACACGATCGGGGGCAGGCTCTCCATACCGAGCCCTCCCTCATAGGAAATCACCGCGAGGCCGGAAGCGGCGCATTTTGGGGCAGCGCTCTAGCTTTCCGGCTCATGGGTGAACATTTAAACGGGGCTGCAGCGCGGGCGCGCAAAAGGTGCGCCTAAGGCAAGCCCGTCCGCGTCTGGACCGCGGCCAGCGCCAGCGATGCTTCCCGCAGCTCCCCCGGCGGGCGAATATACTGGTCCAGGGACCAACTCCTAAACCTGAATGTCGGGAATTGTGACTATACATTTAAGCTTGACTGCATGGGTCCTCTCCATTAGTCGGCCTGCAACGTCTGCCTCTACTCCTTTATGCCTGATTTCCCCGTCACCTATAGTTGCTCCATCCACGAGTCCCGCCCTCACGGCTCTTGCCCGGACCCACTCTCCCCACCCCCCCTCCCCCACCATTATGGCCTGCCTGGTCAACTGCAGATCACTCCCAAGACATGCTGATGAAATCTGGCTTTCCTTGGAAGTGCACTCGTGGGATCTAATGTTCCTCACCGAAACCTGGATTAGAGATAACACAAATCTTGACTTCACACTAGCCGTCCCTGCTGGCTATCAGCTGTTTGGGGTCAACAGGGCTGGGAACAAAACCAAGGGTGGGGTGGCGGTGATTCTCCGAGTGGGCTGGGAATTCTCTTACAGAAAGATCGATAACATAGGGCCCCTGGAAGCTATGTTTTTTTCTGTTAAAATTGCTTTGGACCTCTCGATGGTAGGCATCTTAGTGTGTAGACCCCCATACTCCCCTGCCTGTCACCTGCTAGAACTATATGACATTGCAGCTGATCTTTCGCTCAGCCACGCCTGGTTCACGATCCTAGGCGATTTTAACATCCATATGGAGAACGACAACTGCACCAAAGCCAGTCAACTGGCCGAAACGTTCAATGGTCTTAACCTAACACAGCTGGTTAACGGCCCGATGCACGTAGCAGGCCATAATCTGGACCTTATTTTTACGAATAACCCCAATTTAAAAGCAGCGCCCCCTTTACCGCTCACCTGGTCTGACCACTCTCTTATACCTTTCAGCCTGGAACTGAACCACCCTATCTCCAGACCACATCAAGCCCTAGAGAAAAGGAGAATGTGGCGCAACATCACTAGTAAAAGCATGAAACCCGCACTCACAACCACACCTCTCAGGAAACCCAGACGTAGACTCAGTAAGCTTTAATAGTTGGATGACCAAAGCCTTAGACATTGTTGCCCGCTTCAGATCAACCTTCCTCCTCCAGGCAGAGACCCTCAGCCCCCTGGTTCTCCCCTGAACTTCGTGCTGCGAAAAGTCGCTGTAAAAAAATGGAGCGCGCCTGGAAACAAACGTATGACCCCACTGCCAAACTAGCATACAGGAAAGCTCCAAAAAACGTTCACAAACTTAAGCGCGACACCATGAGGGACTATTTCTCTAATCAGATCAGCTCTGCTGGCAACTCAGCGAAAACACTCTTTAAAATTGTCCAAGACTTTGTAAAGCCTGCTGCCGCTGCCAGGACGGTTCTTCCCACTGCTTCCCTCTGCATAGGTCTGTCTGACTTTTTCCAAGAGAAAAGCTATCTACAGCACCTTCACTTCCCCTTACATTACCATTGAGCCCACTATCTCGCCCGACAACAATGACATGCTAACCAAATTCCACCCGCTTTTACTTGATGACTCTCTGCAAAAACTATTAACCTACAAATCCGGGTCTCCGGGCGATCCTTGCCCGGCACAGTTCTTTAAACTCTTGGCACCATGCATCAACGCCCCATTAAATCAACTTTGGAACTCTTCCCTGAGTTCAGGAATTTTCCCTGCAGTGTGGAAACAAGCCTACCTCCTGCTGATCCTTAAAAAACTGGATGCCGACCCGGCGGAATTTAAAAACTTCAGGCCCATCTCCCGGCACCGGGTAAAATCCTCGAACAAATAGTCCAGGAGCAACTGTCCAATCATTTAGAATCTAGGAGCCCTTTCCATGACTCCCAATTTGGCTTCAGAGCTGGCTACATCACGGAGACTGCCCTCCTCGAAGTATCCGAGAGCGTACGCGAGAAGGTCGACCAGGGCTAAGCAGCCATACTTATGCTGCTCGACCTGTCCGTGGCCTTTGATATGGTTGCACACGCCATTCTTATTGACAGATTGAGACCTGGGTATTCAGTGGTCCTGTCCTGGATCCGATCCTTTCTGGTTAACCGGTCACAAGTCTTCCTCCGCCCTTTCATCTCTGCCGAGAAACCCCTGCTCTATGGGGTTCCCCAGGGATCCGCACTGAGCCCTCTTCTTTTCAACGCCTACCTCTCACCTCTGGCGGCCCTGGTTGAATCCTACGGGGTGAGGGTGGTCTCCTACGCGTATGACACCCAACTGGTGTTCTCCTTCGAGTATCAGTCAAACGATGCTTTCACTAAGTTCAGACGCTGCCTGAGTAACATCTCGGCTTGGATGACACTGAATTGCCTCAAGCTTAACTCTGATAAAACCGAGGTCCTCTTTTTCAATCAGAAGTCCCATCACCCCACGCTATGGTGGCCTCAGGAGATGAATCCTCCCCCGGTACCGGTTGACTCGGCAAGAAACCTGGGGTTCAGATACGATGATGAACTCTCCTGCAAATCCCAAATCAGGCAAGTCTCCTCCTCTTGCTTTGGGAAGCTACGCATTATACGGAAATTCCTCCACTTCCTTCCATTGGAATGTCGTAGAACTGTAGTCCACGCACTTATTACATCTCACCTGGACTACGCCAACAGTCTCTACCTGGGTCTCCCCGCCTATCTGACTCGCAGATGGTCCAGAACGCTGCGGCCAGAATGATCTGCAAGATACCTTTCCGCCACTCGATCTCCTCCCACCTGAAGAACCTGCACTGGTTACCTGTGATCAGGCACATTGAATTCAAGGCCCTGACTCTGGCGTTCAGAGCAACCAGGGGACTGGGCCCGGTGTATCTGAGAAACAGAATCCAACATTACCATCACGCCCGGACCCTGAGATCCAACCATCTGTGTCTCCTTGTCATCCCCTGTTTTCGCAAGGCAAGGACAGGCGGCAGAGCCTTCGCGGTCAAGACCGCTAAACTCTGGAATGCCCTGCCACTCTGAATCCGCTTATCGGAGACGGAACTAACCTTCCACCGTGCCCTTAAAACCTGGCTTTTCAACTACATCTAATTCCTTCCCGCTCCGATCTATTCAGTCGTCTGCCTCAGTGCCGGGACACCTCCGTTGGGGGTAGCTGCGCGCTATACAAACTCCTAAATAAATAAAATAATAAATAAAAGCTTATCTGTAAGACTGCCAGTAGCGGATGGTGTAAGGAAAATGGTATGGGGTAGCGTGGGGGGAAGTGCGGGGGGCGATGGGTTGGTAGCATGGGGGGGCTGAAATAATATTTAAAAAAAAAGAAAACGTACCCGACTGTCATCTGCTCACCGCGCTGCTCCCCGGGCTTCTCCTCTGGGCACAGTCTGAAGCTCCCAGCTTCCCCTGCGGCCAATCCCAATGCTGCTCTCACCATGAGAGTAGCGTAGGAATTGGGCAGAGCGCACTGGTTTTGCGCTCCATTGGGAGCTTGGAGCCTGTGCCTGCTGATCCCTCCACCCAGCAATACAGCTGGGTTAGAGAGATGCCAATGCCTATGACAGTTTGGCCGGCCTGAGACAGCCGACCAAACAGTCATGCGCATTGACAGCAGGGCCCACCACTCCTCCTCCCCTGCCGCAGTGCTGTGGCCCCACCCCCAAGACTCAGCCACAGGAAGAAAAATAAAATGATCTGCATTAAGATAATTTAAATTTTTGTTTGCCTCTGCGGTTAGTGGGGCGACGCTCCGACATAGCGGAGGAGCCGCCCCTGAATACTGCCAACGGTGCTGTAAGTCTCCTGGCTTGGACAAGGTAATTAGTTAAATGGCATTGGTGTATCTTGTTGAATTGGCCATGAGTCCATTTTGATCTGTGGACCAGTGTCTCATTCACTGCGCTTATTTGGTTTGCCAATATCTTAGCTACTAGTTTTATAAGAGTCACATTTCTCACTGGGCTTGCCTGGCTTTGGTATCAGTGTGATACTTGCCTCCCTCGTATCCTTGGGAATGATTGCTCCATCCTTCAATGCTGTGAATATTGCCAATAGATGTGACCCCAGGACTGCTGCATTTGCTTTGTAAAATTCGATGGCGAGGTCATTGGGGCCAGGAGTTTTCCCTGATTGCAACTGAGTAATTGCCTCTGATTTCACTTAGGGCTACTACCTGATTACCTTAACCCCTTCGCTGCTAGGCTTACCCCCCCCCCGTGCTAAGCCTTTTTTTGGCTATTTGGGGTAGTTCGCGCTTAGGCCCCTGTAACTTTTTGACCACATAAGGTATCCACGCCAAATTTGCGTCCTTTTTTTCCAACATCATGGGGACTCTAAAGGTACCCAGGGTTTGTGAATTCCCCTGGAGGGGACCCAGAAATTAGCCAAAATACAGCTAAAGTTTTTTTGGGGGGGAAAAATGGGGAAAAAAGGGCTCCGGATGAAAGCGTCTGGTTTTTCCCCTGCAAATGGTATCAAAAAAGGGGTTGTGGTGCTGAAATCACCATCTTCCCAGCTTTCAGGGACAAGCAGACTTTTGTCAGAAAACCAAAAATTTTTACACAGTTTTGGCGTTTTTCTGGGACATAGCCTATTTTTGCTATTTTTTGTGCTTTCAACCTCCTTCCAGTTAATGGTAGAATTGGGTATGAAAGCAATAATGGATCCTGGAGAGCTATACATTTTAGAAAAGTAGGCAAAATTCTGAATTCAGCAAGGGGTCATTTGTGTAGATCCCTCAAGGTTTCTTCATAGAAACTAACAGTTAAATATAGGAAAAATTGAAAATTAGGTGAAAAAAACAGCCATTTGTGTCAACGTTTTCACCTGTAACTTCTTCTAATTATGACAGCTGTATGAAAGCAATATACCGTTACATTTGCTGGACCTTTCTGGTTGTGGGGATATATAGGACTTGTAGGTTCACCAAGAACCCGACGAACCCAGAGCCAATAACTGAACAGCGTCTTGCAATGGTTTTTTATTATGTACCGGGTATATAGCAATTATTTTGGGAAAATGTATACATGGAAAAATTGGTATGATAGACACCTATGTATTTCTGAAATTGGAACAAAATATAGAGTTTAGAAACAGTAGATATTTGCACATTTCCGAAATTGGGAGTACCCATACTAGCATGAGAATTATAGGTCATTTTTCAAAATGACTTCTTTTTTACACATTGTCTTTCATTTGGAAGGCAGAAATGCATTGAAAGTCAATAGGTAATAACAGTTGCTCTACAATTCACTAAGTCTCCCGAGAAAAATGGTACCTCACTTGTGTGGGTAGGCCTCGTGCCCGCGATAGGAAACGGCCCAAAACGCAAGGTGGACACACCACATTTTCAGAGTGAAAAATGACCCTTTTTTTGCAAAGTGCCTAGCTGTAGTTTTTGAACCCTAGCTCCGCCGGCACCTAGGGAAACCTAGCAAACCTATACATTTTTGAAAACTAGACACCCGGGGGATGCTAGGGAGGTATGGCTTGCATGGATCGCCCAACGTTTTCTTACCCAGAATCCCCTGCAAACCTCAAATTTAGCTGGAAAAAAATCACTTTTTCCACACATTTTTGTGTGGAAAAGTTGTGGCATCACCGGGCTGACACAAATTTCCTACCACCCAGCGATTCCCCGGGTCTCCCGATAAAAATGGTGCATCACTCATGTGGGAGGCCCAAGTACCCGCGACGGGCAAGGGCCCAAAACGTATTGAGGCGACATCAAATTGCCTATCACAAAACGACCTGGTTTTGCAAGGGGGGTCACCTGGGTTTTTGGCCCCGTGCTCAGAGGCCAGCTAGGGAAACCTACCAAACCCACACATTTCTGAAAACTAGACACCTGGGGGATTACAGGGAGGTATGGCTTGTGTGGATCCCCCAACGTTTTCTTACCCAGAATCCCCTGCAAACCTCAAATTTAGCTGAAAAAATCACTTTTTCCACACATTTTTGTGTGGGAAAGTTGTGGCATCACCGGGCTGACACAAATTTCCTACCACCCAGCGTCCCCCCAGGTCTCCTGATAAAAATGGTGCCTCACTCATGTGGGAGGCCCAAGTACCCGCGAAGGGCAAGGGCCCAAAACGTATTGAGGCAACATCAAAATTGCCTATCAAAAAAATTTTTGGGCCCTTGCCTGTCGCGGGTACTTGGGCCTCCCACACGAGTGAGGCACCATTTTTATCGGGAGACCTGGGGGAACGCTGGGTGGTAGGAAATTTGTGTCAACCTGGTGATGCCACAACTTTCCCACACAAAAATGTGTGAAAAAGTAATTTTTCAGCTAAATTTGAGGTTTGCAGAGGATTCTGGGTAAGAAAACGTTGGGGGATCCACGCAAGCCATACCTCCCTGGAATCCCCCGGGTGTCTAGTTTTCAGAAATGTGTGGGTTTGGTAGGTTTTCCTAGATGGCCGCCGAGCCCGGGGCCAAAACTCATGGGACCCCCTTGAAAGCCAGGTTGGTTTGTGATGGGTAATTTTGATGTCGCCTCACTAGGTTTTGGGCCCTTGCCTGTCGCGGTTACTTGACCCACCCACGCGAGTGAGGTACCATTTTTATCGGGAGACCTGGGGGAATGCTGTGTAGAATGAAATTTGTGGATCCACGCAGATTCCAGAACTGTCCCACAACAGAATTGTGAGGAAAATGTGTTTTTTTTTTTTTTTACAAAGTTTGAGGTTTGCAAGGGATTCTGGGTAACCGAACCTGGTGAGAGCCAGACAAGTCATCCCATCCTGGATTCCCCTTGGTGTCTAGTTTTAAAAAATGTACAGGTTTGCTAGGTTTCCCTACGTGCCAGCTGCGCTAGGGCCCAAAATCCACAGGTAGGCACATTGCTAAAAAAAAGTCGGAGCCTAGTAGGCTTTCTGCTGCCCTGGGGGGGAATCGGGGGAAGGGGGTTCGCCCCGATATGCCCCCAAGGGGGGCAGAAAGACTGTGGCTATTTTTTGTGGGGGTGGGGGCATTGGTATGACCATTTTGGGCAGCCCGCATGCATAAAAAAAGCCAGCGTAATCGCTGGCGCCTAGTGGGCTTTCTCCCCCCCGGGGGCAGATCAGGGGCCACTGCCCCCATCTGCCCTCCCGGGGGGCAGAAAGACTGGAATTTCTCTGGGGGTGGGGTGGGGGTATGGTCATGCCCATTTTGGGCAGCCCCTACCCCTACACGAATAAAAAAAAAAATCCCTGGTTTCTAGTGGGCTTTCTGCTCCCCCGGCGGGCAGATTGGGGGCTACAGCTCCCATCTGCCTCCCGGGGGGGCAGAAAGACTCATTTTGGGGGGGAGGGCATTGGCATGCCCGTTTTGGGCAGCCCCCACCCTAATTCAAATTGCCCAAAGAAAAATCCCTGGCATCTAGTGGACTTTTTGCCCCTCCGGGGGGGCAGATTGGGGGCTACTGCCCCATCTGCCCCCCAGGGGGGGCAGAAAGGCTGTAATTTTGGCGGGGGTTGGGGGCATTGGCATGCCCGTGTTGGGCAGACCCTACCCTAATTAAAATTGCCCAAAAATAATCCCTGGCGTCTAGTGGGCTTTCTGCCCCCGGGGGGGGCAGATTGAGGGCTACTGCCCCCATATGCCCCCCAGGGGGGGCAGAAAGTCTGTAATTGTGGCGGGGGTGGGGGCATTGGCTGCCCGTTTTGGGCAGCCCCACCCAAATTACATATGGCAACAAAAAAATCCCTGGCGTCAAGTGGGCTTTCTGCCCCCCAGATGGGGCAGAAAGGCTGTAATGGTGGCGGGGGGTGGGGGCTTTGGCATGCCCATTTTGGGCAGCCCCCACCCTAATTACATATGGCAACGAAAAATCCCTGGCGTCAAGTGTGCTTTCTGCCCCCCCCGGGGGGGGCAGATTGGGGGCTACTGCCCCATCTGCCCCCAGGGGGGGCAGAAAGGCTGTAATGGTGGCGGGGGGTGGGGGCATTGGCGTGCTCGTTTCGGGCAGCCCCCACCCTAAAAACAAATGCGCAAAAAGAAATCCCTGGGGTTTAGTGGGCTTTCTGCCCCCCCCGGAGGTGGCAGAAAGGCTGTAATGGGGGTGGGGGCATTGGTGTGCCCGTTTCGGGCAGCCCCCACCCTAAAGAATATTGCGCAAAAAAAAATCCCTGGCGTCAAGTGGGCTTTCTGCCCCCCCGGGGGGGCAGAAAGGCTGTAATGGTGGCAGGGGGTGGGGGCATTGGCGTGACCGTTATGGGCAGCCCCCACCCTAAAAACAAATGCGCCAAAAAAAATCCCTGGCGTTTAGTGGGCTTTCTGCCCCCCCGGGGGGGCAGAAAGGCTGTAATGGGGGTGGGGGGGGCATTGGCGTGCCCGTTTCTGCCCCTCAGGGGGGGCAGAAAGTCTGTAATGGTGGCGGGGGGGTGGAGGCATTGGCGTGCCCGTTTCGGGCAACCCCCACCCTAAAAACAAATGCGCCCAAAAAAATCAATGGCGTTTAGTGGGCTTTCTGCCCCCCAGGGGGGGCAGAAAGACTGAATTATGGCAATTTTTTTATGGGGGGAGCGAAGGCCCTTGCCCAAGGGGCCGCTCCCCCCTCCCTGGTGTCTAGTGGGTGGATCCACTGGGGAGGGGTACCATTGGAAAGGGGAGATTCTCCCCTTTCCAATGATACCTCTCCCGTCTTTCTACGTGTTAAGGGGGCTGAGATACCCCCCTGAGCACGTAGAAAGTGAAACTAAAATGAGCCTAAAGGCTCATTTCAGTTTCGGTTTCAGTGAAATGACGTCAGCGCGACGTGCGCGCTTATCGTCATTTCACTGAAACGGGGGGGTGGCCTCGGGAGCTGGGGAAGCTCTTCCCCGGCTACAGGGGAGAAATAGAAATCCCTCTGGTGCCTGCACCAGAGGGATTTCCGGGGCCATGTGCCATGACGGCCGGGAGTCGTCATGCGCACACGAGCACCGTTGCGCACGACGGCTCCCGGCCGTCGTGCGCATGGAAGGGGTTAACAGTTGGCAACAGTGGCATATTTGGAAGTTTGGTTATGAAATGGGCTATTTAAGTGGCATCTTTTACCGAACCTTGAACGTGGGGTCTGCTGTAAATTCAGGCAAATTCCTCTGATGGTTTCTGGTTCTGTAATTTTCCAACACTCCTCCATTTCAATAGAGGATACTGCTCTAAGTACTTCCTCCTTTTTACTCAACCAGTAAATCAGTTTACCAACCTTATCCCCGATCTTATAATCTGCCCTGCAATGCCAGGCATGCCCTTTTCATTTCATTACTGGACAGTCAATGATTGTATATTTTGGCTGTTTCTTTTTCAAAGTGGAGGATTTCTGTGGCCTTCTCTCTTTAGTGTTTTTGGAGCACTTGCATGGGGCACAGGTGGAGATTTGCTAGTAGAAGGCAAAGGTGGAAAGCCTCTGTGTAAATCATCTATCTTTCTCTTTGTCCGAGGAGGCACTGATAAGGGGGGGGGGATGTCAATCCCTTCAGTGAAATTGTTTGTTTTCAGGCACTGTGGTCTGTAAGTCCAGTCAGTAAGTGCTTTCTGATGAGTTGAAGGGAACCTGTTACTTCACATGTCCAAAATAGACAATGTATTGTTTGCTTATATTTGACATTACTTTGCATTGTTTTACATATGTCCATCTATTTTTTTTTTTTTTTACTTTATTTGTAAACTTCGCACCAAAATGAGCGGTCATATACAGAATCCTTCAAGACAATATCCATTGACTTATTTCCATTTCACACATGAGAGTCCCAAGCACATAGCACAGTTGAATACACTTTACATTTTTCATGACTTCAGCAGCAGATTCAGCATCATGTACACTTAGGGTTGACACCAGCACCAACGTTTACATGCTATTGTCACCGTCAGACTCACTTGTCTGTTCTTTGCCTGGCCCCGTTGGATTCAACAATTCTCTACATAACTCTCTCCAACTTGCTATATCCTCTTCCAACTTTTCGTCCCTGCGGCAGGCTTTCATATGCAGTTCCTCCACCAAAAACCATTCTGCCATATCTCTCATCCAATTCACAAAAGAGGGGGCCCGCTCACCCATCCAGCAGATGGCAACCCTCCATTTAGCCAACACCAACGCTAGCTGTAGTAGCTTGTTGGCCATTTTCCTCTTCTTGCGCTGCGGTACCAGCCCTAGAAGGCACTGCTCAGGCATGGCCTCCAGTGCAATTCCCACCCTCCCACGGAGCCGTGCTACTACATCAATCCAGTACTGATGGACTTCTGGGCATTCCCCCGCCAAATTCATGAACCCTGTTTAGGCACCATGACATCTAGGACATTCATGTGAACGGGAGGCATTGAAGCGATGGAGCCTCGCCGGGGTCATATACACCCGTTGCAAGAAGTTATAGTGCAGCAACTTCAACCGGGCATTGCAAGACACCTTACGCGTTAGCGTACATGCTCTCACCCAGTCCCTTTCCAGCAACGGCGCCTGCAAATCCTCGTTCCTAGCATCCCACGCCCTAAGAGCTAGAGATCCCGAGTCCGCCCCCATAGCCTTGAACAATAAGACACCAATCTGCGCCCCTCTCCACATGTTGGCAATATGTCCAAGGTCTCAGTGGTCCGGGGCATAACGGGATACGTGGGCCATGTCACCATGGCCACTTCCATCAGACCAGCGTATTGCAGATATTGCCCCTGTCCCAGATCGAACCCTTCACATGCCTGCTCAAACGTAAGGTAGGTGTCATTTATATATAAATCTGCCAATACCATGCAGCCACCCTCTCTCCATGCCTGGAAAGACATGTTTTCCACCATCCTGCGCACAGGGACCAATTGCCAAATGGACAATTTCGGGTGGAAGGGAGCCCGCCCCAACACTCGTTTCACAACTTTCTGCCACAAGCAGGCCGTTTGCCTAACCACATAAGGCAGCTCTGCGCTCGTCCCAGCACCCTCCATCAAAATCATAGGGAGATCCTCTGACTGTACTCGCCCATCAAGTAAACGCTTTTCCCAGTTATCACCCTCATCCAACCACTGCACAGCATGCTGAAGGTGCGCCGCATAATAATAAAAATCAAACCTGGGCACCCCTAGCCCGCCCTCCTCATACCGTTTCAGGAGCACCTGCAGTGCAACCCTACAGTGTTTGCCTTCCCAAAACAGAGTCACCAGGAGAGAATTCAGCTGCCGAAACACTTTTGGGAGTGGATCAGGCACAACTCGTTTTGCAAGGCATATAGGCATCTTGGTAGCATTACCATCTTGGCCACCGCTATTCTGCCCATTAGGGACAGTGGCAGCGTATTCCAGAATTCCACGGAGCGCCTCAACCACCCTGTTCATATTCAGCTGGAGCAGCTTAGCATCCCCATGAGTCACCTGCACCCCTATGTATCTAAAAAGGTCAGTCTCCCATCTCAGTCCCAGGCTAGGCAACTCCCCAGCCTCACTCTCTCTCAGTCCTGCTAGGGGGAACGCCAGGGATTTGCGTCTATTTATATGCAGCCCTTAATAAATAGAAACTGGTCCATCAACCTCAGCAATTGCGGTATGGCCTCGCGCGGAGACGTAACATAGAACAACACATCATCCGCATAGAGTGAGATAAGGTGCGTACTGTGTCCCATTTGTATGCCCCAGCGTCCCAGTTCCTGTCTTGCCCATATCGCCAAGGGCTCAATGGCCAGTGCAAACAGCAGTGGTTACAGCGGACACCCCTGCCGTGTGGCCCGCCCCAACAACCACTGCACCGATCTGGTTTGAACAATACGCGCACATACTGCAGGATTTGTATATAGTAGTTTAACCCATCTACGAAAGCGTGGTCCTATCCCCAACCTTCCAAGGATTTCTAACAAGTACCCCCAATCCACCGTGTCAAACGCCTTTTCAAGGTCGATCGACACCAGCGCCATCTTCTCAGGGACCTCCTGCGTCTCATGCAGTATATGCGCCAGCCGTCGTATGTTCATAGATGTACTACGGCCCGGCTTAAAGCCGCACTGGTCCTCGGGAACTAAATGGGCCATGTGTGGTCCCAACTGTTTGGCCAGCACTTTACCTAAACTTTTTATATCTGAGTTAATCATCGTCAGGGGTCAGTAATGCCGCCGGGTCCTGCGCATCGCCACCCAGCTTTGGAATCAGACAAATTTCACCCTCCCGCATCGAGGGGGGCAACATTCCGCTATCAAATGACTCATTAAAGGTTTGCAACAAAGGCCAGACCAGTACTGCAGAATATGCCTGATAATACATATGTCCATCTATAACGGATTTCTATATTTGAGAGCATGTCAGTATTCCCAGATGTGTAGCTCCTGAGCAGTTTGTTGCTGACGGCACCATGAAGTGCTGCTCACCAGGAGATCCTTACAACCAAGTCTTTTTTTGTCAGTGATACACTGGGCAAGCATTTACTTTCTTTTAATTACGATGCTGAAGAGGCTGTGCTGCTTAATTCTCCCCTCTCTAGATGCTCTCCTTACTCTTGCTTTCAGGGGGAATGTCTAGAAGAAGCACAAAGGTTTCAAGGTCCTAGGGTCTGAGACATTAAGCCAAATAATCTTTAATGGCAGTTTGCCATGCCTAAAAGGATACTCTGTTTTTCTGAATTCCCCATTGGAGTAAAGAGCTGGAGAAATTAAGTGGCTGCTCACATGCAGACCATCTTAGGAGAGCTTAAGATCAAGACCAGATGTCTCTGCTCCTCCTGCCTTCCACCTTTTAGCAGTGTACCTGCCTCTCTGTCTCAGTATTGCCAGTGCTGATGCCTTCTCCTTTGTGAGGAGACCCGTCAGTGGAAATTCGGTTTGGATAAACACAGCAGGTCTGACTCCAATGAAGTGACTGTGGTCAGTGAGCTACAGCCCATTTAACCAGTGTGTGGCAAAAAACATGCATTGTACTTAAAATAATATTATTGCGTTTATGAAGTGTGTATATTAGCAGCTTCATGAAAAACAGTGCAGTGTGTTGACTGTGGCACTATAGAGAAACTGCAAAAGTATGATAACTGGGATATTATTAAATTAGATTGTGCATACCGATGACACTGTGAAAGATTACAATGTGCACTAACAGCAGAATTATGGAAAGCTGTAAACTGATAGCTGAGATCTTTCTTTTAAATAGGTAAGGGTTAATTGCTGTACAGCAACAAAAATGGCATAGTGTACCAGCTGGAGAATTATGGAACCTCTAAGGTTTTGCTAATGGGAGCATAATGTAACCTGTTAACTGAAACAGTGGGAAATTCTAGGTATTTTGACTGTATCCACTTTTTATTTGACTCTTTACACCCCTAGAATTCTCATCTGTGCTGTGACCTGCTAAACAAAACTGTCACATTTACTCTTATATAATAGTATTTGTTGGTCCTTCCAGTACAACTCCCTCTATTGTGGGAATGGCCTATGTGTATGTCTGGGTCTCAGACTGACACTAGGGAATAATTTCATATTATTATCTAGCCCTTATCTCTGATTCCTGTGGTGTTCTTAGGTCTTTCAGTGATTTTCCTAAAAGGCCATCATGGAATTAGCAAAGTCTGTTCAACAGTGCCTTTTGTGAAAGTAGAGAATGTGAAGTAATGCTTCATGGAAATTTGCTAAGTGTGGAAACTGGGGAGTTATTTAAAACTGCAAAGTGTACTAAGAACCCAGTGTAAATGTTCCAGGCTATTGTGGTATAATATGCCACGGTACATTCCAGACCATCCTTGGGTAGAACACTGTTCATTCCCCATACTCCCAGAAAGTTGTCTTTGTATCCAACCATATTTTGGCCAGTGTTAATAAATAGTTTTCATCTAGATTTATTATAAGGTACATGGGACACTCACAGGGGAGATCAGTAACTCTGCCTATGGAATACTTCTTAATGATAGGACTAGAGAATCAACCTCGCATTGCAGCGTCCTAACTGTGAAAAGCCACCCTTGGACATTGTTGCCACCAGAAAAGTTCACTGGAGACCCTCAATTTTCCCTTTCATCCTGTAAGTTTTGACTAATGTTGCTTGCACAATATGCTTAAAATGTATAATTTAAGACTAAGGTCCTTATTATGAGTTGCCTTGTGAAGATTGCGATATTCATTGCACACGATGAAATCCATCATTGCTGGGGTCGGAATTAATCGGGGGCAATAAATAGCATCTCTTAGGTTTTGGGGAAATAAAGTGCAGATTTTGGTGCTTACTGTAATAAAATGTGTAAGTTCTGGTAATTACAGTGTCTGTTTTTCCTGTTAAATTGCGGCAGGTTTGACCTGCTAAATGTTTTTACATGGTATGATAACTTTATTGCACCCAGAAATGATCAAATGCGATACATTCATATAGCTTGCAATTCCAGCCTTACACAAACAGGGATTGCACAAGATGTGGAATTATCTGGGCCACTCTTCACGAAGTCCTAAATGTCTGAAAAGCTTGTAGTGATAAAGTGCCCCAAGCCTGTTTTCTAAATTGTTTTCAGATCCCAAATGTTTCAGTATTTACCAGATTTCCTGGCACAATGTTATTTAACATTTGCCATTATTGCTTAACTAGTTCTTTAGAAGAACCCCTGTCTTTGGTAAATTGTTCTTTAGATCCAGTCTGATTGTGGTAATCATCACTGGATGATAATATGCTTTAAATGCACAATGCACTAATAAATCCCTTTCGCCAAAATATTTTTGATTAACGCAAAATTAAGTGCATTATTTATGCATAATGAGTTCTTTACCATACTAATTAATTTTTGTGTTCTTTAACAGTACATACGAGCATATTATACATTCTGCTATGGTTCAGATGTTGCTCACCATTTCGACTGACACTGAAATGTTGCTAATTACTCGAAAAAGGTTAGGGACCCCTTGTGTATGTTATTTAAATTCAGTAACCGAATTGCACTTGTCCCATTTCAGTTGTCTGTTCAGTGGGTTTTGTATCACGGTAAATATGTAGCATTACTTTCACTGCTTTGTTCCACAAATAAAATTGGTTACTATGCTCAGAGTGAGGTGCTTGGTGGCCGGGTATGCATATTACTGCGATAGATAGGTGACATAAACGGTGAAGCATATGGCTAGGGATGGTAATTGGTAATGAGAGCCCTACCAGGTGGTTTGGTAGGGTTTGCCATCTGGTATTTCTCAAGCCCTGTGAACCCAGAGTCACTTAATAGTGATGAAAGGTTGACTTCAACAGTTTAGTTTTGAAGCATTTTCTCATAAACCTGTGCTTGACCTGTGCTCTCAAAGGTGGGTTAACTTTTTTCTGGGCACAGGGGTATTGTCTCTTGAGGGATTTACTCTGTGTTTCAGCTGCATTTACTGACAGGCTGAAGGATTTTCACTTGGACATAGCTGGAGTCCATTTTTTTAGGTTTCTGGGGTATTCATCCTTCATGCCGGCTACTCTGGGCACCACCAATGGCCAGCATAGCATTTGTGGTAGGTTTTGAGTGTTCCCATTTCTTCGAATTGAGACACTATCCATTGGTTTGTTTGTTAATCCTCCGCAGTGTGTCTGGGTGCTTTTTAGAGACTCCTGGGTACTTTTATGCTACAATAATTCAGGCTTGCCATGAATAGGCTGGAGGTCAACTACACCTGAAAATTGTTTTGCAGGGAATGTTTTCCTTTCCCTGGATAGTTTGAGGTATGTGCCTTTAACTTGAGCTGTAAAATGGAAGAGTTAGTAATTTTGTCTTTTCAAGATACCCACCAATAGAATCATGGCAACAATATGCAGCAAAAAGACGGTAGAAGAGTATGTGTTCCAGAAGCATGAAACAAGATGAGCTGTTATCGGAGCCCCAGCACATCCTCTACATATTATGGAGCGAGCTGGAAAATTCACACTTCCATTAGACCTTTTTAGGTCGAGCCTCGAGTAGCGCGCAAGCGTTGCTCTGCGAGACATTAAGTTGGGGCTTTTGAAAGCTGACCAGACGCTCGTGCGTCATGGCCTTTTCCCTGCGGTTACGCGCGCGGCAGACATCTGTTTCCAATTATCGTGCCCAGACGCGGGCGCGGTAATTGGAACACATGCCGGCCGTGCGGGGAAAGGCCATGACGCACGAGCGTCTGGTCAGCTTTCAAAAGCCCAGGCTGCCGCGCTCGCTCGCCCCCGCTCCTCTCTTGTTTTTATCGTGTTCAACGCAATGATGGGCAAGTTTCCTCTTAGGATCCCCCGAGCAGTAGTGACTGAGAAGAAACTGCCCCGCGGAGACCATATCAGGCCCAAGTCCGACAATTGTCAATGCGGACTTCCTGCCCTCTGTAAATATTCCTTCGGGAATACTGCCAAACCAGTCCGATCAAGCAAGGCCTGTATATTTATTAAAACACCAGTCTACTTCCCGCAGTAAAAAGAATAGATTTATCAGCACATTTTGGCTGAAAACCTGTGGCAGGTGCCAAACCAAACTCGAAGAAACCCCCAGCCAGAGGATTGGCTTACAATCACTGATGCAGACGTTTCCGAATGGAAAACGACCTCTTTTGCAAATCTGATCCTAATTAAATATAGTATATTATTAGCTCGCAACATTTTCAGTTGGGATTGAGGCAGAAAACACCAGCAACACAAAATATACGATTACTTGCATATTACGCCTTCTAACCGCTAGATGGTGCCAGAGCAATATTTTTATTTTTAAATCTGCGCGTTCATGTTAGGAAACACGAGAGCAGGCTTTCACTGCGTTTTATCAAGAGAAGCTGGTAAATGAAACAGTTAGTGGCACAACTCGATGCGTCTTTAAAGATAAGCCATATCATATCATTGTACAATGGGATTTTTGGCTGCGGTCGTTCTATAACAGCTCAACCGAAGTGAAAAAGTAGCCATACCAGTGCGATATGACGCCACACGGACATCTACGATTGCAATTTTTTATATTTTCCCTCTCCCCTCCTTACCACTGCCTCTTTTTTTCCTACTTCTTCTATCATCAACAGTCTCTTTTTCGTTCTCCTAACCTCTAGACCCTCTCTTTTTCCCATTTCTGATTTTCTACCCTCTTTCTCCACCTTTCTCGACTGCTCCTTTTCTCTCCATTAACCATCTTTCATTCTTCCCTTCTCGTATCCTCCTACCCTCTCGCAATTTTACTGGTTACTCTTCCTTAAACTGCACAATCTTTCCCCATTTTCTTCTCTTCCTGTCCTCAGTTTTCTTCATCTCAAACTTCTTCTTTCTTGTCAATAGTGCCAGAGCTGCTGCTCTCTTCTGCTGCTTCTACGTTTCCTTCTTTTCTTTCCTCTTTCCGCCTCATGGCCTTCTCCTCCCAACCTATTTTCACTCCCCCTCTTCTACTTGAAGTTGATTGGTGTATAGACCCTTTGCCAGAGAAAGAGCTTTATGTATGCCTTTTAATGCATACTATCTTCATTGTAGGCCGAGAGGCTTTGGTTATAACACACATAAAGCGTTTTTAGATTTTGCCTGGCACACTGCAGCCAACTGGCTTTAGGGCTGCCCTGCAGAGCACATTTCCGTGGCTGAGCCAGACAGACGTCGATGGACAGAGGCGGGCATGGGGCACCCTATGGTAGTGCACTGAGCAGGGGTCCTGTGTTGCTGCCCACTGTGCACATGCATAGCTTGCGCAGGTCTTCATCCCAGCTCCCCTGCGACAGTTCTCCTGTCCAGCTTACCCGCAGTCCGCCTGCTACCCTCTGCTGCCTGTCTACTTGCTGCCCTCTGTTTGTGCCTCCTCTGCTCGTTTCTTGCTCCGTTTTGCCTTTTCTGGTCGTTTTTATGCCCTCTGTTTTGCCTGTTTCTGCTCGGTTCTCTGCTCTCAGTTTTGCCTTTTCTGCTCGTTTTGATGCCCTCTGGCACATAGAACCTAGCTACCCACAGCCAAGAGACTAACATTTACCTTTACATTCCACGTTGTTTTTTATGAATGCTTCTTACTTTTTTAGGTCTCACCTGAGCCAGCGCATGCGCTTCTCTGGCGAGACATTTAGTGAGTGGGCTTTAAAAAGCCGACCACAGCTTTTTGTGTGGCCTAGAGCGTGCGGTTACGCGCACAGTTACGAGCAGAGGCGCCATCTGGCTTTCCTCTCTCGTCATGGGCACGCGCGCACGTACCACTCGCGTGCTTGTTTTCTGATGTTTATTCTCTCTGGCTTTTCTATTGCTAGCATGTGCCTTCATATGTAGATATATTTATCCACATTGGTAGCAATACTTCTTTTCTTTGAAGAGACAGTCCTTTTCTTTTATCTGGCTTTTGTGTTCCCGTGATCGGAGTTTCCGAGATCTCAATCTGTTTCCTTGTTCTCTACACATTTTTCTCATTGCTTGCTCTTTTAGGCCGAATGCCCTTTCTCTTTTGCCTGCTCCTGTCCCCGGTGCTCACGTTGCCGGTGCTCCCGATCCCCACGCTCCTGCTCCCGGTGCAGTTCTCTCTCCCTGAGTTACTCCTTCCAGTGTCTGCTCCCGGTGGTGCGGCTCCGGTGCTCACGGGGACAGGGGGCATGTGCTACCCGGCCTCCTGTCTCTCCTCCCCGGCCTGTCTGAGCGCCTCTCACCGCCAGCAGCTGCACCGCCCCTCCGCCTCCCTCCCCTCTCCCTCCTAATCTCCCAGTTACTTCCCTTAGCCTCGGCGCCCTCCTCTTCATTTTCGTTCTTCCTCCTGTCTGTTATCACCTCTCCCGTCTCGCCTCACCTTTATCCCCGACATCTACAGTCTATTTTTTTCTGTCTCCCTTCAACGTCTGTCCGCAATTTTTCTGCCACTCTTTGTCTCTCCTCACTTTTGTCTCTCCTCACTGCCCGGATCCTTCATTGCACCCCTCGTCTATTCCCACTTATCCTCACCCCACATGTCTCTTCTCAGGACACCTATATCCCCTCTCGCCTCCTGACTCTTTTCCTCCTTGTCTCCCAATTTTTCACCGCCCCGCCGCCTCCCTCCCCTCTCCCTCCTAATCTCCCAGTTACTTCCCTTAGACTCAGCGCCCTCCTCTTTATTTTCGTTCTTCCTCCTGTCTGTTATCACCCCTCCCGTCTCGCCTCACCTTTATCCCCGACATCTACAGTCTATTTTTTTCTGTCTCCCTTCAACGTCTGTCCGCAATTTTTCCGCCACTCTTTGTCTCTCCTCACTTTTGTCTCTCGTCACTCCCCGGATCCTTCATTGCACCCCTCGTCTATTCCCACTTATCCTCACCCCACATGTCTCTTCTCAGGACACCTATATCCCCTCTCGCCTCCTGACTCTTTTCCTCCTTGTCTCCCAATTTTTCACGTTTCTCCGCCATTTATCTTGACCTTCCTCCTGTCTCTTTCCCTGTCCCTTTCACGCCTTCTGTCTCTTTTCAACCGTCATTTCTCTTTCACTCCTCCTGTCTCTCCTCACCCCTTCCTTCTCTTCCAACTCATGTCTCCCATCATCCCGTTTCCCGTCTCCCTGCACTTCTGTCTCGCATCACTCCTGCGACACGTATGCTTGTTTCCCCTCACTGTCCTGTCTCTGTTCAGTACTCCAGCCTCCCCACCACAGATGTTCATCTTTTTTTTATTTTTTTCACACCTTGTTCGCATCTGTCTCTATTCTGTTCTGTTGCACAACAGAATCAAGGTGTGTTGACTGAAGCATTTCTACAGTCCTTCATGCAACCGTGGAGGAACTGACATAGTTTCTGAGTGTTGAGTAAGAGACTTCTCTGCTTCTTGCACTGAGGAAAACAAGAAGGTGATGGATGGAAGGCTTGGATTAATCTCAGCCACTGGTAATTACTCTCACATTGTTGCCCACTGTGACACCTCAGACAGGAACCAGCCATATGCAAATTCAGCCTTGGTCCTGCTCCAAAAGTAACTGTCCAGACTAAACTGCCCAGCCTGGTCCCCTCGGAATGAAAACACAAGCAGCCCCACAGCAGTTTTGGCCTCGTCGACGAGGTATAGCTTGAGTTGTGTGGCACAAGGTGCAAGGGACCCACGTCTGGGCACACTGGACGCGCTTAGGGCATCACAATAAGGAAAACAAAAAAAATTATAGGGGAGGATGTTTGAGTTAATCTCAACCAGTGCGAATTTCTCCAGGCTGCATTCCAGTCCATCTTTTTTTGTCCACCACAGATGGGCATCAGCCAGTGGCTGGGATTAATGTAAGCATTTCACTCGTGATCTTTTTGATTTCTTCACTGCAACGCCCTAAGTGTGACAGGAATATCTAGATGTGGCTCTAGGGCTAACTATGCCATAGAACTCAGGTTATGCATCACTGACGAGGCCTAAGTAGACCTTTGATGTTCAGTTGAGTGCTTCCTGAAGCCGTCCCCTCTCAACCCCCAGCCCTGCATTTGCCTTTGTGACCGTCTTTCTCATTCTATATTTTTCCCTTGTTTTAAAAAAGCGCCTAAGCGAATACTCTCATCTGCCAATTGAGAAAACATGTTCAGGGCATCTCTCAAGTTATTAGTGTAACATTTTTATTAAAAAAGGGTAAGCATAGGGCTTTATAAATTTGCAATACTGGGAAGAAGGCACCTCCACCCCTGGGTTGTGGTAGGCTAAATAAAGTACCAGTAGATTTTGATAGTTTTAGCCTGCGGTGTGCCATTTGTAGGGCCCACAAATCAGTAGCAGCAAATGTTAGACCCAAATAAAAACAAGCATTGGCATAGCCAATAGGTCTCGCCTTTGGGAGCTTATAAGTGTTTAGGCATGCAACAGTTGATGTTGTTGCACCAAGCATATTGTGCTGCATAACTAAATACTTATAAGGTCCCAAAAGCGAGACCTATTGGCTATGCCAATGCTTGTTTGTATAGTGAACAGGTACCAGGGAGAGAACATTTGAGGTCCTTGTCAACAGGGCCAGGTAGTAAAATAACCTGATTAAGATCTCCCTTAAAGGAAAATACCTGGTTGAGTTCTACATTTTTGTTATTTTTCCTTAGCTCATTCTTTTTTTTCATTTCCCATTTAACTTAACAGATATACGTGTATTGTGCAGGTTCACGTCAGCCCGGCCCCCAAGCTCTCTTGACACTATTTTCATATAGCAAATGTTTGCTGTTACGTAATTCAGTGGTAGGGATTTGATCAACCTCTGAAGGAGGAAAAGGAGAGTGGACGTGGCCAGAGTTGAACCTCTGACTGCGCAAGGAGGGGTCATACTCAGTCCCCAGGAGTGGATGCAGTGGTTCACTTAGGTACTAGAATTGACAGTTGGAGTTGTGCTACAGCTTTAGGCAGCACACCTCACCGAGGAAATCGGTGTAATATAAATTGTTCTCTTTTGGGTGGGAATTCTAGATTAAGATAGTGTCATTGCCTGTATTCCCTTGATAGGCTAAACTAGAGGCCTCTATAAACTCAGTGCCACTGTTCCGATTTCATTTATTTAGGTCTGATTTTGGCCATAGAGTTTGTCTGTATTTGCAGTACTGCATTCTACTTCCAGGCCAAAAACCCACTTTTACATTGTACTCCTGTGGACATTGCTTTTTATAATCTTTACTAAGTCCTATCAATGCACTGTTTTGTAATATTTTAAACCTATCCAGTTTGCGTTTTTTTAACAAGCATTGGCAAAGCTATTAGATCTTGCCTTTTTGCCCTATTGATTTTACCAGGGATATCTGTGGATGCTGTTCTTCATTGGCAAAAGGAAAAGTGTGATGTTTTGAAAGCATGCATGTATTATGATTGTATAATGGCCAGTGAGATGATGTATGTGCGCACAAATGTGATCACGTAGCCGCCATTTTGTTTATTTTTTTTTAAATTTACTGTTCAAAGATGATGAAAGTTAGTCTTGCAGCGATAAATCAAATCAATTTAAACATTTACACAAAAGCATATTTCGGAAACCGAACTGCCATGAGAAGGTTAGATGAAGCAACAGAGGAACGTATAAATGACAGGTTAATGCGGTGGGGGGGGGAACAACAGTGAGTGAGTAGGGGAGCAGTGGAGGCGCTTGAGTCTGGACCACAGGGAGCAAATTAGTAAAATAAAAAAAAAGCCGGGGAAAGGAAGTGCAGAAAACAGTGGATGAAATGAGGGTGGAAGAATGAGGGAGCAACAGTCCAGCGCATGGGGGAGGGTATTCAAGTTGGGGAAACAACACATGTGGGAAAGAGCTAGAAAACACACCCACCCTCATGGCATGTTGAAAAAAGTAGTTTCCTGAACGTGAGCAGTGGAAGGAAACGGGCCATCCAATAATAAAGATGTTGTAACCTCCTGTGTTGTGGTATTGTTGATAAGATATACCTAAAAACTTAATTAAAGAATAAAAATGAAAAAAACAAAACTATGCACCAGGTGAGGAAGAAACACAAGGAGAGGCAAGAAAGCCATTGAATAGGAAGCACTCAAACGAGAGTGACAAGAAAGCCAGCCAATGGTAGGCCATGAGCTGGCTCTAAGCACACTTTAGAGTTTTGGTATGATCCACAAGAGGTCTTTCAGCAACTGACAGCTAAGCAAGGCCTACAAATGTGCAGACACACCCTGGAATTACCTCCCTTTGCCCTGATGCTGTGGCTTGGGCTGCAGTTACCATGACTTGAAAAGATACACATTTGTAAATTCCAGGGTGTCCAAGTTCATGGAACAAAACTCTTTGTGTGCTCGTTGATTGAACCAGCCAGGTAGAATAACGGGCTAACAATGAGATGAATGATTTTACGTCTGCCAGTGATTTTAATTCATGACAGATTCAATAGCAGTGCCTTGATTAAGTAAACACAGTGTTTTTCTCTTGTGCAGAGCAGCGGTAGTCATTGGTCGGCAAGCTAAATTTGAAACCTGTGTGTAAGTCTTTTTGAATCCCTCCACAATTGATGTCAGGGCGCACCGAAGACATTGTAAAAGATGTGCCTCTTGGGTGGCTAATTATTAGCATTCTTTACAATTTGGTCAAAAGGATTCCTCGTCTTGTAGGCCAAGTGTATTTTGACCTCACTTTTCGGAATGCTTTCAAGGCAATTGGAATTGAATGTCATTTAAATGCCCAGTGATTATTATTTTGCAGCATTTGTTTATTCATTTTTTATGTGTAATATTAACTTTCCTTTAATCATACAAAGTGTTGCGCAGGCGAGGGTTATTCTTTTGCAGACACCTAATTATATTGTTTACCTTCTGGTTTTCATAATTCACTGTACTTAAAATACATCTGAGAGCAGCGTGTGCCTGAACGCCATTGATATAAACTAACCTGCTTATTATGTCACCCTTAAATCGTAATGAGAAACGTTTAATTTGCTCTTATATTTGTCTATTCTGCCAAATTCTCTTTTGGATGTGCAGTGACGCTGTGGCTGTAAATTGGATAATCTCTCAGCTTTCCAGAATGATTTTAGTTAATGCTAACATAGAATTTAATTTAGTGCCATTGTGGGCATAGCCTCGTTATTGCCTTTAAAAGTGGGTGGCCTGTTAATTGCTGTACCAAGTTATTTACCTGTGACTTAAGTTAATGCAAGGACTGGTTTCAATATCGTGGCACACACCAGTGGTCAAAATCCCTTCCAGACTTCAAATGTTTAAAGGGCTGAAATGGGTTGTGTCCCGAGGGCTCTGCCTTGTGAAACTTGGTTTTGCACTGCGGGTGATGGAGCGTCTTCCTAATTCCAAACCTGAAAGGGTTAAGCACCGGGAAAGAAGGTGGGGAGTTTTAAGAAATCGAAGACATATTTCTCTGTGTGTGTGTGTGTGTGTGTGTGTGTGTGTGTGTGTGTGTGTGTGTGTGTGTGTGTGTGTGTGTGTGTGTGTGTGTGTGTGTGTGTGTGTGTGTGTGTATATATATATATATATACGTGTGTGTGTGTATGTATGTATATATATGTATGTATGTATATATATATATATATATATATATATATATATATATATATATATATATATATATATATAGATCCAGCGCTAACAATAAAAATAATTCTCCTATTTGGCTTTGGTCATCCAGGTGCAACTATTTCTCTAACACACACACTATATCCATATGACGGTGGGGCCCATAACACCGCATATACATTCACTTACTCATTTATTCCCTGGATTTTCCTCCGTCATTAACCTAGGAGAAAAACGATTCGCTGGAAGGAGTCGGGATTCCTCTTTTATCATGTCATAATATTTCTCATTTGCTTTTAAGGTATTCCGCTCATTGGTCGATGGACCAACTAGTAGGAATCAGTTGATGGTGATTAAGACCAGCTCAATCACAACAAACTCTTTAACATTTCATTTTTAGTCATTGAGCTAAAGAATCACTGAGTCATTTGTTTAAAGAATAATAAAGTTTTGAATGCAGGAAATGAGATTAAGCTTCTTCAGATCATTACATTTATCATCAATATAAGAATAATTTGAAATTGCAATGCATATTTATTAGACGGAAAAATAGGGTTACCATGATACGAACTCTAAAGATCAACCTATCTATCTATCTGGGAAAAATCTAATAGTTCTAAAATAAAGCTATCAGAAAAAGCTCTCCTAAAGCAGCATCTTAATACTCAACTGGAAAAGAGAAATAGCAGCAGCATCAGCTCGTCAGCATCAGCAACCGCAACTTCACTCATCTACAGCATCTAACTTCTCCAGCATCTCCCGCAGCATCCCCGCAGCATTCTAACCCCTCCCACCAAGAGTAGGTCTTCTTATACCCTAATTCTAGCTTACAGCATAAAAATGTTTCTTCTTCATGGCGCGATTCATTCTCATTGGTCAAAAACTCAGGCCCTATACATTTTAATCAAACTTCCTGGTCTTAACCAGTTCCGTGTGGAATGTCCATGCAAGCATCGTTTCCCACAGTTCATGCAATTGCTCATCCGTTTCGATCAGTCCAAATTGTATCTTTTTCTGTTACATTTTGTGTAATACAGTTCCGTCTATTGATTCAGTCGGGCTTCTCACGCTTCTTGCTGATCATCTTGGCACACATCGGCTCAGAAGGGTCACAACAGCCTTGACCATACTTTCATTTTAGCCTCTCAGCATCAGCACGTGATCATCCCTTTTCCACAGCCTCTCTCCTCTATCACATGGTCTCCCGCTCATGCGTACTCTAGCAACTCGCGGCCATTTTATATTGCTGCTCGACAGGCCTAAGCGCACTATTTTCAAAGATAAACAAAATATTGTTAAAACAAAGAAATATAAACCCTTTCGTTTCCCTCCCGTCTTTCTACGTACCCCAATTAGGTATTACCTAGCAGAAGCAACATATAAAGCTGTCCCTTACTTACCATCGCTTTATTTTGCAACCACACGTTTTATTTAAAAGCACAAATCATGCATTTATTATTTAATTAGTACGCAAATATTATGTTATGTTAGACACGTAAACAATTATAAGTCAATTAATTTGCATACGGAATAGTGTTACCTTTAACCCTTAACATGTAACATACATTGTTGGTTATTTACTTAAACGAACATGTTTATTAATTGTTTTACGAAAACATTAGGAGGTTAAAATTTTTCATTTACCCTGCTCCATCAACTCCCCCTTTGGTGATTTTTAATATCACCACAAAAACCCAAGTTATACAATTTTCTCAGACAGCATATATCTTTTATCCGTTTGCTTTTGTTAGTTTACACAACTGTATCCCTTTCAACTTGTTTCTTCGTTTTCTTGTACATGTTCTCTTTTATTTCTTCTAACTCTATTTCACCCATTTCTCTCTCTCTTTCCTTGTTTATCATGTTTTCTTTTTCTATCTTATTCTGCCTTCTTCTTCTCTTTATACATGTTATTGCAAGCTTCAGTACTAATATTATTATTATTATCCCGGTTGCTATTATTATAACTTTCCCTATTATTAATCCACTCATTCTTGTTAACCAATTTATTACAGAAGAAAACCCTTTACCAAGTTTTCCCCAAGCACTTTCAACCTCCAGTGGAACAAGTTCTTTGTGCAAATTTGTAATATTTGTTATATACTTCTGTATATTTTCACTTTTATCTGGAATGTAAGTGCAACAATGTTGGACTTTCAGCATTCCACAGACTCCGCCCTCTTTTGCCAAAAGAATGTCAAGGGCAAGTCGATTTTGCATCACCATAGCTCTCATGGCAACCATCTCGGTATTTACCATCAAGAACCCTCCAGCAGTATCTGTAGATAAACGATCTACCACTGTGGATAATTTCCGAATTCTAAATGCATTCAAAGATACTCCCACTGCTGGTATCAATGCTCCAAAAATGTCACCTACTATTTCTGAAAAACTTTCCCGTTTTCTACGTGTAAAGGTATTTATCATTTTGTGTGTTCCTTTTTCTTTTCTATCCACATGAAAAATCTTTGGAAAGACCAGGCCTAAGTAACATGACCCATACCAATGGTCCGGCAACCTATAATAAGCCCTATTTCCGCAAACATAATAAATCCCTGGAAATATTGGATCTTTTCCCCCTTTGAATCCCCATCCACCTAAAATTTGGTAATTGTCATGGCAATTACTGGAACCCACAAAATAATTGTCATATCTTGTCTTATTTCTTCTAATGCACAACCTTCCCTGTTGGGGCCAATCCAAAGTCATAGCTGCATTTGTCTTTTTCTTGTCATGATTGTCTTCCTCAAACGCCCAAAGAGGTGTTTTTGTCTCTTCTATCACTTTTCTTTGAAATTTCACTCTTCTCTCTTCAACCATCTCTAAAAATACCTTTTCTTCCTTCTTTAACTCACAGGTAAGGTTGTATCTAATTATACTATCTAATGTTAAAAGCTTATCTTCTAAAAAATATTCACCAAACGTCTTTCCCTCTTTTATTTTGTTAAGCTCGGGAACTACCGCAACTTTTGCAAAAATCTTATTTATGTCAGTGTAATAATATTCTAATCTACCTGTTTTATAAAATAAACTTGCTAAAACACTACATGTTATTCCATATGTCAAAGGGAGGTGATGATAAGTCACACCCTCTGCTACAGATGCAGGCAACTGCATACAAATATAGCAATCTCTTACATCCATTGTTTCTACATACTCATATAATAATTTAGTAAAAACATTTTTTGAAAAATCTGTTATTGATTTGTCCTTATGTAATTCTGCACTACTCTTTAAAATAACTGGCTCTTGAGTGTTAGCTCCTTTTTCTTTCTCAGTGTTATTAGACATTTCTACTACAGCTAAACTAATTGGAATAGTGATTGCTAAAACCACCCATACTGTTATTAATAATCCTGTACAAAAACAGCACATCTTGCACCATCTACTTAAAAACTCATTTACATTTTCTATCTCTAGTATTCTCCATTTTGTTTTATAACCTTATTTATTTGTTTTCTAGAAAATGGTGTCCCTACACCTCAGAAATGACTTGTTTGCCACTCTGTACTTCCAATGTTTTGTCTTTGCTTGGTACTTTCTTTTAATTCTTTCTCAGAATTCTTTCTTTGTCACATCCGGTAAATTCGTCAGATCAGTGTTTTGTCAAATCCGGTAAAACTATCTAAACTTCTTCAGGTTTGTTGCACTTCACTTTCTCCCATCAGGTTTCTTTGTTCTGGGTTTTCGTGAGTGTTCTTTTCTTCTTTGTGACTAGTCAAAGCACGATACAACCATTCAGACGATCTATACTTCGGATTTACCTTCTTTATTCTTTTCGTTTTCTGCAAGTGTTTTCCACCATGTTTTTCTTGCTCTCTTTGACTTATTTCATTCACTTGTTCAGCACTTTTCCCATCCAACCTTATGATTCTGTATCTTAATTTTCTTACTTCGTTGGGCCAATTGTCTCCTTTTCTTGGCCTTTTTGCTTCACTTCCTTTTTCCTCTCTTTCTGTTTTCCAATTTCTTTTTCTTGTCTCTAGTTTTTGATTTCTTTCTTCTCCACTTTCTTCAGACTCTGTTTCAATTCTTTCGTTATTTCCTCTTATTTTGAAACTTATAATTTCATTTTCTTCTACTTGTGGTTCTTTTCTTATCTTCCTTCGTTCACCAATTTCTGTCCCTCCTCGAGGTTCTTCCGAATTTGTGTCAGTCTCTCTATCTGCTTCTAAATTTCCCTGTTCTTGTGTTTGACTATCTGTCCCTACTGCTCCTCGGGGTTTTTCCGATTTTTCTAGCTTTTTGTTTGAAACTCTCCCTTCTTCATCTATTAATATTATCTCCGAAGGAATTTTACCACAACTTGTACTTGGTTGCTCACTGTCACTATCTTCTGGCTCAGTTTCTTCTCTTATGCTTTCAAAATTCCAATTTCTTTTTAGAATTTCTTCACAATCCGAATGCTCTGTATCTGATTCTGAACTGGTGTCAGATATTTCCAGATGTCGACTTACAGGTCGATCTTCAAATTCTGGAACTTCAGCTATTTCTTCTATTTCCTCTTCTTCTTCTATCGTTGCACTTGTAGTTGGGTCTTCCAGATGTCGACTTACAGGTCGATCTTCAGGTTCTGGCACCCTGTTTGTTTCTTCTTCTCTTTCTGATGCTGAATTGTTATCTGATATTTCCAGATGTCGACTCACATGTCGATCTTTAGGTTCTGGAACTCTGATGGTGTGACTGGCATGTATCCAGTGTTTCACTCCTGCACTCTTGACTGCAGTGGTAGTCACCAGGATCACTTGTCGTGGTTCGTCCCAGCGAGGAACCAAACAGTTTCTTCTCCGGTGGACTTTTATTCGAACCCAATCTCCTGGATTCAAGTCGTGAGCTGGTTTTCTTTCAAGAGTGGTTGCATCCGGTCCAACCTGATGAAACACAGAACGCACCACATCAGCCAATCCTTTGCAGTAATCCAGCACTAGATCATCAGTTATAGTCAGTAGCTTGTTGACAGGTACTTGTGCTTGTCTCATTGCTCGTCCCATTATTATTTCATGGGGACTGAGTCCAGTTTTCCTTTCCGGAATACTTCTGATTGTCATCAGAACTAATGGCAAAGCATCTGGCCATTTGAGTCCTGTAGCTTGACACATTTTTCCTAACCTGTTCTTGATTGTTCCATTCACTTGCTCTACTATTCCAGAAGCGTCTGGTCTGTATGCACAATGCAGTTTCTGTTTAATACTAAGTGCTTCACAAATCAGTTTAACTAATTCATTTTGGAAGTGTGTTCCTCTATCTGTTTCAATCGTGACTGGAAAACCATACCTCGGAATGAATTCTCGCAGCATAAGTTTTGCTACCGTAATACTATCATTCCTTCTTGTTGTGTATGCCTCCACCCATCGGGAAAACAAACAGACGACCACTAGGACATACCTCAGTCTGTTGCAAGGTGGCATTTCAATAAAATCCATTTGCATTCTAGTGAAAGGACCCCCTTCTCGTCCTATTGTTCCTAGACTCACTACTGTCTTTCTTCCTGGATTTAACTGTTGACAAATAAGACATCTCTGACAAAGACTCTCAGCTATGGCTCTGAATTTTGGATTGTACCATGTTTGTCTAAAAGTCTGATCATTGAATCTCTCCCAATATGGGCTCGTCCATGGTACATCCGTGCCATGTCAGAAATCATGCTATCAGGCATAACTGGTCTCTCATCCCTGTAAACCCAAACATCAGTTTCTTCATGTTTTCTACATCCTGCTTTTATCCAGGTATCTTTTTCCTCATCCTCTGCGGCTTCTTGTAACTGTCTCACCTCATCCCATGTTTCAATAGAGTTAGTAAAAAGCAAAGGACAAGGAATATGCTCTTTCCCGACATTTATTCAAAGAAACCACATTCTTTGCACAATACTGTGCCATTTCGTCAGCATATTTATTACCAACAGTTATGTAGTCTTCCCCATTTTTATGTGCATTGCACTTCACTACAGCGATCTGTTTAGGCAGCTGTATCGCCTCAAGCAGCTTTTTCACAAAATCTCCATTTCTGATGGGCGTTCCTGCAGACGTCAAGAAACCCCTTTGTGACCAAAATCATGCACAACCCCAAAGCCGTACTGGCTATCTGTCACAATCGTAACCCGTACATTTCTTCCCAACTTACATGCTTGAATCAGAGCTACTAATTCTGCGACTTGAGCAGACCGTACACCTTTCAGACAAGATGCTTCAATTACAGTTGCTACTGTGCAAACTGCATATGCTGCACTTAGAACCCCATCACTCGTTCTCAAAGATGAGCCATCCACAAACAGAATATAATCTGATTCTTTCAAAGGCTCATCTCGTATGTCAGATCTTGGTTTTGTACAGTATTCGAGCACATTCAGACAATCGTGATCTACTTCATCCATTTCAATCACACTCTCTTCATCTGGCAATGATGTTGAAGCATTCACATTCATACATCTGTCAATAGTCACATTATCTGCACTCAAAATTACCTTTTCATACCTAGTCAGCCGACTATGTGTCATGTATTGGGTTTTCGTTCTTGTCAAAAGAATTTCCACAGAATGGGGAACATACACTCTCAATGGATACCCCATCACTATGCCTTCACTCTGTTCCAGACTCACACAAGTAGCAGCAACTGCTTTCAAACATTCAGGCAACGCTTTCGCTACAGGGTCTAAAACAGCTGAAAAATATGCAATAGGTCTTTTCATAGTTCCATGTCTCTGTACCAAAACTGAAAATGCACATCCATCTCTTTCACTGCAATACAGCTCAAAATCTTTCTCATAGTCAGGCATTCCCAATGCTGGAGCCTCACACAATTTCTTTTTCAGCACTCTGAATGCTTTCATTTCTTCATCATTCATTTCAAAAGGATCTTTAACATCCTTCTTTGTCAGTTTCTGCAATTGTTTAGCAATCAGTGAAAAACTGCTTATCCATTGTCGACAATATCCAACCATTCCCAAAAACATTCTTACCTCTCTTTGTGTCATTGGAGCTCTCATTCCTTGAATCATTTTTATTCTTTCAGTCGTTACCTTTCGCACTCCTTTCTCAATTTTATGCCCTAAATACTGGAATTCTTGTTGACAAAACTGCAATTTTGAAGGGGACACTTTATGTCCTCTTTTTGCTAAATGATTCAGCAAAGCAATTGTATCATTTACACATGCTTCTTTCGTTTTTGATGCCACCAGTAGGTCATCAATATACTGAACCATTACTGACTTTTCTGGCATTCTTAGATCTTCCAATGATTTCTTTAGGATCTGATTAAAGATTGAGGGACTTTCTGTGTACCCCTGAGGAATTCGGCACCATGCCAAAATACGCTCTCCAAACCTAAACGCAAATAATGGCTGGCTATCTGGATGCAATGGAATAGAGAAAAATGCATGACATAAATCAATTACTGTGTACCATTCTGCTTCACGTGGAATCTGGTATAGAATCACAGCAGGGTTCGGTACTATTGGGCAACAAGGCACAACAATTTTGTTTACCTTCCTCAAATCCTGTACAATTCTATATGTTCCGTTTGGCTTTTTCAGTCCCATTATTGGCGAATTACATGGACTGCTCATGATTTCTTTTAGAATCCCTTGTTCAATCATTTTATTTATTACTGGCGTTATTCCTTCAATTATTTCTGGAGTCAATTTATACTGGGGAGTATTTGGGTAACTCGTTCCTTCTTTCACTGTTATTTTAACGGGATCTACTCCTTGCATTAAACCTACATCTTCTCCTGTAAAGTCCCACACTTCTTCTTTCACTGTCCTTTTCAATTCAATTGGGATTTTCTCTGCATCAAATACAGGAAACAAACCATTTACTTCTGGTTCTAAATTCACCATTGTCATTTTATACAGCACATCCTCATCCGGAGTCTGAAATGCAATTCCGTCTGGGGTACAATAGATAGTGCAGTTCATCTTGCACAATAAATCGCGTCCTAAAAGGTTCACGGGACTACAATCACATACCACAAATCGGTGCATTTCACTAAATGGACCAATTCTTACCTTTACTAATTTAGTAAGAGGCGTTTTAATTTGCTGATTGGAAACTCCAACTACTTGGATATGTTCACCTGAGAGAGGAAGGTTTGGAATTTCCACTGACCTAACAGTAGAACGGGTAGCTCCAGTGTCCACAAGGAATGTTACATTTGCACCATTCACTTCTCCATCCACAAATGGACCAGACTGATCTACCTCTAGAGTTGCGCCAAGCACGCACTCTTCCCCTCTCCTAGGCACCGTCAGGAACTTTCATCCGTGTCATCCTCATCCTGTCGTAACCAATATTGAGAAATTGCAGCTGCACGCGGCAACTGTGTTACCTGTTCTCCGTAGAATCCTGTTTCTGCACTGTATTTCTGTTGGTTAACACTCTTGGGAAGTGGTGGTTGTGGCACCTGACCTTGTTGAGTAACTACCTCACTCTGCACCTGTGAATTTAATGATTGATTTTCCACATTAGGTTTTGGAGGAAATTTACACTCGTTTCTCCAATGTCCTAGCTTTCCGCAGTTGTGGCATGGCCACTTTTTCTTTGCCTCATCTATGCTCATTTGTCCTTTTCCTTTACCTATATTAGGTCGGGATTTAAACTGTCCTGTTTCACTACCAGTATTACTCAATTGAGCTTCTTGCTTCTCTGCAACTTTCACCTGTGCCCACATGGCCTTTTCTTTCAATTTACGCTGTTTACTCTCAATTTCATCACTGCAATACTTAGCATATCTCAAAACTTCATCCACTGTGCTATTCTGCCAACCAATCAAGTGCTGCTTAATCATTTCACTTATCTCTGGTTTTAATCCATACACAAACCTATATACAAAATGACTCATATCCTTCTCATTCAGTGTCTCATAAACACTATACTGTTTGAAGACCAACAATAATCTCTCATAGTAGGCGTGCACTGACTCTTTGCTTTCCTGCGTTGTTCTGTCTATTTTTACCCAATCTGTTTCTTTTGGTGGAATTTTATTCTTCAAGAAGGTAACTACTTGGTTGTACTTCCTCATCACTTCTGGACCTGGCGCTCCTGTTTTAGCATCCCTTGGATATTCTACAGTTGGCCAATCAATGGTAATCTTACATTCTGTCCACAAATCAGCTGGCACTACTATATCAAACAATCCATCTAGATCTATCCACAGCACTTTTGACACCTTAACAAATCTCTCCACTTGTCTGTACCATTCTACTGGTTTCTCTCTCAATTTGGGGAAGTCATTTGTAAATGACAGTATATCCTGTCTGGTCCACGGAACATGCACATAACTACCACCTGGTGTTTCTCTCATCGGGTATTCCCTAGCAACTGGTTCCCTATCTGTCACTGCAAAAGCCAAAGATGCTTTATCTATTGTTTTCTCATTCCTCTTTGACCATCTATTTCTCCATCTATCCACATCACCCCATTTTCTCAATAAAACAATCAGCTCTTTTATTTGGGTCAGTCTTCCTGATGTGTTCAAATTCTCTGTCTTTCTCACAAAAATCTACTCTGTACGGTTTCTGCAACGTTCTCACTTTCACAAATTCTACTCCTAGTTCACTTGCAGTCTCTTCCAATTTGTCATGTAAATTTCTGGCTCTCCAAGTAAGACTCTTGCACAAAAACATAATCTCATCATCCTGATAATTTTTTTGTTTTTCTGTTCCAATTGTTCCCAAAATCAACTCTTCCATGTCTATTTTCAACCTATTTACATCTAATGGTTTTTCTTCCGGTTCCTTTGCTTTTAGCGCTTTCATCCATTCATTTAACACTTCTGGAGTCGGACCTACAGGCGTACTATTTAATTCTATCCAATCGCTGCTTTTTTCTGGTGTCCCTGATGCGGACTCTGTCACCATAGGCATTCTCCTAATCTCATTCTCATTTATCGTCAAATTTGTAGGTGGGCTTGGTCTACACGTACTAGCCAAATTGTGTGCCCCTTCATTATTCAGTTCCATCCCTTCTCTTTTTCTTTGCAAATGGGAATTCATGGGAATCACTAAGGAATGTTCATTAATTTTCTGATTCTCAAAAATTGGCATTACTGGACCTATCGTTACTGGTACAGTTACAGCTTCCATATTCTTTGTCAATTCTCTTATTTTCTCAGTCAATTCTTTTGTCGTTTTTGCTAATTCAGTTGCATTGTCACTTTCTATCTCTTCATTTTGTGAAGTTTTAAATGTTTCTTGTGACCTATTTGTTTCATTTCTTCGTTCGGGTTTTTTGTTCCTCCCAGTTTCCATTGGCGGTGCATTAGGTGTCACCACTGCAGAAGTCTGTTGGTATGGAGGTGGGTTTCTGTTTAAAATATCTTCCAGCAATTCGTCATCTGTTTCACTACCACCATACACATACTTTTCTACCACTACATGTTTCTTTTTCTCTGTACACTTTCTCTTTGCTTCTTCCTCAACTGTAAAAGCTGGAAACAAACCTCCTGTAATGTTAGCATATCTCCAACGCTTTACTCTGTCCTCATGATTTACTCCCCACAACCTTCCAGGCAGAAACTCATGATTCTTTAATCCTCTGAATCTCTCTCGCTCATACATCTCATCTTCCCATTCCGTTAAAGCTTCAAACTGTGTCGGTCTAGGTCTAGGTTCTAACATTACCATTTTTTCTCTTAAATTCCATAGTACGGCTACATTAAATGAACCATTATCAGGGAAAGCCAATGCTCCATCATTCTTGGTGTATTTTGTCCAATTTTCTAACCATATGCATGTATGATATCCATATTTCAGCATCATATGTGAAGCTGGTGATTTCGGCGGAGGAATTATTTGTCCCTCTCTAGTCACTACCTTTTTGTCTTTCTCAAAGAAGTTCTTAACTTTCGACATCCATGACGTTTTCTCTTTTCCATACTCATAGTACGACATGATTCACAACCTTTTTCTCCTTAAACGATCCGCAATTCAACACTGTTCCCTATGCGTTATTTCAACCAATACTAGCGCGACTCACACCAACACTCCAATCACAAACTTCCACGTCACTAGGCTATTCAACCAATCCTTGTGCGACTCACACCAAAGCTCCAATCAGAGCGATTTCTGTCTACGGCGCACTATCCAATCCCAGCACGGCTTCTGTCTACGTCAGTCCTGCTCCTGTTCTCATGTGACTAGCGCACTGTCCAATCCCAGCGCGACTCTTGTCTGTCACTTTTGCTCTTGACCCCTCCTTTACAAAATTTATCGGCAATTTCTTTTTCAACAATTTTTGTTAGTTACAACATTTTAACCACATTTCCATTGTCTGATTCGCTAAACCGAAACGATAGCTTTGACCATTTACACAAGAATTCTGTATTTTCCAGTAGGCAGCGCTTACCTCTACCCTTCCACAGAATTTTCAGTTTCGCCGATAAAGTAGCACTTCCCTCTACCTTACCCTTCTTTCAAGCAATCAGTAAACCCGTTTCTCTGGGGATAAAACACATGTGAAGACTATACTGCTCCTGAGAATTAAGGCCAGAGTTTCACAAGAAAACCGATCACTATTTCACTTACACACCTTTTATACGCAAAATGTCCCTATTATAACACAACCTGTGTTATTACCAAAAAATGAACTCAGACAGTGTACAATTCCATGTGACTTCTCTTGCCACACGTGTTCCACTTCCTACTTCCCGGAAGCATGAAAACTTACATATAACATAACGTGACTCAACAAAAAGTGTTAGACATGAACTTATCAATAATCACCAAACTAGTCTATAGTAACCATAACTCTGCTACCAAGAAATCTGATCCAGCGCTAACAATAAAAATAATTCTCCTATTTGGCTTTGGTCATCCAGGTGCAACTATTCCTCTAACACACACACTATATCCATATGACGGTGGGGCCCATAACAGCGCATATACATTCACTTACTCATTTATTCCCTGGATTTTCCTCCGTCATTAATCTAGGAGAAAACGATTCGCTGGAAGGAGTCGGGATACCTCTTTTATCATGTCATAATATTTCTCATTTGCTTTTAAGGTATTCCGCTCATTGGTCGATGGACCAACTAGTAGGAATCAGTTGATGGTGATTAAGACCAGCTCAATCACAACAAACTCTTTAACATTTCATTTTTAGTCATTGAGCTAAAGAATCACTGAGTCATTTGTTTAAAGAATAATAAAGTTTATATAAAGTTTTGAATGCAGGAAATGAGATTAAGCTTCTTATTCAGATCATTACATTTATCATCAATATAAGAATAATTTGAAATTGCAATGCATATTTATTAGATGGAAAAATAGGGTTACCATGATACGAACTCTAAAGATCAACCTATCTATCTATCTGGGAAAAATCTTATAGTTCTAAAATAAAAGCTATCAGAAAAAGCTCTCCTAAAGCAGCATCTTAATACTCAACTGGAAAAGAGAAATAACAGCAGCAGCATCAGCTCGTCAGCATCAGCAACCGCAACTTCACTCATCTACAGCATATAACTTCTCCAGCATCTCCCGCAGCATCCCCGCAGCATTCTAACCCCTCCCACCAAGAGTAGGTCTTCTTATACCCTAATTCTAGCTTACAGCATAAACATGTTTCTTCTTCATGGCGCGATTCATTCTCATTGGTCAAAAACTCAGGCCCATATACATTTTAATCAAACTTCCTGGTCTTAACCAGTTCCGTGTGGAATGTCCAGGCAAGCATTGTTTCCCACAGTTCATGCAATTGCTCATCCGTTTCGATCAGTCCAAATTGTATCTTTTTCTGTTACATTTTGTGTAATACAGTTCCGTCTATTGATTCAGTCCGGCTTCTCACGCTTCTTGCTGATCATCTTGGCACACATCGGTTCAGAAGGGTCACAACAGCCTTGACCATACTTTCATCTTAGCCTCTCAGCATCAGCACGTGATCATCCCTTTTCCACAGCCTCTCTCCTCTATCACATGGTCTCCCGCTCATGCGTACTCTAGCAACTCGCGGCCATTTTATATTGCTGCTCGACAGGCCTAAGCGCACTATTTCCAAAGATAAACAAAATATTGTTAAAACAAAGAAATATAAACCCTTTCGTTTCCCTCCCGTCTTTCTACGTACCCCAATTAGGTATTACCTAGCAGAAGCAACATATAAAGCTGTCCCTTACTTACCATCGCTTTATTTTGCAACCACACGTTTTATTTAAAAGCACAAATCATGCATTTATTATTTAATTAGTACGCAAATATTATGTTATGTTAGACACGTAAACAATTATAAGTCAATTAATTTGCATACGGAATAGCGTGATACCTTTAACCCTTAACATGTAACATACATTGTTGGTTATTTACTTAAACGAACATGTTTATTAATTGTTTTACGAAAACATTAGGAGGTTAAAAATTTTCATTTACCCTGCTCCATCAAAATATATATATATATATATATAACACCAATTGGTCCACAAGGAAAGCGCAATGTTGCACAGCGGGTGCCGGTGTCTAGGACGGACCAGTCCTCGTATTAAATTATTCACCAATTTTCTTCTTCACAAGGAAGAAACTGCACACCAGAGATTTGCGAGTATTATTTTATTGCAAACGTGCAATTATCATCACCGAACCACCACCAACGCGTTTCAACCTCCACGGGTCTTGCTCACGGTATGCGAGTCCTATGTTTGTGTTTCCTTTTTATAGTTCTCCCATTTCTGCCAGTTAGGAGGCATTCTGGGATATGTAGTATCCAAGTCTTGCACTGGATTTTCACGTTCGATATTTTCACTTTATTTTCAGCTTCTCTAAGTAGACTGCATATTTTGTGGTCACCAAGTTCTGTATTAGCTGGACATTCTCGTGTGTTGAGTCCTTATTCTACATTCTTGTTTTTTGTTTTCTTGGTCTTCTTGTTAATTTGCTTTTTTTCAATATGATGCTTTATTGAGTGACAGTATTTTTACTTTCTTTTTTGCTCATGTTTTGACATTCATTTTTAGTTGTTTATTAGACAGTGTCTCATTGCCTCATATTCCTTTGAGTAATCCTCGGTCTTTTGTTTGATTGGTATCAAAAAGCCGCTTTGTTTCTTTGATCTCAGTGGATCTTTAGGAATTACGACTCGAGGCCCTTCATAATGGCTAAGTGCCCCCATTGTATGGGTTGGTGTCAGTTGAGGTTTTAGAGGGTTGTCTGTTTTGATACTGAACGTTTGTCTTGCACAACTTTTACAGGTGAACATACAGTTCCTCGTCCGCATTCAGACCAAATGGGGTCTTGGTTTTGAACCGGATTATCATTTTTTACTCCAATCGCCGCAATTTTAGAGTTCTGTTGCCCCCTCTCTCATTTTTTGGAACAGTTACCAATCCATAATATTTTATATCTTTCCAAGATTTTTCGCTATGAGTTTTCAGATGCTTTGCAATCGCATAGTTGGTATCATTATTATGAATTGCTCTAAGATGTTCAAGAATTCGTTTTTTTAAGGGGCAAATTGTACTTCCTATATACCGGAGTCCACAGTGGCATTCGATGACATATACCACATATGTTGTGTCACATGTGATTCTTTCCGTGATATTAAAAGGTTTCCCCATGAAGTCTGTTACCACTTGTGTATTCTTGCCCATTTTACATGCCTTGCATTTATTGCAGTGTACAAATCCTTTTTGCTTTTCTTTTAGCCAGTCTGTCTTTTTGTTAGATGTCATATGGCTTTTGACTAGCTTATCTTTCAATGATGGCGCTTTCCGATATGAAATTTCTGGTCTCTCACCAATTTTGTCCATCAATTCCGGGTCTTTTTTGATGTGTTTCCTTACTGTATGTCAGTATGACCCTGATTTTATTGTCTTCCATTTTTCTGTCTTTTCTGGCTAATGTACTTGCTCTTGTCATGGCTTTTGCTTTGTCCTGTCCTTGTTTTACGTCTTGGTATCTATATCCTCTTTGTAAGAAGCGAGTTTCAGTTTCTTGAAATGTTTTTTCCATTTCTTCATTGTCTGAGCAATTACGCTTCATCCTTATAAACTCGCCATATGGGATGCTTCTTTTTAGCTGTTGTGGATGGAAGCTTTTTCCATGCAGTATACTGTTGGTCGATGTCGGTTTTCTAAAGACCTTCGTTTTCATCTGATTGTGCTCTATGTATACTGTTACATCCAAGAACTGAATCTCTTTGTTGCTGATGTTATAAGTAAATTGGAGTCCCTCTTCATTGTTGTTCAAGATGATCATATAGTTCTTAAATTCCTCCTTGCTCCCACTCCAAATGAGAAAAAGATCATCTATAAAACGTAGCCAGAGTTCAGTTTTGGAAGTGAATTCTTCATTTTCCTCTCTCCAAGCTGTGTTTTTCCCACCAACCCATGGTCAGGTTGGCATAGCTTGGAGAGAATGAAACTCCCATCGCACATCCACAGATCTGAGAATAGATTTGATTATCAAAGATGAAGACATTATTCCTCAGACATAATGCTATCATCTCTTCAAGCATTCGTGTGTGTTTTAGTTGGCGTATGTTTCGTTGTTTTAAAAAGTAACTGATCGCCTTCAGTCCTACTTCATGACTTATAGAGGTGTACAACGATACCACGTCTATGGTGGCCAGGTAGAAGCCTTCTTGCCAACCCATGTTTGACAGGATCCTCAGAAAATCTCCTGTATCCTGTATATAGGAGCTTAGATTCATGACGATAGGATTTAGAAAGAAATCTACGTATGTGGATACATTTTCATATAACGAGTTAGAACTCGAAATGATCGGTCTACCTGGAGGGTTAATTAGAGTCTTGTGCACTTTTGGCAAAAAGTACATTGTGGACATAACAGGACTTTCATTCTTGAGAAATGATGATTCTTCCTCTGATATTAGTCCTTCCTGATGCCAACTTTTAATCCTGGATTCCAATTCCAAAGTTAAGTTATTTATTGGATTCATGGTTAATTTTACATAGTTCTTTTTGTCATCCAGTTGTCTTAAGGCTTCATCAATGTAGTCCTTTTTGTTTAAGAGGACAATGTTGCCCCCTTTGTCCGCAGGCTTTATTATTAGATTCGCATTCCCCATTAGATTTTCCAAAGCTTGTCTCTCCAATTTACTCAGATTTTCTTTTTTCCTTTTATTGTTGGTTTTTCTGATGGCTTCTAAGTCATTGACCACTAAATCATGAAATGTGTCTATCCTATTGCCTGGGCTAAGCATAGGACAGAATTTAGATTTGGATTTGAATCCTGTTTTCTGATTAACATTTGTGTTTATCATTAGATCCTCCAATATCTGAGATTCAGTAATGTTTTCTTCCTCATTCTCTTGTATCAGATCATATGTTGTTTTTAAGATTGGCATATCCTCAATGGTAAGATCACTGAACAATGATGTTGTAGGTCCTCTTTTTGGATTTGTATGTTCTGATTTGCTGAAGAATTTCGCTAATTTCAACTTCCTCACGAATTTATAAATGTCAATCCGTGTGTCAACATGATCGTGATGTTGTTCTGGACAGAATGTTAGTCCTTTGTTTAATACACTTCGTTCATGATCATTTAATGTATAGTCAGATTGATTATAAGATTCTGTTTCTGTTTTTTTCGGAGGTTCATTGATTCTAGGTTAGTTAATTTTTCATACGATTCCGTAGTGGATACCCTTTTGTTTGTTCCACTCCCTCTTCACGTCTTTCTCCTTCTCTTGAAGTTGATTGAAAGCCCCTTCCTCTTCCTCGACCACGCCCTCTTCCTCGGGGTCTCGGTGTCCTTTGATCGATGTACATGAGCTTCATTTCGTCTAAAAAAGAGGTATGTCCAGTTCTTGCTGATCTTTTCTCCTCACTGAGGTATATATGTGTGTGTGTATATATATATATATTTTTTTTTTTCCTTTCACTGAAAAAAACAATGGTTACAGGGACGTTCTAGTTAGGGTCAGAATTTACACACACAAAACCATAGAAGTTCAGCAGTTATAGTTACACTTACTCAAGAAACTGTAACTCGTGCCCTCGCCATGCAGTTTTTTTCATCAATAATTTTATTGAAAAAGTTGCAATGATATTATCAATGATCTCATAGAAGATGTCATAACTGATGTAATATGTGCGGTAATTAGCAGTGCATGGCGAGGGCGCACGTTATAGTTACCTTAGGGCACACGTAATAGTTTCTTGAGCTAAGTATAGCAATAGCTGCTGAATTTCTATGGTTTTATGTGTGTAAATCTGATCCTAACTCGAACGTCCCTGTAACCTTTGTTTTTTTCAGTGAATTTCTGCGTTTTTTAAAATTTAATTTCCTAACTATAACGTCTGTGTAACCTTTTGTTTTTTCAGTGAATTTCTAGGTTTTTTTTAACGTAAAGGTATATTTAATTACCATACGTTAATCCAACTCCATGGCGGGGAGTTGACCGCATGGCCACTGCAGCCAATTCCCCCGCATGCAGCCAACCTCACACGGCCTTCTGTCAGGCCCTGCAGCCATCCCCCGCATGCAGCCACGCCGTAAACGGTCTGCAGCCATGTGCGGTGGAGGCGGGGTTGACCACAAGGCTTGGCCTGTTGCCAGGCTCTGTGGCCAACCCGGGAGACCACATCCCCTGGGGCCCTCCACATTTTTTTAGGGGAGGTGGGTACGTGGCCCCCATCCCCTGACTGTATTTGGCCCCAGGGATCCCATCCCTCGGGCCCACTGGTGTATTTATGGCGGATGGGGGCACTCGGCCCCCCTCCCTGGGCCAATTTCGGCCCTAGGAACCCCATCTCCTGGGGCCTGGCCATATTGTAAATGTGAAGGAGGGCACACAGCCCCCTCTCCAGGCCAATTTCTGACCCTGGGTACCCCATCTCCCGGGTCCGGGCCATATTATAAAGGGGGAGAGGAGCACGTAGCCCCTCCTCCCCGGACCAATATTGACCCCGGGGACCCAACACCCCGGGGCCTGTCCAATTGATAATGGGGAGAGGGGCCGCATGGCCCCCTGCCCTGTGCTGAAATTTACCCCTGATCCAATCCCCTACGGTCTTGCCAATAAAGGCTAGGTGCCCTTGATCCCCACCCAGGGCACCCACTGCATCTCTGTTGGGGGCTGTGTGGAGCCCCAAGGCCCCCGCCACCCCAGTTGGGTCCCTGCCTACAGCTAATGAATGTCTGTGATATATGGGAAACTCGAGGGCCCTCATCACATTCTGCAGAAGGGGGGCATCATTATGCCATTGCTTCTTGCAGCACATTCTCCAGTGAAGATTATTTAATTAATTTTGCACAATCGAGCCATGAAACCCTAAACCATGCAGGACAGAGATGAGAGTGGAATTATTTTTAAAGCGAATGAGAACAATATCCCAAGCTTAGTGTAGTCAATCAGTGAAGGGAGCTGATGGATAAAGTGGGCTGACCGACTGCCCTTTGTTGTGTGCTGTTGTGGGCGGAAGCAATAGTGAATGACAATTTAACAGTCTGATGGATGAAGCTTGGTTACCAAAAGCTCCTCTATGCATGCACATTTTTTTGGAGGGGGGGAGACTGTAGTCTGGCGAGAGCTGTCTCAAAGGCCAGTAAAAGGGTGCATTATAAAGGGTCCCTGCAATGCTTTGTACGGTGTCATTGAACAGAAGCTCAACCAAATAATTCCATATTTATGCAGCAGCCTGTTCTTGACTCCCATTTGCAGTGTTTTTTTTCTTTTATCGAAATGTAATTTATATTTTTGTCAATCTTAATTTTAGTTTTAATTTTTTTAAACTTTTTTATGCTAAAATATTATTAGTGACTCGATGAAGTTGTGTATTGTAATGGTTCTGAATAAACGAAAATAAACAACTATTTATAGGCTCAATGTGCAGGGACCCCGTGGAGAAGAATCCCGAGACAGCGGCCGGCAGCGCAGCAGGTAAGTGTTTTTTAATTTATTAATAATAAATAAATTAAAAACACTTACCTGCTGCTGTGCTGCCAGCTGCTGTCTCAGGATTCTTCTCCACGGGGTCCCTGCACATTGTGTCTATACATTGTGCAGGCTCCTAGACACTAATCAAGAGGCTGCTCTCATGAGAGCAGTGCCGTGATTGGCCTGAGCGGGCTTGTTTGCGCTCGCTCAGGGTCTAGGAGCCGGTGCCTCTACTCCACCCAGCTGTATAACACAGTTTGGCAGGGGAGAGATCAAAGTGCGCATGATGGTTTGGACGGCATTAAACAGCCAGACAAACCCTCATGCACACTTTGCAGTGTGCTCTACTCCCCCTGAACTCCTCATGGCCCTGCCAAGACTTGGCTGCCTGCAGCAGAAAGAAAAATAAAATGATAATAATATGGTTTTATCATCATTTTATTTTTCCTGTTTCTGTCTGCTGCCCGGCTCTCAAGTGGGGGGGGCACACTCCTCCGCCACAGCGGAGGAGCCGCCTCTGGATTTGACACGTATTACCTTATAGATATGAGGCTGAATTTCCAGACTAATTTACTCCTTTTTTATTGGGTACTTACACCGGTCTGTCTTCCCCCATTTCCGTGTGTCTTTTCTGTCTGTTTAAGATTTTTGCTGTTTGCGACCATAAAAAGACATGGATCTAGATAACTATGGGCTACACCAAAAAGAAATACTGTACCCTTTAATAGTTTATTTTCGTTTATTCAGAACCGTTACAATATACAACTTGGAGTCACTAATAATATTTATGCACACAAAGCCTATCCACTTACATGATTGTACACACATTTTCCTTGACGTTTGACATAACAGTTTTCTAACCCCTTCAGTACTCCTTAAAACAAAATTCACGTTCACATTTCCTAGATGAAACCCACTGGAGAATGGTCAATACAGTACATGCACGAGATGGCATAAAATTGTTTCTCCTGATTTCTTGCATGCGCTCCACTACCTCTATGATAGACTTGAGATAGATCAAGCCCATATAATAGACAGCATTGTAGTATATTACACGATCAAAAGAAATATGCACTCTTTACATAGAGTGCATGCAAAGTATGGGACAACATGGCCAAATGAATCATCAACAAACTGTTAAAAAAAAAAAACCGAGCTGAACAGAACATTCTTGACAGCCTTAATTACGAATGGCAGTATCTTTTTAAGGTGACTTTTAAATTATAAAATCAGGTGTGTAAGAAAAGAGGCCTCCACATCAAACTCTGGTACATCAGTATTCTGAATGCCCTTTAAGAAGTAACTGACTAGAAAAGATTAAAAAAAACAAAATGTTCCTCTCACACATTGAGACTGAGAAGTCGGCATCCAGCTTCATAGAGTTGCCCCTTCCTCATAATCTGTTAATCGATGACGCAATACCACTGGATATGAGCAAGCTGTCAAAATCATAGGGAGAACCGAGCCAGGGGTCTGGCTTTGCCTTAAGAGCCAAAGTACGAGCCGAGCCATTTAAAGACCTATCATAAAAATCACACAATAGATGGCATGCAAGAATATGACATCACGGAGTCAGATTTTAAAAGAAACAATTCATTATTGGCATTCGTTTCAGTTTAATAAATGTCCCTACTAAGCGATGTATAAATGGCACGGTATTTGTACGGTGCTAACTCCAACTCTGGGCTTATTAACTTTCATCTGCTTTGAATTTTTGCATATTCTTTTCAAAATTAGTGTAAAGCACTCCTGTAAACTGCATGGCCTAAAATGATTGTTGTCTGTCAGAGTGCGAACTTAAACGTATGAAAAGGGGAGCAATTCAGTGGCCTTCCCTGACTTAAACAATACAATGTCAGAAGTCCCAAATATCAATAAAGGCAGTAAAAAGATTAACAAGCTATTGTAAGGGCTCCGAAGGTGGCCTCGAAATTGCCCTGGTTGAACTTCAACAGGCTGAAGTCAGCTGGCCATGTGCACACTTTCTTATCGTGCTCTATTATTAAAGTTGCCCGTTCAATGTTGGGTAAAGAAATGCCAATATCGGATTTTATTCTTGGTTAAACTGCCATAGTGACTTAACATTTTTGCTGGATGCTGCTTGTTTTATTTTTTTCTTTCTTTACTCAAAACTTCACATCATTCAATTGGGCTTTAACCGTGAGTTAGGCTTTAGAGCCAAGCCAGACATTTGACTTGAGCCTGCTGAGACTCGCCAGCAATACGTGTTTAATTTGCACCGGTGTTCAGTACTGACATATCTAAACACGGCACATATTTAGGAAAGTCCACCACATGGTGGTGACGCTGTGTGTCTATTTTCCAGCACAGTTTGTTACTGTGGTATTTAGCTGTTTGTGTGGAAAGTGGTTTATTATATAGTGTGGTTGTGCAGCCCCACTGTGTAATGAAGGCACAGTTCCGTATCCAGTCCAGTCAGGTTCGTTTGAAAAACCTTATCTCAGTTCTGGGTAGCTGTGGCTCACAGCAGTCAGACTTTATAAAAGAAACAAGTGGAAAGCATTAAGAAGAAAAATCAACACAATAAAACTCCGACAGCAATTTACAAATATATAGGGTGTATTTCTTATCTTTAAATAGGCATCTCAATGACAGGGAGCCAGTCACAGGATCAATAAGTTCCAGTTGAATAGTTACTTCGCAGTTAAAGCAATCTCCGGTCCAGTTCCAGGCAGTGGCGGCTGGTGACATTTGAAAGTGGTGAGGCGTAAAAGTTCGGGATGAGTGCCCTATGCCAAGGGAGCGTAGCGAGCGAGGCCGACCGTCGTAAGATTCATATGGAGCTTAAGCCTCAGGTAGCTCCTTCTCTGCCCCTCAAAGCTCCAGGTGGTGGAAGACTATGCTAAAGGTAGTGGAGAGGGATAACGAACAGTAAGGTAAAGGTAAAACATGCTAAAGGCTGCTGTAACAGAAAAGGCACAGTATGGTGGTGGAAGTCAGTGCAAAATGGTAGTTTCATGTGATAAGGCACAGTATAGTATGTGATGGAAAACCTTGCAAAAAGGTAGTTTCATGTGATAAGGCACAGTATAGTGTTGAAGACCATGCTTAAGGCAGCTGTGAGGGATACAGCGAAGTATAGGCTCCCTCCCCCTCCTGTCCCCTCCCTGCCTGCAGCCCCGGAGGGCCTCAGTTCAACCATTGCCCCGTTGTGCCTCTGGATACACTACTGCTTCCCAACCATAGATTACAGAGTCCATGAAAACCACCAGCAAAACACAGGGATGCTGAGATGCTAAACAAGAATGGCCACAACTGCACGGTAAAGAATGGTGACAAAGTCATAAGTTCTGGCTTCTGTAAACTCGAAGGGCTTTACCTAGATTTACTAACAGGGAGCACAGCAGCAGACAAAGCTTCACCAACAGCAAGGTACAGTGCAAGCAGATGCCATTGTGCAAGCTTCGCTCGCTCGCTCGCGCGCGCACACACACACACACACACAAACATACAACAGGTGTAGCATATTCTTCCCTAACACATAGATCGGGGTTACACACACACACTACATGTGACCTAAGTTCTTAACAGCAGAAGTGCCTGGAATAGCAGTACTGGTGCACCATAGGCCTCTGCCAACATACCATATTGTCTTGTGGTACTTCAAGTAATATCATGATTGGGGTACTATACAGCCGACCAATACACCTTCCTTCTCAAAATGCAAAACCCTTAGTTTTCCAATGATTTTTTTAAATAAGAAAGACCCGTTGAGTTTCCACAACATCTACTCATTCAAGGCTTGCACAATTTTGTTTCAGCTACAAATTAGCCAACAAAAATACAGACATATTTAGTGGTTCCACTCTAACTCCGAAGCAAAAAAGATATTATCTTGAGACAGATGAACTCAAACTACCTGTGCTTAAAAACTGCTGTGCCCATTCAGGGGCACAGATCAGCAGTTTGAGGCTTTCATGTATAAATATGTGAGAAAGCCCGGAGTTATAATCTCAAGGCTCCCACCATAAAGTATGGGAACCGGTGATGCCAATCAATCACCCCTGGCCAACTGAGAAATGCACCTATCAAATTACCATTACACCGCTCGGTCAAATCTCCATCCTTAGCTTCTCGATCTGGGAGCGCTGGAAGAGGAAACATTCTGCGATCATGATCAAAAATTATCATAAAATGAAACTGTTCTTGCATTAGGTTGGAACATCCCGTGTTTCTCGTGATATGCCTGCAGGTTTCAGAAAGAGTCTGAAGAGCATGAGGTGTGAATACACAACATAAAATTGCAGGTGGCTGCTATCTCGGAAGACAGTAATAATATTTTCAGAATGCCTAAATAATCAATTCACCAACATTACAACCTACAAATATTGATTACCAGTTTAAAAAGAAACAAGAGACTCAAACACCCACTTCCTCGAAAATATCCCTAATTTATCACTGATTAGGTCCGTCTTTAACTGACTAGCTCATCTCTTGGCAAAGTACACGAAGAAATGCGCGAATCTTCGCTGACAAACACCTCAAATCACCAGTATCCCTGCACTAAAGATAAAGTTGTTTACGGTGCGGAGAAAGCAGCCAGTGTCAAGCAGCATGTGGCAAATCAAACGACGAAGAAGCATGGCTTGTGTGCGTGAAGACATCAGTATCAGAAGGGCTGTGTATCTTTTATGCCTCCCGAGACAGCACTGTTATCAGCGTAGACAAAAAACATGTGGGCGCAGTCAGTCAATGCGAATGTTAAGTCTAACATAAAACAACGACCCTTTGACCAACACAGCCTGTCACTACGCTCTACAGATGGGTACCGTCAATGGGATGAAAAAACAGACGGAATCAGGCACGCGTAGGCATGAAGAAATATAAACAAAAATAATTACTTTCATTAGTGACGAGCAGCGGTGATTCTCTCTCTCTGCGAGGCTGCAGACTCTGGCCGAGTCGGATGAAACTTCCGTTCAGTCGTGGCTCGCATACTCGCGGGGGGGGGAGGGGGTGGGTTTAAAATTAAAATAAAAACAAAACTTCTTACCTGACCGGGTCCGCGCTGCCTCTGCTCCTGGGCCGGGGTCCCGCGTTCTGAGGAACAGGCATGCTGCAGCTCCCTCCCCTCCTGTAAGCCAATCACAATGCTGCAATCGCAGCGTTGTGATTGGTGCGGAGTCCCGGCCGGCGGCCAGCCGGGCACCAGTAGGGAGGCCATTTTCTCTATGTAGGCTGCATGCAGCCTACATAGAGAAAATGTAGAGTGCGCATGACTGCTTTGGTCAGCCCCAGGGCCGACCAAGCAGTCAGGGCACTCAGTGGTGCAAGCCACTCCTCCCCGACCCGCCCGCCCCCAACCAGGCATACGCTCCCGCCCGCCCCCAACCAGGCATATCCCTGCCGTCTGCTTTCTCGCTGCGCGAGAAGCAGAAAATAAAATGGTATTTAAAATACCATTTTATTTTCTGCTTCTCGCACTGCGAGAAGGCAGTGGGGCGGCGCTCCAACGCCCTAATGGAGCGGCCGCCACTGGTTCCAGGTTCTAAGTGCGAACTGCCACAGGAATCAGTGGAGTGGTCCTGATGCAAGGCATACAGGATTCTGAAAATGCTCAAGGATGCTGAGTCGATTTTGGGGGTCTTCCTGTGGCCAATCCTTAGTCCACAAACACGGAGGGGCACCTTTTGCCTGAGGGGTCTTCGTCCCATGAAGTCCAGCACAAAACCAGTTGCCACTGGTCTCTGGTTACAGCAAAACCAGTGGTCCCCATTAACTTGCAATTACTTCTGTGCTGGGCGGGCAAACTGCACTCTGATGACTCTCCTGGGTCCAGCAGACTCCGGTACAACTTCTGAGGGCTGGAAATCTGTCTCCTAGGCTGCACCTTGTCGTCCAGCAGCAGTCAGGCTTTTTGGCGCTGGGCTCTCAAAGGAGCAGACTTCTCAGCTGTTATGGCCCTGTGCCAGTAACAGGGAGTCGGCCACTGACTCTTGGAGACACTTTCTCTGTCTGTGGCTTGGGATGACATTTGCTCAAGGGGTTTTCCACAGGCACAGTCCTTTCTTTTCTAGCCCAAGGTGCAGCAGGTGCAGCCCGGTTTTTGGTGCACCCTCTCTTTTTTTTTTTAAATCTGTTTTTATTGTTTTATAAATCCACACATAGCAATCATACATCAGTGACTAAAATTTGTACCTTACATCCTGTCGTCAGCTCCTGTGCCCCCACAGTTTCCTGCTTTACAATCTAATACAATATAGGTCACTGCACAGCAGACATCAGGATGTACACATACTTATTTCAATGGGTTCATATTGTCCTTCCTAGTACGTTATCTATTTAGCAATGTAAGCCATAAAATTCTCAACAAACCATCGCAATCTAACTCCCTCCCCCCTCCCTCTGCCTCCAAACTTCTAAGCACTTAGTCTAATATAAATATCAGTTCCTTCAATTCACGTTTCGGGTTAGTTTGTGGGACAATACCTGCTGCACTCCGTACATCTCGCATTACCCCATTCACCCACCTCAGGGTTAGGCCCTTGCTGCCGTCTCTGCTCCGTGAGCGATCAGGGGGAGCCCACTAGATCTTCCCAAGCAAAGGCCCGCCTCCGAGTCAGTGTCAGGTATTTGTAGCGCTATCACTAGGGCCTCCCACACTCTTGCTGCTTCCATCGTCTTCTCATTATTAGTACGTATAGCCTGTTGCAATCTAACTGTACTCTCGCTTTTGGCCCATTTAAGTAGCTCCGATTTCCACTTCCCTATGGTAGGTCCTCGTCGTGACTTCCATTGGGCCGTGATCTCTCTCTTAGCTAGCAGTGGGCCTAGGTCCAGAAACTTGCTCGTAGTTTTTGTCTTAGGAGTATGCGGAAACCAATGTAATATACAGGTGCCCATGTCAGTGTCTATGTGGCGCTCTGTAATTCCACAAAGCAGTTCGACTACCTCCTTCCAGTACGTTCCCAGCTGTCCACAAGTCCATAGCATATGAGGTAAATCTGCCCCCTCTAAATTACAGCGTGGGCACTGGGCGGTATCCATCTGAAAATATCGATTAATCTTGGCCGGGTTAAATAAGCCCTATGCAATATAAAGAAGTGTATTAATTGAAACCTGGCATTCCGTGTACACTTCCAGGCCCTTCGAATCAATTGGGCCCACGTCGTTTCCGGTATTTCCTTCCCAAGGTCTTCCTCCCACTTTCCCTGTAACTCAGTCAGTGGGCGCAAGCCTTCCGTAACCAATCGCCTGTAGAGACATGTAATTGCCTTAACTGTCCCTGCCGCCATCACTACATATTGACACGCCATAGAAGTCCGGGGTTCCGAAAGCCCCTCCTTCCAGTGGCGCTGGATAGATGAAACCAGGGCTGCATGCAGTAAATCTCCTCGCGGCAGGTCGTACCGTTCCTGCAATGTTTGAAAAGGCAGTAGCACCCCATCTTCGTACAAATCCCCCATGACCTGGACCCCCAGCATCTCCCAGTCTGCTAGCGCCGACCAATCCCCCCGTGGGGGAGGGCAGTGCACATGCCCAGGGGGATCTCCGGTGCATATGGGCGACTAATACTGGCCCTGCGGTGGCACCGGGTCCAGCATTGTCTCAACGTCCGCTCCTCGGCAGTGAGCGACCCAAGATGCAAGGGTTGTTGCAATATGGTAAACGATAATACATGACGTAGTATCCACCGACCCTCAGGACCCTCTGGGCCCCGAAATTCTCGAGCCACCGCCTGTGTGAGCCACTGCAGCTGAGCTGCCAAGTAATAAAGTTCGAAGTCTGGCACGCCAGTCCTCCATCCGCCCTGGGTCTCATCATGGTATGTAACGCCACTCGCCTTCTGCCAGTTCCTCACACGAAGCCGCTAACCATGGATCTGATCTGCCTGAAGATCGCCCCCAGTATCCAAATCGGCAATTTCCTAAAATAATATAGCAGGCGGGGGAGCGCCACCATCTTCAGGAGCGCCACCCTTCCTGCAACCGAGAGTGGCAGCGCACTGCAAAAAGTCAGGTTCCCTCGCAGCCCGCGCAAGGCCCTTCCCACATTCCCTTCCAACAACTCCGCAGGGGTATGATATATGTTAGTCCCAAGATAGGGCAAACACGACGGTTCCCACCGAATTCCCGCTACTTGATCAGGGCCCGCTGCTACTGGAAGCACCGGGAAGAGACCGGTCTTCCCCCAATTAACCCCCAGCCCCGAGATCTCTCCGAACACCCGCAGTAGGTTTGTCGCTCCTTCCAGCGCCGCCCCTGTATTAGCCAAGAAAATTAGTAGATCATCTGCATATAGGGATATATATTGTTCAGCGCCCCGCAGAGCCAGGCCCCGATAATGGCGCCCCAGTCTAGCCTGTACCGCCAGTGGCTCAATGGCCAACGCAAATAACAGTGGTGACAGCGGGCATCCTTGTCGTGTTACCCGACCTACTGAGCAGGGAGAGGATATCATCCTCCCCGTCCGCACCCTGGCTGTCGCATCTCTGTACAATAATCCCGTCCAGCCCACGAATGCCTCCCCAAGGCCAAATGCGCGCATAACGTGGTACAGATACGGCCACTCCAGGCTGTCAAATGCCTTCTCTGTCCACTGAGAGCACCGCAGCACCAGGAGTGTCTCCGTGATCCGCATCCAATATGCGGAGGAGGCGCCGTACATTAACGGCCGTGTTCCGGGTCGGAATAAAACCCGCTTGGTCACAATGGACCAAATGTACCATGTGGGGTAGGAGCCGAGTCGCCAAAATCCTGCTTAATATCTTATAGTCAGATGTCAGCATAGATAACGGGCGGTACGCCGATCTGTCCAAAGCGTACCTTCCCGGCTTCGGAAGTGGGACAACAATAGCCTCCCTCATAGAGATTGGAAGCCTCCCCACTGCCCGCGCTTCTTTATAAACCATCAGCAATTTTGGAGCAAGTATGTCAATATAAGTTAAGTAAAACTCAATAGGAAGGCCATCTGAGCCCGGTGTTTTGTTACGCGCCATATGCTTAATGGCACCCCGCATTTCCCCCAGCGTGATGTCCTACCCTAGTAGCTCCGCTTGGTCCTCTTCCAGCTGGGGCAAGTCTATACCCGCCAAAAATCCCTCAAGTGCTTCGTCGGGGCCCCTCGAGCGACTTCTATATAACCCATCGTAATATTCTAGGAACAGGTCGTTAATCCCTCTCTGGGTATACACCGGTGCTCCCAATGAAGAGTTCAGCGCCAGGATAGGCGTGCCCCGGGGTATTGGGTTAGCTAGCCAAGCCAGTAGCGTACTCGCCTTGTCTCTTTCCGCGTGCGCCCGTGCCAGGTAAGCTCTGTGATCATAACGCAACCTCTCTATCTGACTCGCCACCTCCTCCCGTGCCCTCAATAGTTAATCCTGCACTTCCGGGCGCCCAGGCCGTTCTCTCTCTGTTCCTCTCAGCCGAGTTTCCGCTGCTTCCACTTCCCTAAGCAATGTCTTCCTTACACCCGCCTGTTTGGCAATACACAGTCCCCTCACTACCACCTTAAAAGCGTCCCACTCTATCGCTATGTCAGACGCTGTCCCTTCGTTCTCAGCAAAATATTGCTCAATGCCCGTTTCTATTTCCCTACGAAAAACAGCGTCCTCCAGCATCTCCGGCCTCAAGCTCCACGTCGGGATTACAGGTCTCTCCTGTGCCCACCTAATCGTTAGTATTAGAGGGTTGTGATCCGATATCGTTCTAGCCAAATATTCACTATTGAGGACTTTTGCGTGTATGTCAGGTGTGCACCATATGGCATCCAAACGCACATGCAGGTCGTGCAAAGCAGTAAAGAAAGAGTAGTCACGGTCTTCGTGATGCTGCATTCGCCATGTATCTACCAACCCCCATCTGTCCTGCCATTCTCTTCTGGCCTTTGATATTCTATGCACAGGGTCCTCCGGCAATGGCGGATGTGACCCATCTATATCAACATCAGTTATGGAGTTAAAATCTCCCCCCAATATCACAGGGCCAGTCAAGTAAGGGGCCAGTTTCCCTGACAGTTGATTGAAAAAGGCCATCTGATCAACATTAGGGGCGTATATGCTACATAACGTTACATCTAATCCATTCAGTCGCCCCCCCACCACTACGAACCTCCCTTCTGGGTCAACAAACTGGCGAGTCCTCTGGAAGGGCACCCCTGCCCGGACCCATATTAATGTTCCTCTGGCAAATGCTGAGTATGTTGTACAATAGACCTGCCCCCGCCATCTTCGCTGTAACGCGCTGCCCTCCGCCCGATCAACATGGGTTTCCTGCAGGAAAGCAATATGTACCCCCTCCGCACCAAGTAAGCATGGACCTTGTGGCGCTTCCGCATTGTATGCATCCCTCTCACATTCCACGTTAGGCACTTAACATCAAGCAGGGTCCCCATAGTAGTCCTCCAATCCCTGGAACCTCTGCACTGTCACCATGGACACACCGGAAGCCCCTATAACCCCAAACAACATGCACAACATTCCCCAACTACCCCTCCCCAGAACAGGTCCTAACAAAGCAGCACCCATCCAAATTCTCAACTAAATTGCTTCCTCGGTAGCTACCGGGGATCACCAACGACAATAACAGGGAGGTGCCCAAAGGCCAGACGCTTCCGAATCAAAATTGTTCAATCGTCTCGCACCTTACCCCATTCCCATTAATGCCACAGCTCCTGCTGCAGCGCCCCAATCTGAGGGAGCACCACCGCAGAGCCCCCCCCACCCCCACCCCCCCGCCGCCACCACCTCACATTCCACATCAAAAAAACAAAGGGGGAGTGTCAATACACAAAGGCACCACCCAGTCCTGGAGAAAGTCTTACTGTGCTACGCATCGACCAACTCATCCGTAGTCCCTGGCGTAACATGAGGGAGAGTGACGCTCGCTGAATCAGATTCCTCCGACGCTGTTCCAGCTGACCCCTTCTCAGTCGGTCGCTCCCTTCGGTTCCGGTCCTTGCTCCTGAGATATCTCCGTCACTGCTTTAAGCGCAGCCGACCTTTCTTGTTCCGTCTGAGACATCGTTGGCTTCTGGGAACGGAGCCGCTGCCGCCTCTCTGAACGCCGTGGCCGATGAGGGCGCGACACCCCCTCGGCAGCCCCCAGACCTCGGCCAGCTTCTCCTTGTCCCGCCCTGTAAGTCTCCAGCCAATCCCACGCTTCCTCCGGGGTGCTGAAGAAAAAGGTTTTACCGTCCACGGCCACTCTTAAATGTGCTGGAAACATCAGTGAATATTGTAAGCCTTCCGTGCGGAATGCTTTCTTGACTTCCAAGAAGGAGGATCGCTGTCTCTGCACATCGAAGGTGTAGTCGGGAAACAACGTCACACTACTATTATCTACCTTGAAGGGGCCTACAGAACGCACCTTATTCAAAAGCAGATCTCTGTCCTTGTAGTGGAGTAAGCGTGCCACCACAGGCCTGGGTGGTCTCCCAGGAGTCACCGGGCGCGCCGGCACCCTATGCGCCCTCTCCAAGGTATAGAAAGGGGACAATCCCTCTGGGGCTACTTCTGACCTCAGCCAAGTCTCCAGATAGTCCACCTGTGAGAAAGCGGGCCCCGGACTTACCGCGCCGGCGGCGATGGGAGGACTACAACTACCAGACTCCCTAGCGGGCAACGATCGGCATGCTAGGGGCGTGCACGAGGAAGGCGTTGTCTGGGGGAGTGACGCTCCCACCTTTCCTGTTTCTCCACAGCGCGGCCAGGAGGTGAAGAGGGGAGGAGCTGACCCCTGGAGGACGGCCGCTGGATCTTTAAAAACGGAGAAGAGCCGAGGAGAGGGGTCGTTGACCGGAGAGCGAGAGGAGGACGGAGAACAGAGAGCGGAGCGAGAGGAGGACGAGGAAGAGAGAGCGGGACGACAGGAGGACGAAGGACGAAGAGCGGGACGAGAGGACGGCGAACGAAGCAGCGTCGAGGAGGAAGAAGAGGAAGCAGACGACCAGTGGACCGAAGAGTGGTGGCGTCCACCGGAGGTGGCTGAAGAGCGGCCGCAGCTCAGGAGAGTTGCAGCGGAGCCGGTGAGTGGCGCTGGAATTGGGCATAGCGGGTTGGAATAGACGTGGGAGGCGGGTGGAGGGTGGAAACGGGACACAAAGGGTGAGAGCAACAAACTAAGAGCCAGAAAAGGGGGTTCATCGTCTGCTGGCATTTCGGGTTAGACCCTATCCTTTCGGTGGCTATTCTGACCCCAAGAATCAAGGCACATCATCCCCTTTCTTTTGCACGTTCCCTTTTCACACCACGCTCAATATATTCACCGGGTGAAGGTGACAGGTTTGGCTTCTCCACTCACCCCCTTCCCAGACTTCACTGACTGTCTCCATTTTCTCTTCTCCTCGGTACGAGCCTCCGGGTGAGTGACGACACGACGGAGGAGCCCGAATCCAACCCCCTTCACCCCGTCGAGGAAGAGGAGGAACGACCTGATCCCGAATCCCGACCCCAGAGAGGGAGACCGGCACAAAAAGAAGAGCACCCCATCCCTGTAGGGAAACCTAAGACTGTGACACCTGACAAAAATAAAACACGAGTCCTTGGACCATATATCCGGCCTCCGCGTCTGTTTATCCAACCCGCCCTCCCACACCACCATACTGGATCCTTCCACTCCTTCAGGCAGTCCAACCACCCGTATGTTGTTCCTTCTGTTCCGCCCTTCGGCATCCTCAGCTCTCTTTTCCAAGACTTGCAAGCGACGGCATACTTCTCCCATCTGTGTCTCAAGCGCCTTGTGTGCTGGATCTAGTACTTCCAGAGTGGCTTCGGTTTGTTTTACCCGGTCCGCCAGTTTTGCGTGATCTGCTCGGAGTAGGCCCAGCCCCACTGATACCTGTGCTATGTCCTGCTGAAGGGCATCTCTAGTACCGCAATGGCTTTAAGTATCACTTCCACTTGTTGCTGCGCCATCCCCTCAGGTTGGGACTCCAACGCCTCCGTCTTTCGACTATCCGTCGCCTCCTCCTCTTGTTCCGGGGGTGCGCCCCCCTGCTTGCCCCTGGTGCACCCTCTCTTTGCTGGGTCCAGAGACCAGAAGGGCAGTCCTTCTTTGGTCCTCTCTCCAGTACAAACGTGATCTGAGGTCTGGGTGCCACCTTTATGCCCATATCTTGTAATCAAAGGACGTGGCTCTACTAACCAATGGGTACAAGGTCCCCTCCCCTTCCTAGTGATTAATGCATAAGGTGGCATTTAGCTAACCCAGAATGCACCAATCTGTCCACTCCCAACATTGCAGAATCCTTCTCTTGGTGTGTGAAGCTCCCTAGCCCAACCCAGAGGTATAGTTACCTAGGGCCCATGGAAAAACGGTTTGGCAATGGCTTCTCCCCCTCTGTCTGAGATGCCAGTCTGTCTGCTAAAGAAGAAGAAGAAAAAAGAGCAGCCACTCTCATGTGAGAATACCATTTGCCCTTCAAAGGCGGCTTCGTCTTTGAAGCTTGTCTTTTGGGCTCCAACCCTACATGGCCATCCTGCCAGGAGGAGGTCACACCTCTTCCCTCGGCAGGCCCTTTGTGATCCTTCCTGAGAGTCGTTCACACCTCTCCCCAAAAGGGCAGAAGACTGTGTTGAGGACAGCAGCTTGTGTGCAACCATAAATGGTCACTGGAATCTTTGGAAAACAAAGTGGCACCTTTCTAAAGTTGTCATTTGTCCAAAAGGTACTTTAAATTAGACTTAAGCAAAAAGTTTGGTTTAATGCAACAACTCTTTTGATACCTTCAAGTTCCATATTTAGTAGTCCAATTCAGAAGTTAGCACTGCTGAGTCCTCAGTATGTAACTCTGCACTCACCAATGGGTATACTAGCCTTTACACAGTTAAAACAACAATGCAGGGATTTTACTGTCGGGGCATGTCAAGTTACTAAAACACATGTCCATCTTTTTAATATGATGCCCCTGCTTTAGGGGTGACAATACATATTGAAAATGAAGGTTTGGGCTTAGCCATTACTTTAAATGGCAAAGTCGAGTTAGCAGTTTAAAAACTACTCTGCCATCCACCAATGGCAGGGTGGGAGTCATGCTTTGCTTTGTCCCACTCGCGGTGGCACAATAAGTGCTGCTATCCACGAGGGACACTTTAAATTATAGGCCCTCTGCACCCCTGGTACCATATACTAGGGACTTAAAAGTAAGTTAACTTATGCCAATTGTGGGTGAGCCAATTAGACACATACCTTTTTAAAGGGTCAGAGCACTGGCATTGAGGCCTGTTTGCCAGGACTCTGTGCATGTACAGTGTTGAAAAACCATCAGGATCAGTCAAAAAACTTGGGGGTGACAATGCAAAAAGAAGCATTTCCTTACACTAATAAAATTAAAAAATAAAAGGATACAACTAGCACCCCTAGGCCATCTCTACAGTTTGAGGTGACCCGGATAGACCCAAAATATCATACTTGTTTGAGTGTGTTCGTTAGGAGTTCATGTTGGCACTCGCATTTGACAGCAGTGGTTTGAGCTGTGGGTGGTGCCAGCTGGAGTGTACTCTCCTGAGAAATATGTTGGGCCCTGGCACTTAATTGTTTTCCCAATTTAAGCTCTGTCACCAATACATATAACTTATTTTCACTGAGCAAACATATTGCCATGGTGACTTCTTCTCTTTTGCACCTACTAAGCTATAAAATATCAAAAACAGGTTCCAGAGTTTATTGGATAACAGAAAATAGAAATTATATGAGGAAAAAAGAACCACAGACCATTTGCCCTATTTTAACCTATGTTATGACAACAAAAAATTAAATGTAAGCTTACTTGCATTTGCAAAATTGAGCTAGTGATAAGCACAAAGAAGCAAGCTGCAATCACTGACATTTAGATCAGTGTGTTCTGTAATGTTGGCTAATGCGGGATGGGAGTACATATCCCCTTTGCTACCATTTGTATCAGGTTTCAAGATGTTAGCACTTGTGTGATGTGTTAGAGCATGATATGGAATTATACATAAGATGCTTTTACCATCGATTGTGGCTGTCATGGAGGTTTTCAATTGTAGGCTCTCATAACATCTCATCATACTGCCTATCATATTAGGTTTTTAGGTCTTGTGCAATTTCCTTTTTTACAGTGGGCTTAGAGGCAGCTCATTGCTTACCCTTGGTTGCCTTTATTGTCACTCATTTGCTTGCTTTTTAGCAATGGCATGTGTGGGCTTTACTTCTTCTGTGTGTGTTTGTCCCTCCCCTAGATCATGGACACATTACTTGTGTCCTTCCACTGTTTTTTTTTTTTTAAGTTTGATTTATTAAAAGACAACAAACGAAACAAATATTCATAAAGATGATCAATCTTCCTATTGAACAATAAAATGATTAGATAAAATTAGAAGACAATATAGGAATTAAATTTATACTATATATAGAAGTACGAAAACAAATATACGTTGAAAGGAACTAAAAAGGGGGATGGGGAAGGGAGGGATAAGAGAAAATAGAAACATAAGTCATCAATATAAGACGATCAAAGATATTGTCTAAATATACATAGTGAATAACATTGTAAGCATATTATTAAGTGAAACAGTGAAAAGAAATCTGTAACAAACTTTCATTAACTAAGTTATCATTAAACATATGAGCATAAAAAGGCGGAACGGGCAAAATCAAGGTGGTTTCCGAACTTCGTCAGGTACATTTTTAAGAGCAGCAGAAGAGGAGGCAGAATGAGATAAATAAGTAGTTAAGGGAAGCCACATAAGATCTCTTTTAATAGCTAAGGATATGGGGGAGACATAATTAGTGTCTAATCTATGATGGAAACAGACAGCGTTCCACCATGCTCGAAAAGTGACTTTATCAGCTTGTTTCCAGTTGGAAGTTATTAAGTGGAAAGCAACAGCTATTAATAAATCTAAAAGTTTGAAACTTAGAGTGATTGAGGCCATTGGGGAGACAGAGTACCCAAAAATATATTAATAAAGGAAAATGGGATTTGGACCTTAAAAATTACTAGAATTTGAGACCAAACTGATTTCCAAAACTGATAGATTGAGGGGCATTCAAATAACATATGTTTTAAATCTGCAGTGGGACAGGGACAGGACCAGCAAACAGAGGGTGAATCAGATGAAAAAGAAGCTAAGGACATAGGGGAGAATAATAATCTATGATAAATGAAAAAAAGGGTTTGTGTGGTGTTTGCAGCTCGAGAGGTTTTATGGAGTTTAGACCAAATTTTGTCCCAGGTAGTAATTGACCATTCTTGAGCAAAGTCTTTTTCCCAACTTTTTTCAGTTTTAGATTTGTCTTTCTGTGGAAAAAAGTAAAAGTTTGTAAATTTTTGACGCTGATGGAGAACCTTCTAGACTTGAAAGAAGAGGCTCAGATGATATAGGAGAGTTGGTAGAAGCAGGTAAGTTTTGGAGAAGATGACTAAGTGATAAATAGAGATTATTATATTGCGATCTGAAGGATGATGGTAGAGAAAATTTAGATTGAAGATCAGAAAAAGAAAAAGGCTTGTTGTCGTCTATAAGTTGTGAGATCCAATATAAGCCTCTAGAGTGCCAAGATTTCCAGAATATAGAGCGGTTACGAATCCGCAAAGATTTATTATACCAAATAGGTTGATTATGGAAAGAGGTAGTGGAGGAATATGATGAGGATATCAGGGGTGATAAAAGTTTACGAGAATGAGAAATGACCGGGAAGTGCAAAGAGGTAACTTTGGCAGTGAAGGTCAAAATTTCCTGGAAGCCAAAAGGGGTAATAAGATCTTTTTCTAATTGTAACCAGAGGGGTGGATGTAGGGGAAGATCCTCAGAAATCCACTTAGCAGCTTGTTTTAGTGAGAATGCAGCATGATAGGTCTTAAAGTCGGGAAACTTGAGGCCGCCATTGGGTCTATCTTTCTTGAGAGATGATAATGCTATACGTGAAGATTTACCTTTCCATAAAAATTTTATCAAGATGGAATCAATTTTTTTGAAGTAATACTGAGGGATATGAATAGGAATCATCGATAACATATATAGTACTAGAGGTGAAAGCATCATTTTAATAGAGTCTAACCGACCCCACCAAGAGAGAAAGAGAGGGTGCCATCGATTAATATTATCATTTAATTTTTTAATAGTGTAGTCAAAATTTACTTTTAGTGTATTGGCTAGTGAGGGCGTGAACCATAGACCAAGATATTTTATTTTAGTAGGCTGCCAGGAAAAACCAGATGAGTCAAAAAGATGTTTTTGGCACAAAAAATGTAAAGGTAAAATTTCGCGGCGTTCAAACGATAACCTGAGAGTTTAGAAAAGGAGACTTGTTGAAGAAAGGGATTAAGGGATGTTTCAGGATTAGAACAATACAGAAGAATGTCATCAGCATAAACTGATAGTTTAACTTGGTGAGAGTCAGATTGGAAGCCGGTGATTCGATCATCCTGTCTAATTTTAGTTAAAAAAGGTTCTAGGGCATTGACAAATAATAAAGGAGATAGGGGGCAACCTTGTCTCACTCCTCTGTGAAGCGAGAAGAAATCAGAAGAGTGACCGTTAGCAAATATGGAGGCACGGGGATCAGAATATAACAGAGAAATTAAAGTTATAAGTTTAGGAGGAAAACCAGCCCATCTCAAGGCTTGAAACATAAAATCCCAACCAATCCTGTCAAATGCTTTCTCAGCATCTAGGGAAATTGCTGCAATCGGATGGTCCAGAGAGGAGGCCTTGCTAAGGATATTGAAAAAGACTCGAGAATTATCAGAGGCAAGTCGTCCTTTGACAAAACCCGCTTGTTCAGGACCGATGAGATCCGGCAAGATAGGATCAATACGTAGAGCCAAAATCTTCGCAAAAATTTTGTAATCAGTATTGACTAATGATATAGGCCGATAATTTTTACAGAAAGAATGATCTTTGTCATCCTTGGGTATTAAGCAGATCAATGCCTCCTGAAAGGTACCGCTGGAAGAGCCCATAACTCCAAAGGATTGAAAGAGACATAATAGTTTGGGTAAAAGAAAATCTGCAAAATGAGAATAGAATTCAATGGTAAAACCGTCAGGTCCAGGCGCTTTCCCTCGACGTAGTACTGATACAGCTTGAGTTATATCTGCTAAGGAAATGTCAGTTCCTAAAGAGTCCAAATCAATGTGATTAGTTGTCGGGGAGAAAATAAGAAAGAAGATCAGAGTTGTCCGGCGTAGATTCAGGAGTGTAAAGATTTTTATAAAAGGAAACAAATTCATTTAAGATGTCATTATCTTTATAAATAGAGGTACCTGCAGGACCTTGTAAGGATTCTATTTTAGTTCTATCCTTCTTGATCTTTAAATAATTAGCTAAAAGTTTACCCATCTTGTTTTGGCCCCCATAGTAACGAGAACTACTCTTCAGGAGATAATTAGAAGCTGCATCAGTGGTTAATTTATTAAAAGTAATTTTAGCATCAAGAAAGTTTTTCAGGTTAGATTCATTGTTTGAATGGTAGTATGTATATTCCAATTGTTTAATTTTGTTAAGGAATTGAGAAGATTTGATTTCAAAAGATTTCTTTTTTTGTGACACAAAACTCAAAATAAAACCTCTGGCGGCTGCTTTAAAGGAATCCCATACCATTACAAAAGGGGATTCTGGAGTGTTATTTATAGTAAAAAATTCCAAGGCAAAGGATTAAAATTTTTGACAAAAATTAGGGTCGAGCAATAGGGAATTGTTAAAACGCCATCTACCAGGGTGAGGAGAAAAGGGGATCAGGTCAATGTCAACTAGAACAGGGGCGTGGTCAGATATTAGAATTGAGCCTATCTCTGAATGAATGGCATGTTGTGAAAGGGATTTAGTTAGGAAAAGATAATCAATACGGGATTGTGAGTGGTGGGCCGCAGAATAAAAACTGTACTCCCTAAGGTCAGGATGACATAGCCTCCAAATGTCAACTAATGCTTTACGTTTAATGGAGGAAACAAATTGGGCATGCATTTTAGAGGGTACAAACCTGACAGTAGAATGTCTGTCAAGAATGGGGTCTAGAATTTGATTACAGTCTCCACCAAGTATAACATATTCCTCGTCAAACGTAACTAATTTGTCTGATAATTTAGACCAAAAAAGTTTATCAATCAAAGTAGGACCATATACATTGAAGATAACAATAGGAATCTTATCTATAAGCAACTTAACAATAAGCCAACGACCCTCCGAATCTGTTTCTTGATGAACCACAGAGACATTCAGTTTTTTATGACATAAAATCAAAACACCATTTTTCTTACCTAGGGCAGGGGAATTAAATACATGGCCTACCCAGCATCTCTTTAACTTGGAAGCTTCAATGTCAGAAATATGAGATTCTTGAAGTAACGCAATGTCCGTTTTCAATTTTGCTAGGTGAGATAACACCCGTTGCCTTTTAATAGGATTATTCAATCCTTTAATATTCCAGGTAGTAACCCGAAACGTATCTTACTGATAAGAGTGTGAACAGACATTATGCTTACAAAAAAAGCAATTAAATTAACTTTATAAATGTTGAGGAATGAAAGTGAAAGGGAGGAGAGTAATTCCAAGATGAAAGCAATTTTAGAAATGTATAAAGTGTACAGAATGTATAGAATATGGAGTTTAAAGAAAAGAACAGAGAAAATGAGAAAGTTAAGTAGAAAAGAGAAGAGGGAGGAGAAAGATTGAGGATCAGAGCAGGCGGGAAGGGAAAAACAGAAAAGAAACAGAAAAAAGACGATAATAAAAAACAAGGGGACAGTACATGTCTTACAAAGACGACTGAACATCATACCTACAAAAAACAACACAGCTAGGAGGGAGACCACACCAGGAGAAGACAACGACAGTTGTGGAAATCCGTTGAATCAAGAAAGGACCAAAATCAGGGATGTCAACGATACAGGAGGGTCAGGGAGGAGCGAAATTGTTGAAGAAACAAAACACCTGTGATTGAAAAAGTAAAACAAGAATTAATGAGAAAAAATATTATAAATTAGAAGATATAAGAAAAGTTGTGAGGAAATATAAGTGAAGAAAAAGAAGTAACAATAGAACACCATGGAGGCATTACAGATACATAAACTGAATTAACAGTCACTTAATAAAATTGAGAACAAGTGAAAAGAAGAACGCCATCATAACATGAAACATATATAGCATTCAGGCAGGTCTTGAGGTGTCCATAGTATCAGCTCCATGAAGAGTAAGAAATTTCTGCAGCGCTGCAGGGTCTTCAAAAGTTGTAGTTCGCTCTTTGTATGTAACCTTGAAGATACATGGATGGAGAAGGCCATATTTGGCATTGAGTGAGCGTACTTGAGGACGGAGATCAAGAAATTTTTTCCGACGATCTGCTGTGAATTTAGCTACATCCTGAGAAAAGAAGAGACGATGACCCTCCCAAAAAACCTGCTTCCTGGACTTAACCGCTGAAAGAACTTGAAGGAGATCAGTATACTGCAGAAAAAGCATGATCACACCGCGAGGTTTCGTTGAGGTTTTCGGGCCAAGTCTATGAGCTCTTTGAATATTAAGTGAAGTGGTGGCAGGTAAGTCCAAGAGCTTGGGTAAGAAGGATTGAAAAAAGGTGGTAGGGTTGGAACCCTCAATGTTCTCAGGAAGTCCATAAAGTCGAAGGTTGTTTCTGCGATTTCTATTTTCCAAATCTTCTGCTTGCTTTTTAAGAAGAGACACTTCAGATTCCAAAGATGACATACGTGAGCATGAAGATTCAAGAGATTCCGTTCGTTGTTCAACAATGAGCAATCGTGACTCCAAGGAAGACCATTTATCGTTTAAAAATTGCAAGGTTTTATTGGTTTCCTCTATGAAGGGTTTTAGAGCTCTGATCTCTTAAAGTATCACCTCCATGGCTGATGGAGAGGATTTTTCAGGAGAAGGTGGATCTTTTTTGGGTCTCTTGGTGGAAATAGCAGGAAGCTTACTAGAGAATTGCGGTTTTGAAATAGCGCCTGAAGAAATATCAGGTTTCTGAGGGGAGAGGTCCTCCATTTCAGAGCCGTTAGGATTTGAATCAGAATCCGACAACGTAGACACCCTAGAAGCTTTAGAGGGCGCAACCAGTTTAATATTCCTCAACTTCCCCATAAAAGGTGTATTAATAATACAGTAAATAACTTTGAAATAGTTATGAGCAAGTGAGGCAAGTCCAAAAATAGATATCAACGAGATAAAATAATACTGGTGCAGGATGCAGGTTGTATATTCTAAAGATATATACTCATCGAAGTGTAATGTAGAGCCAATGAGTCACCAATGAGTCACCACGAAGTAATGAAAGACAGCTCATGCATAAGAGAAAACAACGGCTGTTTTATAGTAAAGTACAAAGAGGAAAACATTTTAAAAAAAATTCCAAAAAAGAAGAGTTCCAATATTCATGAGGGTAGAACCCAAGCTGTGACAGGCATGATGGCTTTTTTTTACTGAGAGAAGCCAATAACGATAAAGTCTGTATTGAAGAAGATACCTGTACTGAGATGAGAAATGAGAATAAATGAGGCTGCAGTAACGATCAGGTCAAAATAGGGCAACAATCAGCATTTAAGGACTCCAGACGCGTGCTTGTTTATGCGTCATGCAAGGAGTCTCCTCATCGCGGCAGGGATCAAGAAAAGAAAATGGCGGCCGCGTCCTTTGCGAAGCCGCCTCAGGACGCGCAATTGCAGCAGTGAAGCGTACGGGCTGAGAAAATGAGCGGAAAGCGGCTCAGCATATGCCGCCTCCGCTCATACTGCTATTTCCTCACCGTAGGCTCCATTTGAAGGGCGTGAGTCGCGGCAGGGACCAAGAAAAGAAAATGGCGGCCGCGTCCTTAGCGAAGCCGCCTCAGGACGCGCAATTGCAGCAGTGAAGCGTACGGGCTGAGAAAATGAGCGGAAAGGGGCTCAGCGTATGCCGCCTCCGCTCATACGGCTATTTCCTCACCCTGGGCTCCATTTGAAGGGCGTGAGTCGCGTTTGGTCCGTTAACAGGCGCCGTCTTCCCCGCAGAGTCAGGGATCCACCGCCATCTTCTCCGGGCGTAGCCACGCCCCCCAAGTTGCAAATGTTATTGTGTCCTTCCACTGTTAATCTTTTGAAAGACTCTTTTTTTTTTTCTTTGTAGTTCAGCACTCTGAGAGCTCATGTATTTCGTAGCACTTTCTCTCTCTGCGCTAGTTTTTTTTTTTTTCTGTCCGTTCATACCATCGATGCTTTTTCACCTGTGTGCTTCTCCCCCACCTCTGTGTTGTGCCCTCTCATTCAGTTGCTGCCCCCACAATTTTCCCTCCATATGCCCTATCTGCTGCTTCTCCCCACCTGCATTCCAGTGTTGCTTTGCACTCTCCCTTCTGTTGCTTACCACCCTCCGTGTTGCCCCTCCTCATTTCTTCCTTCTCTGCTTTGTTTTGGACACCTCTTCTGTGCTGCTGTCGCCCCTCTGTGCTGCTGTCGCCCCTCTGTGCTGCTGTCGCCCCTCTGTGCTGCTGTCGCCCCTCTGTGCTGCTGTCGCCCCACTGTGCTGCTGTCGCCCCACTGTGCTGCTGTCGCCCCACTGTGCTGCTGTCGCCCCTCTGTGCTGCTGTCGCCCCACTGTGCTGCTGTCGCCCCACTGTGCTGCTGTCGCCCCTCTGTGCTGCTGTCGCCCCTCTGTGCTGCTGTCGCCCCTCTGTGCTGCTGTCGCCCCTCTGTGCTGCTGTCGCCCCTCTGTGCTGCTGTCGCCCCTCTGTGCTGCTGTCGCCCCTCTGTGCTGCTGTCGCCCCTCTGTGCTGCTGTCGCCCCTCTGTGCTGCTGTCGCCCCTCTGTGCTGCTGTCGCCCCTCTGTGCTGCTGTCGCCCCTCTGTGCTGCTGTCGCCCCTCTGTGCTGCTGTCGCCCCTCTGTGCTGCTGTCGCCCCTCTGTGCTGCTGTCGCCCCTCCGTGCTGCTGTCGCCCCTCTCCGTGCTGCTGTCGCCCCTCCGTGCTGCTGTCGCCCCCTCCGTGCTGCTGTCGCCCCTCCGTGCTGCTGTCGCCCCCTCCGTGCTGCTGTCGCCCCCTCCGTGCTGCTGTCGCCCCCTCCGTGCTGCTGTCGCCCCTCCGTGCTGCTGTCGCCCCCTCCGTGCTGCTGTCGCCCCCTCCGTGCTGCTGTCGCCCCCTCCGTGCTGCTGTCGCCCCCTCCGTGCTGCTGTCGCCCCCTCCGTGCTGCTGTCGCCCCCCTCCGTGCTGCTGTCGCCCCCTCCGTGCTGCTGTCGCCCCCCTCCGTGCTGCTGTCGCCCCCTCCGTGCTGCTGTCGCCCCCTCCGTGCTGCTGTCGCCCCTCCGTGCTGCTGTCGCCCCCTCCGTGCTGCTGTCGCCCCCTCCGTGCTGCTGTCGCCCCCTCCGTGCTGCTGTCGCCCCCTCCGTGCTGCTGCCGCCCCCTTCCGTGCTGCTGCCGCCCCCTTCCGTGCTGCTGCCGCCCCCTTTCCGTGCTGCTGCCGCCCCCTTTCCGTGCTGCTGCCGCCCCCTTTCCGTGCTGCTGCCGCCCCCTTTCCGTGCTGCTGCCGCCCCCTTTCCGTGCTGCTGCCGCCCCCTTTCCGTGCTGCTGCCGCCCCCTTTCCGTGCTGCTGCCGCCCCCTTTCCGTGCTGCTGCCGCCCCCTTTCCGTGCTGCTGCCGCCCCCTTCCCTGCTGCTGCCGCCCCCTTCCCTGCTGCTGCCGCCCCCCTTCCCTGCTGCTGCCGCCCCCCTTCCCTGCTGCTGCCGCCCCCTTCCCTGCTGCTGCCGCCCCCTTCCCTGCTGCTGCCGCCCCCTTCCCTGCTGCTGCCGCCCCCTTCCCTGCTGCTGCCGCCCCCTTCCCTGCTGCTGCCGCCCCCTTCCCTGCTGCTGCCGCCCCCTTCCCTGCTGCTGTCGCCCCCTTCCCTGCTGCTGTCGCCCCCTTCCCTGCTGCTGTCGCCCCCTTCCCTGCTGCTGTCGCCCCCTTCCCTGCTGCTGTCGCCCCCTTCCCTGCTGCTGTCGCCCCCTTCCCTGCTGCTGTCGCCCCCTTCCCTGCTGCTGTCGCCCCCCTTCCCTGCTGCTGTCGCCCCCTTCCCTGCTGCTGTCGCCCCTTCCCTGCTGCGGTCGCCCCTTCCCTGCTGCGGTCGCCCCCTTCCCTGCTGCGGTCGCCCCCTTCCCTGCTGCTGCCGCCCCCTTCCCTGCTGCTGCCGCCCCCCTTCCCTGCTGCTGCCGCCCCCTTCCCTGCTGCTGCCGCCCCCTTCCCTGCTGCTGCCGCCCCCTTCCCTGCTGCTGCCGCCCCCTTCCCTGCTGCTGCCGCCCCCTTCCCTGCTGCTGCCGCCCCCCTTCCCTGCTGCTGCCGCCCCCTTCCCTGCTGCTGTCGCCCCCTTCCCTGCTGCTGTCGCCCCCTTCCCTGCTGCTGTCGCCCCCCTTCCCTGCTGCTGTCGCCCCCCTTCCCTGCTGCTGTCGCCCCCTTCCCTGCTGCTGTCGCCCCCTTCCCTGCTGCTGTCGCCCTTCCCTGCTGCGCCCCTCCTGCTGCTGTCGCCCCCTTCCCTGCTGCTGTCGCCCCTTCCCTGTGCTGCTGTCGCCCCTTCCCTGCTGCTGTCGCCCCCTTCCCTGCTGCTGTCGCCCCCTTCCCTGCTGCTGTCGCCCCCTTCCCTGCTGCTGTCGCCCCTTCCCTGCTGCTGTCGCCCCCTTCCCTGCTGCTGTCGCCCCTTCCCTGCTGCTGTCGCCCCTTCCCTGCTGCTGTCGCCCCTTCCCTGCTGCTGTCGCCCCCTTCCCTGCTGCTGTCGCCCCTTCCCTGCTGCTGTCGCCCCCTTCCCTGCTGCTGTCGCCCCTTCCCTGCTGCTGTCGCCCCTTCCCTGCTGCTGTCGCCCCTTCCCTGCTGCTGTCGCCCCCTTCCCTGCTGCTGTCGCCCCCTTCCCTGCTGCTGTCGCCCCCTTCCCTGCTGCTGTCGCCCCCTTCCCTGCTGCTGTCGCCCCCTTCCCTGCTGCTGTCGCCCCTTCCCTGCTGCTGTCGCCCCCTTCCCTGCTGCTGTCGCCCCCTTCCCTGCTGCTGTCGCCCCTTCCCTGCTGCTGTCGCCCCCTTCCCTGCTGCTGTCGCCCCCTTCCCTGCTGCTGTCGCCCCCTTCCGTGCTGCTGTCGCCCCTTCCCTGCTGCTGTCGCCCCCTTCCCTGCTGCTGTCGCCCCCTTCCCGTGCTGCTGTCGCCCCCTTCCCTGCTGCTGTCGCCCCCCTTCCCTGCTGCTGTCGCCCCCTTCCCTGCTGCTGTCGCCCCCTTCCCTGCTGCTGTCGCCCCCTTCCGTGCTGCTGTCGCCCCTTCCCTGCTGCTGTCGCCCCTTCCCTGCTGCTGTCGCCCCTTCCCTGCTGCTGTCGCCCCTTCCCTGCTGCTGTCGCCCCCTTCCCTGCTGCTGTCGCCCCTTCCCTGCTGCTGTCGCCCCCCTTCCCTGCTGCTGTCGCCCCCTTCCCTGCTGCTGTCGCCCCCTTCCCTGCTGCTGTCGCCCCCTTCCCTGCTGCTGTCGCCCCCTTCCCTGCTGCTGTCGCCCCCCTCCCTGCTGCTGTCGCCCCCTTCCCTGCTGCTGTCGCCCCTCCCTGCTGCTGTCGCCCCTTCCCTGCTGCTGTCGCCCCCTTCCCTGCTGCTGTCGCCCCTTCCCCGCTGCTGTCGCCCCTTCCCTGCTGCTGTCGCCCCTTCCCTGCTGCTGTCGCCCCTCTCCCTGCTGCTGTCGCCCCCTTCCCTGCTGCTGTCGCCCCTTCCCTGCTGCTGTCGCCCCCTTCCCTGCTGCTGTCGCCCCCTTCCCTGCTGCTGTCGCCCCCCTTCCCTGCTGCTGTCGCCCCCTTCCCTGCTGCTGTCGCCCTTCCCTGCTGCTGTCGCCCCTTCCCTGCTGCTGTCGCCCCTTCCCTGCTGCTGTCGCCCTTCCCTGCTGCTGTCGCCCCTCCTCCGTGCTGCTGTCGCCCCCTTCCCTGCTGCTGTCGCCCCTTCCCTGCTGCTGTCGCCCTTCCCTGCTGCTGTCGCCCCTTCCTGCTGCTGTCGCCCCTTCCCTGCTGCTGTCGCCCCCTTCCCTGCTGCTGCCGCCCCTTCCCTGCTGCTGCCGCCCCCTTCCCTGCTGCTGCCGCCCCCTTCCCTGCTGCTGCCGCCCCCCTTCCCTGCTGCTGCCGCCCCCCTTCCCTGCTGCTGCCGCCCCCTTCCCTGCTGCTGCCGCCCCCTTCCCTGCTGCTGCCGCCCCCTTCCCTGCTGCTGCCGCCCCCTTCCCTGCTGCTGCCGCCCCCTTCCCTGCTGCTGTCGCCCCCTTCCCTGCTGCTGTCGCCCCCTTCCCTGCTGCTGTCGCCCCCCTTCCCTGCTGCTGTCGCCCCCTTCCCTGCTGCTGCCGCCCCCTTCCCTGCTGCTGCCGCCCCCTTCCCTGCTGCTGCCGCCCCCCTTCCCTGCTGCTGCCGCCCCCTTCCCTGCTGCTGCCGCCCCCTTCCCTGCTGCTGCCGCCCCCTTCCCTGCTGCTGCCGCCCCCTTCCCTGCTGCTGCCGCCCCCTTCCCTGCTGCTGCCGCCCCCTTCCCTGCTGCTGCCGCCCCCTTCCCTGCTGCTGCCGCCCCCTTCCCTGCTGCTGCCGCCCCCTTCCCTGCTGCTGCCGCCCCCTTCCCTGCTGCTGCCGCCCCCTTCCCTGCTGCTGCCGCCCCCTTCCCTGCTGCTGCCGCCCCCTTCCCTGCTGCTGCCGCCCCCTTCCCTGCTGCTGCCGCCCCCTTCCCTGCTGCTGCCGCCCCCTTCCCTGCTGCTGTCGCCCCCCTTCCCTGCTGCTGTCGCCCCCCTTCCCTGCTGCTGTCGCCCCCTTCCCTGCTGCTGCCGCCCCCTTCCCTGCTGCTGCCGCCCCTTCCCTGCTGCTGCCGCCCCCTTCCCTGCTGCTGCCGCCCCCTTCCCTGCTGCTGCCGCCCCCTTCCCTGCTGCTGTCGCCCCCTTCCCTGCTGCTGCCGCCCCCTTCCCTGCTGCTGCCGCCCTCTGTGCTGCTGTCGCCCCTCTGTGCTGCTGTCGCCCCTCTGTGCTGCTGTCGCCCCTCTGTGCTGCTGTCGCCCCTCTGTGCTGCTGTCGCCCTCTGTGCTGCTGTCGCCCCTCTGTGCTGCTGTCGCCCCTCTGTGCTGCTGTCGCCCCTCTGTGCTGCTGTCGCCCCTCTGTGCTGCTGTCGCCCCTCTGTGCTGCTGTCGCCCCTCTGTGCTGCTGTCGCCCCTCTGTGCTGCTGTCGCCCCTCTGTGCTGCTGTCGCCCCTCTGTGCTGCTGTCGCCCCTCTGTGCTGCTGTCGCCCCTCTGTGCTGCTGTCGCCCCTCTGTGCTGCTGTCGCCCCTCTGTGCTGCTGTCGCCCCTCTGTGCTGCTGTCGCCCCTCTGTGCTGCTGTCGCCCCTCCGTGCTGCTGTCGCCCCCTCCGTGCTGCTGTCGCCCCTCCGTGCTGCTGTCGCCCCCTCCGTGCTGCTGTCGCCCCCTCCGTGCTGCTGTCGCCCCCCCTCCGTGCTGCTGTCGCCCCCCCTCCGTGCTGCTGTCGCCCCCCCTCCGTGCTGCTGTCGCCCCCCCTCCGTGCTGCTGTCGCCCCCCTCCGTGCTGCTGTCGCCCCCCTCCGTGCTGCTGTCGCCCCCCTCCGTGCTGCTGTCGCCCTCCGTGCTGCCGCCCCTCCGTGCTGCTGTCGCCCCTCCGTGCTGCTGTCGCCCCCTCCGTGCTGCTGTCGCCCCCTCCGTGCTGCTGTCGCCCCCTCCGTGCTGCTGTCGCCCCCTCCGTGCTGCTGTCGCCCCCTCCGTGCTGCTGCCGCCCCCTCCGTGCTGCTGCCGCCCCTCTCCGTGCTGCTGCCGCCCCCTTTCCGTGCTGCTGCCGCCCCCTTCCGTGCTGCTGCCGCCCCCTTTCCGTGCTGCTGCCGCCCCCCTTTCCGTGCTGCTGCCGCCCCCCTTTCCGTGCTGCTGCCGCCCCCCTTTCCGTGCTGCTGCCGCCCCCCTTTCCGTGCTGCTGCCGCCCCCCTTTCCGTGCTGCTGCCGCCCCTTTCCGTGCTGCTGCCGCCCCCTTTCCGTGCTGCTGCCGCCCCCTTTCCGTGCTGCTGCCGCCCCCTTTCCTGCTGCTGCCGCCCCCTTCCCTGCTGCTGCCGCCCCCTTCCCTGCTGCTGCCGCCCCCTTCCCTGCTGCTGCCGCCCCTTCCCTGCTGCTGCCGCCCCCTTCCCTGCTGCTGCCGCCCCCCTTCCCTGCTGCTGCCGCCCCCTTCCCTGCTGCTGCCGCCCCCTTCCCTGCTGCTGTCGCCCCCTTCCCTGCTGCTGTCGCCCCCTTCCCTGCTGCTGTCGCCCCCCTTCCCTGCTGCTGTCGCCCCCTTCCCTGCTGCTGTCGCCCCCTTCCCTGCTGCTGTCGCCCCCTTCCCTGCTGCTGTCGCCCCCTTCCCTGCTGCTGTCGCCCCCCTTCCCTGCTGCTGTCGCCCCCTTCCCTGCTGCTGTCGCCCCCTTCCCTGCTGCGTGTCGCCCCCCTTCCCTGCTGCTGTCGCCCCCTTCCCTGCTGCTGTCGCCCCCTTCCCTGCTGCGGTCGCCCCCTTCCCTGCTGCGGTCGCCCCCTTCCCTGCTGCGGTCGCCCCCCTTCCCTGCTGCGGTCGCCCCCCCTTCCTGCTGCTGCCGCCCCCTTCCCTGCTGCTGCCGCCCCCTTCCCTGCTGCTGCCGCCCCCTTCCCTGCTGCTGCCGCCCCCTTCCCTGCTGCTGCCGCCCCTTCCCTGCTGCTGCCGCCCCCTTCCCTGCTGCTGCCGCCCCCTTCCCTGCTGCTGCCGCCCCCTTCCCTGCTGCTGCCGCCCCTTCCCTGCTGCTGCCGCCCCTTCCCTGCTGCGGCCGCCCCCTTCCGTGCTGCGGCCGCCCCCTTCCTGCTGCTGCCGCCCCCCTTCCCTGCTGCTGCCGCCCCCTTCCCTGCTGCTGCCGCCCCCTTCCCTGCTGCTGCCGCCCCCCTTCCCTGCTGCTGCCGCCCCTTCCCGCTGCTGCCGCCCCTTCCCTGCTGCTGCCGCCCCCTTCCCTGCTGCTGCCGCCCCCTTCCCTGCTGCTGCCGCCCCCCTTCCCTGCTGCTGCCGCCCCCTTCCCTGCTGCTGCCGCCCCCTTCCCTGCTGCTGCCGCCCCCCTTCCCTGCTGCTGCCGCCCCCTTCCCTGCTGCTGCCGCCCCCTTCCCTGCTGCTGCCGCCCCCTTCCCTGCTGCTGCCGCCCCCTTCCCTGCTGCTGCCGCCCCCTTCCCTGCTGCTGCCGCCCCCTTCCCTGCTGCTGCCGCCCCCCTTCCCTGCTGCTGCCGCCCCCTTCCCTGCTGCTGCCGCCCCTTCCCTGCTGCTGCCGCCCCCTTCCCTGCTGCTGCCGCCCCCTTCCCTGCTGCTGCCGCCCCCTTCCCTGCTGCTGCCGCCCCCTTCCCTGCTGCTGCCGCCCCCTTCCCTGCTGCTGTCGCCCCCCTTCCCTGCTGCTGTCGCCCCCTTCCCTGCTGCTGTCGCCCCCTTCCCTGCTGCTGTCGCCCCCCTTCCCTGCTGCTGTCGCCCCCTTCCCTGCTGCTGTCGCCCCTTCCCTGCTGCTGTCGCCCCCTTCCCTGCTGCTGTCGCCCCCTTCCCTGCTGCTGTCGCCCCTTCCCTGCTGCTGTCGCCCCCCTTCCCTGCTGCTGTCGCCCCCTTCCCTGCTGCTGTCGCCCCTCTGTGCTGCTGTCGCCCCTTCCCTGCTGCTGTCGCCCCCTTCCCTGCTGCTGTCGCCCCTTCCCTGCTGCTGTCGCCCTTCCCTGCTGCTGTCGCCCCTTCCCTGCTGCTGTCGCCCCTTCCCTGCTGCTGTCGCCCCCTTCCCTGCTGCTGTCGCCCCCTTCCCTGCTGCTGTCGCCCCCTTCCCTGCTGCTGTCGCCCCTTCCCTGCTGCTGTCGCCCCTTCCCGCTGCTGTCGCCCCTTCCCTGCTGCTGTCGCCCTCTCCCTGCTGCTGTCGCCCCCTTCCCTGCTGCTGTCGCCCCCTTCCCTGCTGCTGTCGCCCCTTCCCTGCTGCTGTCGCCCCCTTCCCTGCTGCTGTCGCCCCCTTCCCTGCTGCTGTCGCCCCCTTCCCTGCTGCTGTCGCCCCTCTCCCTGCTGCTGTCGCCCCTTCCCTGCTGCTGTCGCCCCTTCCCTGCTGCTGTCGCCCCCTTCCCTGCTGCTGTCGCCCCTTCCCTGCTGCTGTCGCCCCTTCCCTGCTGCTGTCGCCCCCTTCCCTGCTGCTGTCGCCCCCTTCCCTGCTGCTGTCGCCCCCTTCCCTGCTGCTGTCGCCCCCTTCCTGCTGCTGTCGCCCCCTTCCCTGCTGCTGTCGCCCCCTTCCCTGCTGCTGTCGCCCCTTCCTGCTGCTGTCGCCCCCTTCCCTGCTGCTGTCGCCCCCTTCCCTGCTGCTGTCGCCCCTTCCCTGCTGCTGTCGCCCCCCTTCCCTGCTGCTGTCGCCCCCTTCCCTGCTGCTGTCGCCCCCCTTCCCTGCTGCTGTCGCCCCCTTCCCTGCTGCTGTCGCCCCCTTCCCTGCTGCTGTCGCCCCCTTCCCTGCTGCTGTCGCCCCCTTCCCTGCTGCTGTCGCCCCCTTCCCTGCTGCTGTCGCCCCCCTTCCCTGCTGCTGTCGCCCCCTTCCCTGCTGCTGTCGCCCCCTTCCCTGCTGCTGTCGCCCCCCTTCCCTGCTGCTGTCGCCCCCTTCCCTGCTGCTGTCGCCCCCTTCCCTGCTGCTGTCGCCCCCTTCCCTGCTGCTGTCGCCCCCTTCCCTGCTGCTGTCGCCCCCTTCCCTGCTGCTGTCGCCCCTTCCCTGCTGCTGTCGCCCCCTTCCCTGCTGCTGTCGCCCCCTTCCCTGCTGCTGTCGCCCCCTTCCCTGCTGCTGTCGCCCCCTTCCCTGCTGCTGTCGCCCCCTTCCCTGCTGCTGTCGCCCCCTTCCCTGCTGCTGCCGCCCCCTTCCCTGCTGCTGCCGCCCCCTTCCCTGCTGCTGCCGCCCCTTCCCTGCTGCTGCCGCCCCCTTCCCTGCTGCTGCCGCCCCCTTCCCTGCTGCTGCCGCCCCCTTCCCTGCTGCTGCCGCCCCCTTCCCTGCTGCTGCCGCCCCCTTCCCTGCTGCTGCCGCCCCCTTCCCTGCTGCTGCCGCCCCCTTCCCTGCTGCTGTCGCCCCCTTCCCTGCTGCTGTCGCCCCCTTCCCTGCTGCTGTCGCCCCCTTCCCTGCTGCTGTCGCCCCCCTTCCTGCTGCCGCCCCCTTTCCGTGCTGCCGCCGCCCCCTTTCCGTGCTGCCGCCGCCCCCTTTCCGTGCTGCCGCCGCCCCTTCCGTGCTGCCGCCGCCCCCCTTCCGTGCTGCCGCCGCCCCCCCTTCCGTGCTGCCGCCGCCCCCCCTTCCGTGCTGCCGCCGCCCCCCCTTCCGTGCTGCCGTCGCCCCCCCTTCCGTGCTGCCGTCGCCCCCCCTTCCGTGCTGCCGTCGCCCCCCCTTCCGTGCTGCCGTCGCCCCCCCTTCCGTGCTGCCGTCGCCCCCCCTTCCGTGCTGCCGTCGCTCCCCCGCTCTGTGCTGCCGTCGCCCCCCGCTCTGTGCTGCTGCCGCCCCCGCTCTGTGCTGCCGTCGCCCCCCGCTCTGTGCTGCCGCCGCCCCCCGCTCTGTGCTGCCGTCGCCCCCCGCTCTGTGCTGCCGTCGCCCCCGCTCTGTGCTGCCGTCGCCCCCGCTCTGTGCTGCCGTCGCCGCCCCCGCTCTGTGCTGCCGCCGCCGCCCCCGCTCTGTGCTGCCGTCGCCCCCCGCTCTGTGCTGCCGTCGCCCCCCGCTCTGTGCTGCCGTCGCCCCCCGCTCTGTGCTGCCGTCTGCCCCCCCGCTCTGTGCTGCCGTCTGCCCCCCCGCTCTGTACTGCTGTTAATAGTTTGACATTTTTGGCAAGTGTGGGACGTGTGCTCAGGTCATGTATTTGTGGCCTAGTTGCTGTAATTATGAATGTTGCTGATGAGTGTAAGGTAGGTAGGGCCTCTTTGTCAGAACTTACCATCTCCAGCTAAGCTCTAATACAGTGGATGTTGATTTATTGGTGGAATCTGTGTTGTAAGTTAATCTTGGACTGATGGTTGTTAGTGAGAGGGTCAGACAGTTGGGAATAGCCAAGTATTTAAAGCAGAAGGAACGATTAGGAAGATTTCCAAGTGTTGCTGAGAGAGCATTCCAGAGCCTAGTTGTCTATTTCACAGGATATACCCAATCATTAAGGTACTTTCTGAACCTAGTAATGGTCAGAAGCATTTCCAGTCTTGGACGGAGGGGTCCTTCTTCATTTGTGTTGCAGAAAAATTGTCCCGCATCATGGATGGTGCGAAGGGCGATGCAGAAGAAGATATGCTTGGACACTATGAGAGCTTTAAGGGCAGAGGTGAGGTGGTCACAGCGACAAATGTTTTGTTAGGTTCTGGCAGGTGCATTTTTAACACACAATCTGTGTAGGACAGTGCAGCACCAAATATAGCCTACTGGTATTATCTTGCTGGGATAAAACTAAGAGGGGCATAGCCTGTATCCTGTGGGTGAACCTAATGTTTGGGTACATGTGCTATAAAGTCCTCATGGTAAAAGAGGTGGTTTCTCTAATCTGTTTTACCAGTGAGTAGAAGAGTTCCTGGTGGCTTTTGGGAGAAATGTTATTTCAATTGGACCGGTTTTGCAGGTTACAATCGTTGTTTTTCAGTTCAGTTATTGTGTGACATCAATTTGTTCCCTGTTAGCAGGCAGGAGTGGATCTCGAAGGAGAGATTGATGATGTTGCACAGGTGGGGTGCGATGGAGCTGCTGGCTTTGTTGAAGATGTGGTGCGGGAAAGGGTCTGACGGGGAGCCGGAGTGTATTGTGCTCATGGTCTTGATGGTGTCCTCGATGTTCACGCTGGCCCTGGCTGGCAGGGGGTCGTGGTCGATGGTGTGCGGTGGGTCTGGTGTATCGATCTTAGCTGGGGCTGTCTGGGTGTTGAAGCTGTCGTGGATGTCGGCGATCTTGCGGTGGAAGAAGGTGGCGAGGGAATCGCACAGGGGTTGCGACGGCGGGATGTCGTTGGTGTTGGAGCTGGGGTTGGAGAGTTCCTTCACGATGATGAAAAGCTCCTTGCTGTTGTGTGCGTTGTTGTCGAGGCGGTCTTTGAAGGATATTCTCTTGGCGGACTTGATGAGGTGGTGGTGGTTACGGATGGCGTCTTTGTGGGCTGCGTGGCTGTCCGGTGTCTTATCACTGTGCCATTTCTTCTCTAGTTTCCGGCAGGTACGCTTGGAAGCTAGGAGTTCCGAGGTGAACCAGCTGGCTCTTTTGGCGGTGTCACTGTAGGTGAGTTTTTTCAGCGGGGCGAGGGTGTTGGCACAGTCGTCCATCCATCGTCTGAGGTTGCAGGCAGCGTCGTCGGTGTTGGATGGGTCGGAGGGAGGGCTGAGAGCGAGGGTTACCCGTAGTTGGTCTTCGGTGACTTTGCTCCAGCAGCGGCGTGGAATCTGTTGGGTGCGGTGGTGTGTGGTGGGTTTCTGGAAGGTGAAATGGATGCAGCGGTGGTCGGTCCAGAGGAGTTCCGTGGTGTGGCTGAAGGAGACGTGGGAGCTTGAGGAGAAGATGGGGTCAAGCGTGTGGCCGGCGGAATGGGTCGGTGTTGTGACGAGCTGGCTCAGACCGAGGTTGGCGAGGTTGTCGATCAGGGTGGTGGAGTTGCTGTCGTAACAAATGTTGAAAAGTATTCCACTGTGGTATGGCTCGAGATGGTGTACTTATATTTTATGGATGCAATGAAACATCTGTGCATGTAATTAACGTGTGCTGCTGTTAAGTGATTGTTAATTTGTAGTAATCGCTTGCCTCAGTTTAACTCTATCTTTGTTTTTTTTAAGTATTAAAGTTAAACCTAGTAAGTAGAAATACAAACATGAGTAAACCATAACTACTTCGTCAACTAACTGCTGCTTTCAACACTTCCCAGCTTAAGCGGTTATCAACATGCTTCAATATTTACAGTGCAAAGTACACAGTGGGGCTGTTTCGCTTCAGAAGTAGCAGTAGGCAAACATCCGCTTTAAGTAACCCCTTCCAAACGTTTTCAAAACGGTGTTTTGAAACACTAAACGAGTACATATAAAATTCTGCTGAAAGCTTTATAGCATTGAAACAGTATTCGCTGTTTAGGAGTTATTTGGTGTGTTTTTTAAAGTTCCTAATTAAAATAATAGATTCCTTACATTTGATGTTTCATAACTTTCTTATAATTGTCACACAGGGCTTCTTGGAAACAGTGGCCTAGGTGGCAAACGATTTACAAAAAAGACCTGGGGCTGGTATACAGTGAGGACCTTCTTCCTGCACGGGATCGGTACAAAAATCAGTTGCCTAAAAACATGGAGGCCAAGATAACAAGGTGTTCGTCGTTATGAATTAAGCATTCTCCTATTTAGAACGGACCTCTTCATCTCTCTACATGATGATAGTATGTCACATTCCTTAAAGGTAAAAAGAAAGTCTAACTTTTATAAATGCAAACAGCATTCAGGTGCAAGAGGTGGGTAGATTCTTGTTCACATGACCGCCCTGGTAACCTTTAGATTTACAACAAAAAAAAGAATAGAACAGAACAAACCCCATAGCTCTAGTTACCTTAAAGGGAACGGTAGAAGTGTGTAAATAGTGTCACAGTGTTAGTGATAGCCAGTCCGGGTCCTGGTGCACGAGGTCCATGCCAGATTTTTAAATCACTTCTGTGGAAGTTAGTTCTAGTTAGATTGTGGCTACATTTATTTTATATGACTATCTTGAAAATCTAACCTGGACCCAACCCTCTTGTACTATGGACACCTTTGCTCAAGACGTGTCCTATATGGATATCTGTATGCCACTCAGGGTGGAGGTATCTGCATATGTATTTTAGGGTGAAACTAAAAAAAAGTAAAATAGATCAAAATAAATAATAAAATACATACAAAGAAAAAAAAATACCTAGGATGAGCAATGTGGGGAAAAGCAAAAGACTGAACTTGGTAGATTTGTTTAAAGTGTTGCTTCTCTCACATTGTGACAACTCTAAGTAAGCTTATGGCGCAGTTTGTGTTAGTCTTTCTTGGAATCTCTTTATGACTGGGACATGAATTGTATGTGACTAATTAAATGGTAAATGCGTCCAATTTGGGCTATGTTACATGCTGCATTTGCCTCAGTTTTGTTGGGAGGCAGATTGTGAACTACACAGTAAACTTTCTACACTGCAGTGTTTAAAAACTTTGGATGTTTCTGCTAAGGCTGATGGGGCTCAAATGATGACTCAAACTTGCTTCTTCACAGAGATCATAAGATTAAAATGGAGCTCTGTGCCACCAGAGGCATTTTTTGTCCTGATTTTCGATGGAGTGAAGGCCAAAATATTGGAAATGACTATCATAAATCAACAGTAGTAGCAAGCACAGGTGAACATGTGTGGCCTTTAATTTCTTGTGGAAGCAAAGGTGGGCTTAGATCTGCAAGGGTATACACACTAACCTTCCCCACATTATAGCAGATTTGATCTTGTTGGGATTAGAGATTCTGATTGTATCACCTAACTGACTCGCCACATGCTGGGATATGTGCCTGTATGTGTGTATATATATATATATATATATATATATATATATATATATATATATATCTCCTTCAAAATTTGCTGTCTGATATTTAGGGCTTTTTCTTTGAAGGGCCTGATGGGTCAAATAGAGCATCTTAATGTAATTGTGACTTAGCTAATGAGCCAGTGGCGATTGCAGAAGTGACAGTCTCAGGTTTTAGGGAAATAAAAGGTCTCCAGCTTGTGTGCATAGACTTTGATTGACGTCATGTAGATGCTCCAATTTAAAATGCATACCATCATTAGAGTGTCTGGATGTCTGATCTAGTGTTTTGTTATGCTAAATTTCACTTTTAAGTAATCCATTACATATTTGGAGTGGGGGCTTATGATCTGGTACTCAATTATGATCTGAAATACTGTGTTGCATTAGAAGCACACTGTAGGCTTGAAAATGTTTTTGAGGTTATGGAAATAAAATTTCTATAATACTTTTGAGGGTTGTGAATTTAAAAAAAAGTCTGCTTTAACAAGGGACCGGGTGCTTCAGAAATCTACTTGCCCTGTAAAAAGAAAAAGAACACTTGTCTCTTTTGGTGCCATACAGTGAGATGAAAAATTATGGCAGAATGAGAAATTAAAACGCATTGGCAAAGCCAATAGGTCTGGCTTTAATGCCAATGCTTTCAAACCAGTGCTTCCTTTGTAAAAAAAAAATTATAATGTAAGTGCCAGGGCCCAAGGTATATCACGGGAGGCCGTTGCAAATTCACCACCAAATGCCCCTGCCGTTGCTACATAATGCCACTGCCACATAATACCACTTTTACCTACTAACTGTCACACTCCAACAAATGTGACAGTTTTAATTATTCCTTGTCACTCAAAGCTGTAAGAGTGGCCGTGATGGGGTATTATTATTGTAGTTTTAACATGTATTGAATTTTTTAATTCTCACTGATGTCTGTTCAAAAACCGACATATCGCGCTGCCTTATGGTTGACTGTTAAAAATAAATCTGTGTACTGAAATAAATGCTGTTGCCGAGCACCTGCAAACATTAGCACAAATTAAGCACTAATTCAAACACGGGCATTCACAAATGCTTTTTGCTTGCTTTACACACACAAATGCTGTTTTTCACATAAAAGGCTGTCCAATTGGCTTTGGCAATGCTGCGAAAAAAGGAGCAAAAAATGATTGCTTTCTGTTCAGACTGTATATAGGGGAACGTGTTGGGGTGATTGCATTGACACCATCAACATAGGCATCTCCCTATTTGTTGGTTCCCTTTAGTTCCTTAATTTCTGATAGTTGGTGTGCCCATGATATAGGGGAATGGGTTCTTTACTTGATACTCCAATATTGTATATAATGCGGTCATTCAGGTCTTACTAGTATAACCAGGTGGATGATATATAAAGCTATCCATTATTTCTCATACTATTGTACATTTACTTGCGATGCCAAACAAAATAATTTTGAAAACTTTTCCCAAACTTGTAGGGCTATCGCAACAGAGAAACCAGCAGTACTTGGATTTTACACATCCATGCGTTTGCAGTAGTAGGGAAATACTTTGGCACTCAGCTTGTCCATTGCTGTTCAATGTATGGAGTTACTCTAGAGACGTGGCCATACTAGGCTTCCGTACGCAATGGCTTCCTACAAAGCCGCTGCCAAGTGAGTTCGACATAGCGTCATAAGCCAGTCTATGTTCCTAGACATTGAAGATTTGCAACACTGAATTGTAGTAGTACGAGTTAATTATCGTCACAGACTGAGAAAACAGCCTTAGCTGTAGCACCTCTTCAGTATAGCCAAAGTAGCACATTAAAGGTAGACCCAATAAAGCGTGTGAATATTAAATTAAATAGTTAGGGTAAAACATGTTGTTGAGTGTGTAATTTCACTTTTGTAGTTAAATGCTGGTAGAGAACATGATGACTTTTAAGAAGTTGGCTTCTTTTGACTAGTCGTAGTACTGGTCCTGAATTGGGTCTGTTATGTTGGTTTGTCCTAGAACCACAGGACAGCAATTCAGTAGGAAAAGAAGATTTACTGGCGAAACACAACCTGGCGTCAAACCACATTGAGGAGCCAGCTGCAACTGACTCAGATAGTGTTGTCAGCCTTACATTCTGAACATCGAATACCAATATGTAAGATTCCATCATAACACATCCTCGCTTGTATAAAGGAAATACCCAAACAATAAAACAAGGAAGAAGAAAGAAAACAACAAATGAAACCAAGGGGAAAAAAAGTAACGGCAAAGAAGGGAACAAAATACAAGGAAAACGAGACAAAACTAGGACAAAATCCTCTAATGAAATAATAAAGCAACACTCCACACATTGGAGACATTTCACATCCTCACATAATCCTGCAAATAAAAGGGTGGCTTTCGGATTCTAACATCACCCTTTACTCTGGATCTATCCTCATCTTCCGGTAACTCATTTTGTCTCACATACCGCTGGTCCGGCACCAAGTCTGGTTCCCCGGAGTTTCGATCACACACAACTTCATCATCCTGCATGAACATAGCACTAGAAAATCCTTCCTCATCTTCACCTTTAGCACAAGTTCCACCTTTCACCACCTTCAATGACCACAAAATACTTCCCTACTCATTCTATGCGAAAAGGGCCCTTAAATTTGCTTAATCCACCCTTCACTCTGATCTTATTTTGACCTAATAACCTATCTTGAATTTGGTAACACCAGGTTCATAAACATGCTCACCACCCAATCGTATCCAATCCTTCAACCAAGCTGGGACCAACCGAGTACCCGGCAGGCGTCCCCTCATGAGTTGAAAAGGACATTTATGAGTGACACTATGTATGGTGGTACGCTATGCCCATGTCATCCAAAAGTCTTTTTGGAGATTGTCCATTCGACAAAGCAAGTTGAATTGTGTCCTTTACTAATCTGTTGGCCCTCTCCACAATTCCATTCCCCCTGGGATTGAAAAGAGAGGTGCAGGAATGTTTAATTCCACAACTCTCGAGAAAATGACGCATTTCATTGGAAGTCAACTGCATCCCATTATCAGTAAGCAAAGTGTGGGGAACACCTTCCTCATCAAAAATACTCTCCAAAACAGGAATGGTGGACTTGGGCGTCACATCTTTTATGAATTTAACTATCAACCACCTAGAATTAATATCCACTATAACAGCGGCAAACCTCATTTCACCTGACAATTCAGAAATAGGGCCTATAAAATCTAAACAAATAGTGCTCCAAGCTTCCCCTGGATCATCAATCCGACCAGTTGCCCCCTGATTGCCTACCCTCAATCTTTTTTCACTCTCTTTACAAAAACTACAACCTTCCACCCACCTTTTGACCTGGCCATCCATCCCTGGCCACCAGAATTCTACTTTAATCCTCCTGCAGGTCATCCCCTGCCCTAAATGCCCCTCATGAGCTATTTAAAAATGTGAAACCTTAAACCAACAGGTGGCACAAAGCGATCCCCTCTCATGATAACATCCAACCCACTCACAGACAATTCGTCCAACACTTTCCAATAAGGTCTAGCTGACACAAACACAGCACTTTCCCTTGGCGCTCCCTTCTTGATCATCGCGATTGCATCTTTTAACACAGTGTCCAAACGCATTTCCTCCTCCCATTGCGACCTAGTAAACGCTCCAAGATCGCTATCTAACACGTCATGAACCAATGCAACAGCTTCCTCTAAATCCAGACTCCTCACAGCAGTCTTATCCACAGTCTCCCAGCTGAAAGACATACGCGACAATCTGCTTGTGAATTATTCCACCCATATATAAATTCCACATCGTAAAGGTATTCTTGTAATCTGGCAGCAAATCTGGCCAGTCGTGCAGACCCTTTGCCAGCACCACCCGCAGATAAAATTTTGATCAAAGGTTTATGATCTGTCCTCAATACAAATCTCATGCCCCACAAATACACACTGAAATATTCTGCACCCCACGCCGCAGCAAGAGCCTCTCATTCAATCACTGAATAGTTCCTCTCAGTTTGCGTGAGGGTACGCGAAGCAAAAGCCACTGTCTTTTCAACTCCATTTTGTTTTTGTGACAGAACCACACTAATCCCTGTGGCACTGGCGTCAACAGTTAACAAGCATTTGCAATGCAATAGGTCTCGCATTTACGCGAGTTTAAGCTATTGGCATTGTAAATGACAATGCCTTTTATTTATGTTTTAAAAACTAAAATAAAAATAAAAGGCATTGTTATTTGCAATGTCAATAGCTCAAACTCGCATAAATGCGAGACCTATTGCATTACAAATGCTTGTTAGATTAGTGAGTAGAAACGCTCCCTTTTGGCCCGCGCGGAAAATTTATTAAATAAACAAGCGCGGCTGCTAAAATGAACGCGGACCGCGCTGCAAATTAAAAAAAAAAAAATTGTGCTTACTGACTTATGAAGGAGACAGTGTAACGCCACAAGTAAAAGATCCAGTCCTCAAGGGAGGTAACAAATAGTGACAGAGCGGTAACAAGGAGGGACTAACAAGCCTAATTATCAATCGGAAGCCAGCATTTACCAAGGACAATGACACCAGCAGGGGGTGTGAGCTTCAGATTTCCCCACAATCACGCTGGCACATAATGTTAAAATATACTATACGACAAGCAGGGCGCTTGAATGGGGCCTGAGGGGCAATGGAATGTGAGAGGAATGCTGATTGGTATGTGTACTATAAATTAATCAACATTTTTTAGGTTTTTCAAAACAGAGATGAGAGAGCATGTGTGTGTGTGTGTGTGTGTGTGTGTGTTTCTCAGTGTGTGCATGCAAAAATCCCAGGTGAAATCCGACAGACACCTCACCATAACCTACTAAAAGCATCTGTACCCAGCTATTCATCAGAAAATACATTTATTAGGGGGGTGTAACACCCCAAACACCCCCCACCCACAAAGCTACGCCCCTGGTTGTAAGGGATTACAATTTATCACAAAATGACTTTAAACATTGCCGACCAATCTGCTCCTGGACTGTCCCTCATACCTGTTATAACATTACTTCTGCAGAGGTGCTGGTGATTTCAGATTAGAAAAGGGAAGCATTACATAAGGGAAATGGGGGATGAGGACACCCTCCCCAGTGTCATCTTGAGGCCCTGGAGAAGACATGTTTTGGGGGCCTCTGTTCGCAATAACTTTGAATGTTAGTACTCATTTTCTGCTATTTGAAGACCTAATGATGCCAAACAAATTTTCACAAATGGGGTCACAAAAAAAAACCTGTTAAAATATGCCTTTCTGGGGACCCCAAAATCCTTAAGATAACACTGTAAAAAGAGAGACAGAGGTAGAAGAGGTAGGCAGTGGAGAAAGAGGCTGAAATATACAAATGTGCGCCAGAGAGAGAGCGTTCACCTTCCCAGATGGTCCCTTGGAAGATGGGGCCCTGAGCAATTGCCCACTTTGCCCATGCCTTAAAATTTATCCGACCCTCTTCCCCTGCAGCACCCTTATAGTCTATTTGAAAGGACCCACTTCCACGATAGCTCATAAAAGGCCTCCAGTGTAGAGCAACTGCTTCAATCAATCCCCCTCTAAAACCAAATTCTTGATAACAAACACCCCTTCCTGCCAAGCACTAACCCGGCCGTCACGCCAACCTATCACCCACGGCTCTTGCTACTATTGTCCACATCACCACTGCATCTCCACAAAACCTGACCACAAAACACCAGGCCAACCTTCTCTCCTGCTGACGTCCCTTCCCTACCACCACCACGGCCCACTTACCAACCCCACAACAAAACCTCTGTCAACAGTCTCTCCTGTTCAAATCACACTCCTCCCCCCAGCAACCCAGCCACAAACACTAGGCCAACAGCCTCTACCCCTCATGTGGATGCCACTCCCGTCATCAATACTCCCCATCACCGCAAAACGCATAACAATAGCCACTCTGCTGACGTCGCTTCCTTTCCATCACCAATGTCCAAGCCACCGCATGCCAACAATATATTCTGCTGACGTCACTCCCAGCCATGGCCACTGCCACCCTGCATGCTACCACACCTTCTAGCCACAGCAACCCTGGCGTCATCCGTACTGTGCACATGTGTATCATTGAACCCCAGTGAAGGCAGCATACAGACCTCACCCCAGCCCTCCCCCTTACTCCTCGGTTCATGTTTATAATGAACTGCTGTTGCAGGTAGGGGTAGGGATACCCGAGGGCACCTGCTGATAAACAGCACAGCAGCACCGGCTGGACATGGACAACCTTGTCGCCTATAGCCTGATGCAAACTTTTTTTAGTTTGCAATCAAAGCGCATAGACGCCATTGGAGTGTGGAATGAGCTACACCCAGAGACACATACCGACCAGTTCAAAGTGCTGCAGGCTCGAACGAACTTTAAGAAGCACAGTGACGGCCAAAGGCTTTGGGATTTCCTACTTTTACTTGTTTATACCTCCATTAAAAACCAGTGATGGCATAACTGTCGTCAGCGGTTCGAATCCAGCTATCCAGGGAGTCCCACTGCACCGTGAACTGGAAAAGCACAAGTTCACACAAACAAACCGTACCTTTAAGGCATCTACGGTCTACGACGCGAGCCCGAAACACCCAGTCCCGGCGAGTGAAGCGCGAAGAGCGAGAGAACCCACAGAAGCGCAGCTCGTCCACACCCAGTGTCAACTCGCCGGCCGTGCACGGGGGTGATTGCAGTGATATGTTTTGTTTTGTGATTAGCTGTTGTCATCTCCACCAGGAGCCTCGTCTCGGATTCTAGGACAGCAGAGCACCTTCGCGGAGCACACCACGCCCCTCCGGTGGGCTATAAATCGGTCTGCAGAGCTTATCGAGACAGGATCTGGCCACCGACAGATCACTGCGCAGAGACACCGCACGCAAAATAAACACCCGCTGTTACATGCAAGAGGGCTGCTTATACCACCTGAAGGTCTGGCCACCGACAATCACTGCACACACGTCAAATATCAACCAGTGCATAAATAAACATCCATTGCTATTTGCTAAATACAAACATGACTGACTACCCATACCCACCCTCAAAGCTCCAACTTCCGGACAGGACAGTGGCGTACCTCTGAGGCGAAGGCCGGCACGCAGTACTCTCACGGTACTTGCCTGTCTGTAGCGCCGCTCCGAACACACCTTGCACAGCCCCGGGACGCGGTTCATCGCTCAGCGTCTGTAAATCCCGCTGCTCGCCCATAAAAAGGTATCCTCCAGCACGGCTTCGGTGAACCCTGGTCGCCGGACAGCAGAGCGAGGCCGAGTGAACGCTGGCATTGGCGCCCTGGGAACTGGCTCCAGGGAAGAATGGCAGGAAGCCGCCTCTCACCTCCGGGCCTGCTCCGCGCCATGTGCCTGGCCACGATAAGGCCACGGCTTCCTGCCAGTTCCGTGGCGGGGAAGAGCTGCGCTTTATATAAAACTTCCTCTTTATTTATTTATTTAGTATTTACTCAGTCCCGCCTCCCCGGCCCTCGAGCGGCCGATGCCATTGTTTGTCACCTTTTAATCCTTCAGGCCCACAAAGCACTTTTGTGATCGGGGCCTCCTCACGCCGTGTCTCGGAGGCTGAGAGAAGTGCATCCGGAACACGCACGGTGTCTGAGGCTGTCTTTACAAGACTTTTTAAAGCCAAGACTGGATGAACATTGAAATAACAAGCTGTCGCCATTGCGCAAAGGCAGACGCTTGTTTACATCGCGCTTTCAGTGCCTACACCGACTAATGAAGGAGAGAGAGTAACGCCGCAAGCAAACGATCCAGTCCGGATGGGCTGTCCCAAAAGGAGACAGGGCGGTAACAAGGAGGGACTAAGAAGCCTCATCTTCAATCGGAAGCCAGCGTTTACCATGGACGATGACGCCAGCCAATGAAAAAGATGGGCGGGGCTTCCACTCCACTTCTAAAACATACCCTAATTCAATATGCCTCGCAGAGCGAGCAGCGCATGCGCGCTGCAATGCTAGGCAAGACCTAAAAATGACTTGGATTTGGTATTAAACGATGCTAGAATACCTGCTTTATATATTTCATTTTTGATCTCAAAAGAAACTTGTTGTTCCTCCTCCCACAAGTATTTGTTGCCCTTATGTAAAGGTTTCCTCAAATTTTCAGTTTTATCCGCAAAACCCTTTACAAATTTGGAATAATATTCTAAGAGACCTAAAAAAATCTTAATTGGTCTTTATCTTTGGGGCAAGGTGCAGATTTAATCACCTCCAATAAGTTGCGTTTAGGTGCTATTCCTCCACTAGATATAGAATAGCCTAAATATTCCACATGTTCAGTTAAAAACTAACATTTGTCTCGGTTAACAGTCAAACCCACTTCCTCAAGCTTCCATAACACTTATCTTAAAATAGTGTTATGATGTTCCACTGTCTTCCCTGAGACTAAAATGTCATCTTGAAAATAGACAACATCACCTAAGCCTTCAAATATGCTTGCCATCATCCTCTGAAACACACTCGCTGCCGACGCTAAGCCGAATGGCATGCGAGTAAATTGATATGTACCCTCAGAGGTGATGAAAGCAGTCAATAATTTAGAATCAGGGTGCAATTTGATCTGATGGTAAGCACTCCTCAGCTCTATCTTGGAGAAGTACTTGCCACCACCCACCGATTGCAACAGCTCATTGATGTTGGGAAGAGGAAACGTGTCAGTTACAACGTTACGATTAAGTGATCTCACGTCGATGCAAAATCTCAAGCGGCCATCCGACTTTTGCGTTATGACCACCGGAGAAATCCATGCCGGTGCTTCTACTGGCTCTATAACTCCCTTCTTCAACATGTCTTGCAACAGATCTTTAAGACCATCTCTCACAGAGAGCAGCACTCTCCTGAGTTTGTTGCACTGGAATAGCATCACGTTTAACAAAAAATATGTACATATATCCTTTTACACAACCAGCCTGTCTTCAAAAACTCTGGGCGCATGGAGTAAAATGTCCTTTAGCTGAACATCATCCACCATCATGACCTGACAAGGTGACCTCGGATTTATAACAATGTTAAGGTCGTACTGGTGCATCCAACCAAGTATGGGGGGACCTTCTCTAGCAATATAGACTTTACCTTCGCTACTTCTTGTCCCAAAACGTATGGAATCGGCCATGTACCCCACAATGTCTATGTATTGACCTTGGTAACCAACTGGATTGATGTCTTTGGATTCCAAAGAGTCATTTTCCCACAGTTTCTTGAACAATGATTCAGGATTTATGGTGTACATGGACCCTGAATCGACCATGAGTTCTACATCCTGCCCACACACATCAAATACAGCTGCTGGCCTCGTCAATCTCTTTGCATCCTCAGCCATTCCTGAAGCTATACCGTTCAGTCTCGTCCACCACCAATATTCTATCTCTGCTCATTTATTCATCACCACACTGTTGGACCACATTGACTTTAGGTGTATTTGTCAGCTATATATCCTTGTTTACACATGTGCGCATAGTGGCCCTTGCGGCCACATTTCCTGCAAACCTGATCTAAAGCAAAACATCGCTTTGAGTCCGCTGTATGATACTGACTCCCACATCGCATACATTCTCTCTCTTTGCCCCTAGAAGATGTACCAAACACTCCCTTCATGTTTTTCTTTGACACTACGCTAACTTCCCCATCTTCGTCTTTGAAGGGGCATTCTAAATTGGCAACTTCAATGTTAGTTTTCTCTCTCCTCCCCAACTCTTTGATACACCTTTGAGACTCCTCGATGACTTTAGCCATGTCCACAGCTTCCTTCAACGACGGATCCTTGGCAGCCCATAGTCTCTCCTGAATTTTTCTCTCTCGACATTGCACAATTAACTAGTCCCGAATCAGTTCCTCAGTCACTACACCAAAACGACACTTCACAGGTTGTTTTCGCAACCTTGCGACAAACTCGTATATTGATTCATTTTCCGCTTGGGGCTGAGTATAAAATTTGTATCTTGCCATTACAAGATTAACTTCTTTAGCGAACCTAGTTTCTAGTCTTTTTATAGCTTCTTTATAGACCTCGTCCATAGGTTGACCATTAGGACCCAGAGCTACAGGTAGATATTTAAAAATGCATTGGCCTTCACTACCTAAAGCACTAAGACACAGCCCCTTCTTCCTCGCTGGTGAAAAGTTATGGCCATCTAATGAGGTAATATAATTTTTTAGTATTTCCACCCAATCCTCCCACGCATTTGTCGGTGTGCCAGGCTGGGGGCATTATGATATTGGTTTGCATGGCCATGATACCCCCAGCTTGTCTAGAGGTACTTAAATCACCAGGAAAATATACCAACACACACTGTGAAATCCAAAAAGAAGATAAGGTGATAAATAACTGCGAAGACAAACTTCCTAGTAATACAGGTGTGTAAATACCCACCACCGGGTGTTTACCTTATGGTGTGCAGATCACCGTAGAAGTGCCTGTACAGTATATTGCTCACCAGATGTGATCCTTGACAGGTGTGCCGATCACCGTTTGAAACAGATGCTTGCAAGAGATCGGCTGAAGCTTAAGAAGACTGGTGTGCGAGCAGGCAGCGGTGAATGGATGCAGAGAATGAGTTTCAGCTTACGATGTCGTACGTGAGAGCAGGTTGCTCTAGATCCATGATGGCGGCACGTAGACATCGCAGCGTCTAACTCCTTAGATGGCTTGAAATGCTGAAGACAAGACCAAGTGATGGGTTTCAGTGATGAAGCAAGTGTCACTGACGTCAGCAATGAGATGTCGGGAAAGGTTCCATGTTGCGAGCAAAGGCACGAGACTCCAACGGTAGGTCTATGTCGAAATATAATATAAGAAAATGACCAGTACCTTATGCCGAACACCGCACCATCAAACCCCCAGGCGAGGCGAGAATCCAGAATCAAGGACGATTCGTTGAATATTCATGTCTCACACATGGAGACGCCAGGATAATCTCCGACACATACAATGAACCACCAGGTTGTGTTTCCCGTTGTTCGTGTTGAAGATAGTCGCCAAAATGTTATGTTGGTTTGTCCAAGAACCACCAGCCAGCAATTCAGAAGGAAAAGAAGATTTACTGGCGAAACACAACCTGGCGTCAAACCACTTCGAGGAGCCAGCTGTAACTGACTCAGATCGAGCCTTACATTCTGAACATCGAATACCAATAGGTAAGATTCCATCATAACAGTCTACAACATTAAACATAGCTGTAATCAGTTCATTGAGGCACATTCACTGTTAAACTGTGCCAAATTGACTGCAGAGGTGGTGTGAAACTAGTCCATTGTTGATATCCATTTGTCATGGATGAAGCGACTCAGTCAATCTCTGAATACTAAGATACATTTACAGTTTGGGGATAGTTACTTTTATTTTAAAGTTTTTTTAAAATGGGTGAACTACAGCTGTGTTAAAAAAGAAGGTGGCAAACGATAATGATAGTTGGAAATGTTTGCATGAGGTGCGCAGAAGGGCGCAGCATGTTAGCCCCAGATCGGCTCGAAAGCGAACAAACCTATTTGTCCTTCATGAACCCTAGGCTTTTTAAGACATTAACAAACTCGGTGTGCCCAAGGTCTACAAACTTTTTAGAAGTACCAGTTATCTAGAAAGCGTGCCCCCTTCCTGTATGCAGAAGGTAAGGCAAGAGACTATTTGTTTCTCTGCATTTTTTAATTGTTGATGTTTTAATTATGATTCGTATCATGAAGATTTCAACCAGAGACGCCATGCAAAAGTTAGGAAAGACAGCAAGTCCTGACTGTAGTGAGCTTAATTGAGAGGCAAGTGTGGACACGAGCCTATAGTTGCAACATCACAGTGCAGATGCGCTGAAAGCACAGTTGGTGTGGGAACTGCAGGGTAAGATCTCCTAGCTAGCGCAAATGAAAGTCACAGTCCCATTGTTGAGAGGGTGGCAGGGTTCCTTACTATACAGCAGCCAACCAAGAACAGCATATGACAAGAAAACTAATTACTTGAGTGTCAAGGATTGAAACTATTAATCCCATCGGTGATAAACAACCAGTAACAGTCCAGAATGGTCCATGAAGCCTTCAATTCAAAGTATGCATCAAGAGCCAAAAGAGGCTGCACAAAGACATAGGCTGGAAATGACTCTGGACTCAACTGGCAAAAGAAACGGCTCCAGTTTGAACTATTGGCTCTTCTCTTTGAGAAATACAGGCAGCCAGCTCAAAGGAACTCCCCTGAAACCAGCAACTGTCAGCAAGATCTGCTACCTTGAAGTCAAATTGTAATTGTAGTGCTCCAAGATGTAATAGGATCAAGAATTTCTTGTCTTCTTTAACAACTGAGAATAGTATCTGTAACATCAATGTGGGCAGTTTCAGTATCTTGACATGGTCAAAAGTCTGATTGTTGTTTATCGAGATTTTCAAAAGGGCCAAGTTGAGTCTGAATCAAGGTGACCACCAGCTTCTGGAGGAGCTTGCTGATCGGTTACACCAACAATAAATCTGTTTTTGCTGGGCTCCGAGGGGTCTTATGGCAGTTGTTTTGTAACCGGGGATGGCATGCCTTATAGGGCCTCTTTAGTGAGACTGTTTAATCATGGTGACCATGAAAGGGGCAAGGAGATCATGGGACCTAGGGAGCAAACACTCCAGCGCTGGACCGTACTAGATATGAGATGCAAGGTGTGACGATTCTTTATATTTTACTGAAATGCTCTGTTTTTGCATTTATCAAACTGGATCAGTTCTGTAATATCCATTCTTGACTTGTGATAGAATATCATGTATTTCATAAAGTACAAGCAGAGTAACCTTGTAAATCCCCTGGGTGTTCACCATATAGGTGTGCAATTCACATCCAGCTGGCACAACTCATGAAGTGGGTTCCCATGATCCTTAAAAATCATTGACAGCCATAAACTCTGAAGTATTCCATATGCTACCACTGAAGTCTGAGATGAATTTAAACCATCCTAGTGCTTTTCTATCAAATTGTTGGCTCTGATAGTACCAAAACCAACCCATTGGCCAATTCTGACACCCCTGCCACTGCTCCGATAGCAATACAATAACATGGTGATTGAAGATGTCAAATGTTATAATATTTTCAGATAATATCTGCTATACGGCCTTCCCCTGACTCGAGATCTGCAACTGATTGCTTTGTAGTCCCAGGCCCTCTCCTGTGTTTAATTCAGTCAGTCAAAACATTGTTCCTCCAGATACCACCATAGCTGGATTGGTACTGTTGCCACTGGTACCAAAAATTGAGTATTCAAAATATGACACTTGTTGAATTTTATGATGGGGTCAACTCATGTTATATTAACAAACTCTTGACCTATACTCTTGACATTGTCCAGGACCCACTTAACTGACATGAAACATCAATCAAGGATGTGGTTAAGAGATCTAAATAAGTCGAAGTCTCTGGTTATTTGTGATGTTGCAAAACATAAGGAGGAACTGATTGGGCCAAAGTGGATATTTCCTCACCACAGACCTTTTGAATCTCACTGGAGATTCCAGCACTTAATGAGTTTGTGAAGACCCGCTATTCATCTTGTACTCCAGTCAGAAATGTACTTTTTTTTTTTTTTTTAACTGTGGAAGTTTTATTATTATCATCATAGCAGAGCATTGGTATATAGGATAAAAAAGCAAGAGACAACTATCAGTCACAGTCAAGTCATCCCACACACAAAGCTGTGCCGCAAATTCACAGACCCAATTCTTATATCATGAGCGCTCAACATAGATAAATATCAGTAATTGCTTTCACAATCGGTTAACCCAGTATAAGGTATTTTCTCACAGTTCTTGTTTGAAGAGAATTAATCAATGATCCTCGGCTTAAAAACCTGCACGAGATTAATTAGATTAGCAGTTTATAGATCGCCTGGTTACTCCAACAGAGTGTCCCCGCGCTATGAATTCTTCCTCCATATCAGAAGTGGGAACCCCCATCCACTGCCTCAACACCAATCAGCCTGTGATGCCCTGAAAAACCAAGTTTCTAAAGGCTGCATCCTAAGGTCTAGTGGCAGTTGGTTTCATAATTTTGCTGCGAGCAACCGAAACGAGCTCTCTCCCAACCGGGCTCTCTGTATTTTAGGAATGGTCAGCCTGGCAGTAGCCGTAGACCTGAGGTTCCTCTTCGGTCTATACGGGGTAATTAAAGGGGCTAGATAGCTAGGGCCTTTCACAATAACGATTCTGTGGCAAAACATAGAGCTTTAAAACTCACTCTGTCTTGTACAGGAAGCCAGTGCAGATCTGCACGGGCAGCCCCCATAGGGGCTCGCCTGGGGATGTTAAGAAGTAGCTGCGCTGCCGCGTTCTGGACTCTCTGCAGCATTCTCATTTTGCAGATCCCTAAATATAGAACGTTGCAGTAGTCCAGGCGGGAAATGATCACCGCCTGGATAATGATTTTCTTAGCTGCTGGAGGTAACAGATCTAAAACTTTGCGTAACATTCTTAGTAGTCCAAAGCGCATGCAGGCCACACTAGATATCTGTCCCTCAAATGAAAGTGTTATCAAACCACACCCTCAAGTTTTTGATCTTGGATTTGGGGACCCGAATCGAACCTAGTTCAGGCAGCCACCAGATGTGTGACCATATCGAAGGTTGCTTGCCAACCACCCGGATGTCGGTTTTTCCTGCATTTAGTTACAGACAGTTGAATTTCATCCAGTTGGCCAAATCAATTAGACAGGCTCTCAGCTTAGGAGCAGCCTCAGATTCATTCTGTTCCAAGGTGATAATCAGCTGAGTATCATCCGCATAGGAGACTAGTTTTACCCCATGCTTACCAACTACCTCAGCTAAAGGATGCATGTAGACATTGAACAGAGTCGGGCTCAGGGCGGAGCCCTGCGGGACTCCTTGTAGTAGAGGGCGGGTCTCAGATATAAAAGGCAGCTGTAGGACTTGGAAAGACCTATCCTGCAGAAAGTTGTTAATCCAGTCCAGAGTCCTACCTCTGACTCCAATATCCCACAGCAGTTCCAAGAGCAGGCCGTGAGATACCGTGTCAAACGCAGCACTTGGGTCCAGTAAGATGAGGGCCGCCGTCTTATCTTCATCTGCGATCATCTTCAAGGATTCGGAGGCTAGAAGTAGTGCAGATTTGGTTTTGTGTAGCACCTTATTATCTTCAATAAATTTAGGTATTTGAAGGTTCAGGAATTTTTCTGCTATTTTGGCAAAGAAAGGAAGTAGGGACACCAGTCTTAGGTTTTCAGGGAGTGCGGGGTCCAGTGAGGGTTTTTTCACCATGGGGACCACCATAGCATGTTTCCAATGGCTTGGGACTTGCCCTGAACAAAAAGAGCAAATTAGCAGTTTGGTGACCACTTAAGCAATAGCTTCTTTTCCTCGTAGCAGCATATTAGGTGGGATAACATCAATAGGGGATTCAGATTTAACCGCTGAAAGAAGCTAAAGTATGTCCTTCTCAGTGGGATCTTGGAATTTAAACAGCCCTTTTTGAGATAGTTCACCCTTAGGGGTAACGAATTTATACTTTCTGCTGCCTTCAGGGAAGGTGGCATATATTTTCTCGATTTTTTTTTTTTTTTTCCTCAGCAAAAAAACTAGCCACTTGGTTACAGTATTCTATGGAAAAAGGCATTGCTGTCGTAACCCACTCGATGGAGGTGAGCTCCTTAACAATCCGGATTCAATCCTAAGTGCATAGTATTCCCTACGAGGTCTCCTAATCTGTTTATGATATATTTTTAGGGCGTCTAGGTATTTTATTTTATCTTGAGATACGTAGGTCTTCCTTCATATACGTTCAAGCCGTTTACAACCTTTTTTAAGAGTTAGTAATTTTCTGAAAACCAATCTGCTGAAGGATTATGGCGAGCACTGTTACAGGGTTTCAAAGGTGCTAAGGAGTCCACTACTTCTGTAATCCAAGAAATTGTTTGTTTGCTGGCTATCTGCGGACAGATATCAAGCATCGGCGAGCTAGTTGTCAATTCGGCTGTAAAAACCTCTGCGGTTAGCTGCGACCATTTACGGGACATTTTAGACCCAATATGCTGTTTCATCGGGCCTGCATCTTTCAGAACTTCCATGATCTGAAAAGGAAGAATAAAGTGGTCCGATCACGCTACTGGAGCCGGTGGCAAGGCAATTATTCGAGTACTATTGGAAAAGATATTATCCAGAGTATGTTTCCTAATGTGTGTAGGGGCGTGTACTAACTGTGACAATCCTAACGCTTCTAAATCTGTTCTTAATCCTGAAACTTCTTGACTAAGCTTATCCTCAAAATAGAGATTCAAGTCCCCTAAGACTACAAACGTTGCATGCCGGATGGCATAAGGGGGAAGTACCTCCACTAGAGCATTAATGAATGATCTGGCCGGCCCTGGTTGTCTATAAATTAAAAAACCTGTCATCGACCAATTACTGTTTAAGGATATAGAGAAGAAGGCCACTTCACACCCAGAGATCACTATTTCCATACCTTTAACTTGGAGAACTTTCTTAAAAATAACTGCTAAACTCCCACCTCTCGGTATCGGTATATCCACTCTTAGAATGGCGTAGCCCTCAGGTATCGCATCCAGCACATCAGGTGCTGACTGTCCATGAAGCCAGGTTTCCACCAGGAACAACAACGCTGGTTCCTGGTTAGTTAGTCTATCCGAAATTTCACACTTGTGCTTACTTAGAGACCTACAGTTTAGTAGCAAGCATAATAGAGAGCTGATTCTAGGCCCTATGTCCGTTTTGCTCCTATCTCCCTTTGGTGAAATGTTAAAGGAGAAATGGCACTTACTGCATCCGTTAACCTCCTCATCGACCTTGATCGAATGGAGACACTCCTTGGCCACTTCTGTTCTACAGGATATAGTCTCTAATGGCGAGTAGTATAGCGGAGCCTTAATCAGACGGGCAGGGGGCCTGGCCCCTGGCGCCGTCCAGGCAGGGACGGGCTTGCCCTTGGCGTGCTAGCGGTGCGGCTGCGCAGCTGCCATGATTTTGTAGGTCGCCTCGAGGGTGTGGCTAGGCTCCAAACTACAGGGCTTGAGAGACCGCAGCTGCAAGCCCCGTTCCACCCCCTCGGATGAAGAACACAGCAGGTAGGCAGGGTATTGTCGGGATAATGCGTCAAATCGGCAAGTTCTTCTCCTCCCCTACATATATATGTAGAGATCTCATTTGTTGCCAACAGCGGGAGATACCTGCATATTTTGAGATTTGTATTAAATATCTGCTTGGCCTTCTTACAGTAAATACTCTCTAATTGGCCCCGATATATCTTTCTATCTGCCATTTATAGGCGGGGTTGCCATAAATGTCTGTGAAAGATCATTGCACAGTGCTGCATCTTTAAGTCAATCATTTGTTTGGTGCTTCGGGCCTCTTGTCCAGGCCCTAGCAAACCGACATTTTGCCAGGACCAGGAGAAGGACTGTTAGTCTTCCGATAGTACTGAGCCTGTCTGCGATGTATCACAGCACTGTGACCAGCAGTCTACACTCTAGTGGGAAAAAGGTAATGTCCGCAAGAGCTTGCAGCTTCCCCCCAGAATCTATTAACGGGTGGACATAGCCACCCCCAGGTGGAAGCCTGGTGAGTCTGCTGAGCACCTGGGACAGCCAGACGAATTGGTGGGATCAATCCTTTTGCCTGGCTGGGGTGTAGTACAGTCTATTTCAGATACTGAAATGTGTAAACTAATGTCGATAGTTTGCAGACACTAACTTGATTGGCTTACAGCAGAATGTCCAAATTGCGAAGAGCACTCAGAAATGCACTTCTCTTTATTTTCTCAGTATGAGATGCACCAAGTCCAATGGGCCTCGTTGTCTTACTTCTGCGGATGTTAAAAGCCATTTCTTTTTTTTTTTTAACAAACTTTATTGCATTTTATCAATATACAACATAAATTGAATCACACTTTTATTCAGACGTATCATCATACAGAATAAGACAATGTATTACAGTTTCAGTTCGAGGTTTGTAGCATAAACTGTGGTTGACTTACAAAGCAATATAAACATCTTCACCTACCCACCCTGCTCACTAACTGGACTGTCACCTGTTGAGAAATCTGCAATCTGCAATTGGGGTGGGGCTGTGTGCAAGAATTTGAGTCATTATGTACATACCATAGGACGTGCAAAGTGTGGTACTACTGTCGCTACAAAGAGCGTAGTGGTCGGGGCTGGGCACTGTCACCATGGAAACTCGGTTGAAGGTGTATTATTACGATACCACAAACTGGGAACAGTGGGAGACCCCCAACGAGGAAACCACCCAAGTTGTCTATTTGGGCAGTTTATCCCTCTCCCTTGGCCTCCTCATCCTGCGCTCTAAATCCTTCTAGTAATGCGTAACCACTCAAGCGATTAGTTTTGTTTTAGGCAGGTCTCTATATTCGTCCGTCGTAAAGCCCCGCTTTCAGCCAGACCCCACTGCACTACCTCCTCCCACAATTTATCCACCCGTGGAGCCTGCAGAGACTTCCAGCGCCTGGTTATCAGCTTTTTTTGCAAACAAGTGTGATAAACCAGTAAAAGGTGTTATCACTTTAGAGCATTTGGGCCGTAGATAAAGCCCTAAGATACAGTGTTCTGGTGTATTCCAGTGGTTTAGGCCAGTCAATTCTGATAATACTGCTGATATACCCTCCCAGTAGTTGGATGGGGGGCGGGGGAGACATGTCCATAACATGTAGCTTAGGTCAGCATCCAGAGAATGACACAGAGGGCACAGCAAGAACGCAGTGGGGAACATTTTGTTGATTCTGTCTGAAATGAGGTATTCTCTGCGTAGTATGGAGAACTGTATGAATTTAAATCTAGAATTCCGTGAGATTTTCTTGGCATATTCCAATAATCAGGTCCACCCTTTATCCGATATTTCCCGGGCTAGGCCTACTTCCCATTTAGTTTTTAAGGAAGTGAGCGGTATCATGAGATGCTCCTGAAGTCCCCCATAGAGCCATAGGGCACCCGGGAAGCAGTGTATTTCATAGTTATTCTCCAGTAGACCAAGGCTGAGTGCAGCAAAAGTGAGCTTGTATGTGGCAATGTGGCACCTGAACATACCAACCTATGGAGCTGACACCAGGTGGCATGGTCCTCTGTGTAACCTATTTCTAGGAGGTTTTGCCCGGCAAGCCAGTAGGATAGCCACTGTAGTTGTCCGGCTATGCAATATGCTTTAAAGTCTGGGGCCCGGATGCCGCCCCTATCCGTCGGCAAGTGAAGTTTAGCTAAGCTGATTCTATGGCGCCCATTGCCTCATTTGAGCTCAATAAGTAAAGTGTTTAATAGCGTGAACACCCAGACCGGTACTATGATCGGCAAATTCACAAAGTGATACAACAAGCACTACAACACAACCATTTTTGGCAGGACCAGACGGCCCGCCACTGACAGAGAAAGCGTGACCCAAAAACCCACTTTGGATTTAAGTGTGTAGATCGTGCGTATGAGGTTGCCTTCTAGTAAGTCTTGTGCCTCCCGATATATTTGAATCCCTAGATAGCGAAATGTGGGTGGTGCCATCTGTACATGTCTGTTTCCGAACAGAAGTGTGGGTTCCATAGGAGTGGCAGCAAAGAAGAAGGCACATGACTTATCTGCATTTATATGAAGCTTGGACAGCTCCCCAAATGTGGATAGTAAGTGGGTCCCCCACGGAGGTCCTTCAAATAAAGAATCATATAATCTGTATATAATGATATGGAATGCACCGTATGGTCTATAGGGATTCCCAGTCCCTGCTCTTTTGTCGATTCGCTGTGCTATGGACTCAGTTGCCTATACAAAGAGGAGTAACCAAAGGGGCAGCCCTGTTGCTTGCCACGCGACACTTGATAGAAGTCTGAGTTGTAAGGCCCAGTTCTGACTGGGACCATAGGCGCTGTATACAGCAGTTTCACCTAGCGAATATAGGCAGGGGGTATCCCGTACTGTGCTAACGATCCTACCATAAAGTCCCACCCCACTGTGTCAAAGGCTTGTCGGATATCTAGTGATAGACAACCAGCGTGTAGATAATGCCCACGAGCGGCATCTATTATTTTAAACAACTGCCGGATATTCAGAGAACTGTTGCATCGAGGGACAAAACCACATTGGTCCGTATGTAATACCTGCAGAAGCAATGGGAGCAACCTGCGCACAAGGACTTTGCTAAGGATTTTGTATTCTGTGATTAATAATAACCGTTGTCTGTACCAGAATAGCTCAGTGGGAGATTTACTAGGTTTTAACAGAGATGTCACTAGTGTTTCCTTGGTAGGGTGGGGAAAAGAACACTCATCGAGGGAGGCATTGTATAGTTTCTCTAGTTGTGGAATCAGTTGTGTGGCATACGTGAAATAGAATTCCAACGGAATCTTGTTGGAGCCTGGCAATTTTATATCGGGCAAGTTCTTTAATGGCTCCACATATCTCGTTCGCCGTAATGGGAGCGCCAAGGGCTTCCTGTTCGTTCACAGGCACCCTAGGTAATGTCACCTGGTGTAAAAATGCAGCTATAGCTGCGGGGTCAAATGCTGTGTTGATCCCCAATTGCATCACAACTGTCCCCTAGTCTGGTGCATTTATCGATAGAATAAGTGTGGAAGATGGGTCTGTCCAGATTAAGCACGCTAAAAGTGTGCCCGATGTATTGTATTTACTGCATATAAGACCTATAGTCTATTACCCGAAGACGTTCAAGGAGTTCAACATGCGTGATTCTAGCTTCCTGTAATTTAGTTTGCGGCTTCAGCATCAGGTCCTTCAAATAAAGATCCATATAATCTGCATATAATGATATGGCATGCACCATATGGTCTATAGGGATTCCCAGTCCCTGGCCTCTTGTTGAATTCTCTGTGCTATGGAGTCAATTGCCAATACAAAGAGGAGTGACGAAAGGGGGCAGCCCTGTTGTTTGCCATGCGGCACTTGATAGGAGTCTGAGATGTAAGGCCCGGTTCTGGCTGTGACTGTAGGTGCTGTATACAGCAGTTTCACCCAGCGGATATAGGAGGGGGTATTGCGTACCGTGCTAGCACTGCTACCATAAAGTCCCACCCCAGGGTGTCAAAGGCTTGTCGGATATCTAGTGATAGACAACCAATGTGTCGATAATGCCCACGGGCGGCATCTATTATTTTAAACAACCGCCGGATATTCAGAGAACTGATGCGTCGAGGGACAAAACCACAGTGGTCGGTATGCAATTGCTGCGGAAGCAATGGGAGCAACCTGCGCTCAAGGACTTTGCTAAGGATTTTGTATTCTGTGATTAATAATGACCGTTGTCTGTACCAGAATAGCTCCGTGGGTGATTCACCAGGTTTTAACAGAGATGTCACTAGTGCTCCCTTGGTAGGAGGGGAGCGAACACTCAATAAGGGAGGCATTGTATAGTTTCTCTAGTTGTGGAATCGGTATTGTGGCATACATGGAATAGATTTCCACTGGAATTCTGTTGTAGCCCGGCAATTTTATTTCAGGCAAGTTCTTTAATGGCTCCATATATCTCGTTCGCCGTAATGGGAGCGCTGAGGGCTTCCTGTTCATTCGCAGGCACCCTGGGTAATGTCGCCCGGTGTAAAAATGCAGCTATAGCTGCGGGGTCAGATGCTGTGTTGATCCTCAATTGCGTCACAACTGTCCCCTGGTCTGGTGCATTTATCGATAGAATAAATGTGGGAGATGGGTCTGTCCGGATTAAGCGCGCTAAAAGTGTGCCCGATTTATCCACTTAGGTGTGTATTTTCTGCATATAAGACCTATAGTCTATTACTCAAAGGCGTTCAAGGAGTTCAACGTGTGTGATTCTAGCTTCCTGTAATTTAGTTTGCGGCTTCAGCATTCTCGGCTGCTACCTGCTGTAGGGGGCCCAAATTTTTCAACATTTGTGTGAGCTCCTAAAGGACCTCCCTCCTA